>CM034153.1:129223011-129823011 GCA_019776745.2 Taxus chinensis | reverse complement strand
TGGAGTTCTATATCACAACGACAGATAAGATAGTTCTAGGTAGGGGGTAGGGGACCCTCAATATCCAATATATAAAAATAGGCATATGTTGGTTTCTAGGGTATTTAGATAGGGCGTGCCATCCCATGTCATGCCATGCTCATGATCTAAGGAGAGATAAATATCAATCAAGTGCCTACCCACATATAAATAGATAGGTCCATCTCTATATAGAGGGCCATATTACAATTTGGGTTGGGGTATAGATGGGGGCCCATATAGTTCTCTCTAGCGGTAGGCCTTTATTGGGCTAGCATGAGCCTGATAATATAATCTTGTGCTACTGGAGGTTTTTTTAGGAAAGAAATATAAGTTACAAGAAATATTGAAACATATACAAGTTTTAAATAATTAATTACATTTATTTTCAAACTTATATACATCATAAATAAAAAGACTTATGATTAATTCCTTTGGTCTGGTAGAGGTGTCAGTTTGATGGTTTAACAAAATTTTGTTATCCCAATTTCCCCACGAGCAAAATAGGTTGAATGCAACCTTGCATGGGAAAAATGGAAGGGTAGGCCCAATCGTATGGACTCACCTTTGATCCCAAAAACTGATTTTGATAGCCAGAAGAACACAAGAACCACGGAGTATGCCACGTGCCTCAATGGTGGATCACCAAGAGTGGAATCCAAAATAATGTCCCCAATGAGCACAAGATCACCATGTGGCCAGGAGTCAAGGCAGTGTGGGCGAGACTAGACATTGAATAGGTCAAATAGAATAGAGTTTACGGAAGCCTCCACGCATCCAATTGATGCTCCTTCAAAAGAAAAATTTAGTGGAATATCTCAAACATGCACCAGCCCGCCATGACGTCGGAGTCAGAAAATGGTCTCATCAGCCATTGAAAAGTCACAGAGCCACAGGAGGAGCTACATGTCCCAACCACTTAAATTCAAGGGTGTGACCCAAAAGTAAGGACCCAAACATGCATGAGCCCCCCATGTGTCTCGAGTCAAACATATAGCCCCACCAAAAAGAAGGGACTAAGCCAAACACAAGGAAATGGAGGAGCAGACTATAGATGATGTTATGTGTCCCATAATCACAAATTAGGGAGCTGGCTATCAGGGTCCTACTTGCAAGGGGTTTTTTTGCATTATATATGATGGGCCCCTTTAACTCACAAAAGTGAAGAGGAAGGAAATGTTCACTTAAGACCAAAATCGGATAAGACAGAGGCGAGGAAGTGTAAGGCCACACATGTCTCTTCGACACTCTTTCGAGGGTCAAATCGAAAATTTGTTTCCCAAATGAGCCTTAGCTTGCCACGTGGTCAGAGTCAAGAGGGAACAAATTCGACTGTTAAAAAGTCAAAGATGAGCAAGAGGATCCATGCATTAGCTCGGCGCTCTTTCAAAATAAAATTTTGGGGGGTAGTTCTTAACATGCACTAGCTCGCCACGTGTCTCGAGTCAGGAACAGTGTCTCCACCAACATGGGGGCTTAGGAAAAGAATAGAAGAAAATGAGTAGGCTTGCAGAAGGTGCCACATATCAGTCCAATGCAACTTCAAGAGTGTATAAGAGGGGAAGAAACCTTTAGATGTGTGAGGCCACCACATGGATGTGCACGAACAGAATATAGACCCAATGTACCTTCAGGCAGCCATATATTTTGATCAAAAGCTTAGAATAGAGCGCGAGGGGATGTTTTAGGGAGATCTTATCACCTGCCACCATTAATGTTTCGACCCACCATTTTTGAGGCTGTCTAGTCTCCCACCTACAATCATGAGGAAGAATGGGCCTCCTTTCTTGCACAACAAGGAACAACGATGATGGCATGGGTGTTGTAGTGAGACCCATTATTGTTGTAAGGGATTTCATTTCCCTTTTTGGGGTGGTTGAACAAGAGTCTAGATCTCTTCTACCTCCTTCTCTAATTATTCCTATATATTATAAAAGAGGGGAAAATTCTAGTAGTTGGAAATTCTTACGTTGCGCCCTCCCTTTTCTCATCCCTATAGGTGAATTCATGGAGTCTCGAAACCCTCCATCCAAATTGTAATGCAATTTTTTCCTCTTAGCTACTGCAATGCATTGTATCAATTCTCGGAGTAATAGAATAAGTCTTTGGATGATTTCAACCCTCTCTTATGTTCAGTTACTTCTTTATGATCCCTTATTGCAAGTTTGGTCATCTTTGCATGGATATTGTGTCCAATTTTAATGGTTTTTGTTTAAAAGCATTACAATTTTTTAGCATTCCTTTAGTGCATCACCTCTGTTAGATTAGTTTTCATTTGTTGTATCCCCTAAACCTTGTCTCCTTGGCAAGTTAAAGTAGGATTTAGAACAACCCTCTACAATTTGAACATGTGCATCTAAATAGAGGAATAGGAGCCAACCTTCATCTGGAGAGCTCTCTCAACTTGCAAAGTCCCACACTTTGAGAGATGCTCCATGTTGTGTAGTCTCACTGAGAATCTCAACCCATCAAGTTACATATTTTAGGGGTGGTATGATTTTGCTTCAATAGTTTTGGCACACCCAGTGGGAAAAGAAGTCTTCATTTCTATTACAATAAGATTGATGTGCACTTTTTGTAAGTTCCTAGATTTTAAGAAGCTCTAAAATCACACATCTAGTGAATCCAAAAGAGGAAAAATGCACTTGTTTCAGCAGTCCAAGATTTTCTAGTTCATGAGAAGAATATAAACAAGGTCAAGAACTAGAGAGGAGGGACTATTTGTCTATATACATTTATCCCTAGAAAGATTAAGGAGAAGAAGAAGAGACCAAAGGTATTCACCTCCAAAAAAATGGAAATTTTTGACACCTCCACCTGTTAGGTGTTTATTTCAATTGAATAGAGTGGTCTGACCAATCAGTATGGTGAAACCCAACCCCTACATAAATTTCACTGGCAACAGCCCACTGGCTCTCAACGCACAAAATCTAGGTGCAGCACTGAAGAGCATTCCATATTTTATTAGAGAGAACCAAATGGCTACAATTGACCACATCCAGGATATCACAAATTTATATGCAATTCATGAGATCATTGAAATGGATGTTGCGGTCAAGTTGTCATCTTTTAAGGGTAAAATTTACCGTGGTTCAAGAGTCTAACCATGGGATCCATTCAGAATTGGGACCATTTTTGCATGAATCTTCACAATCAATTTTGAGACAAGGGAGATAATCTATTCTTATTGGAACAACTGACAACAATCAAGAGGGATCCTAATGAGCAGTTGACCGACTTCAACTTCAAATTCTAGCGAATGTGGAATATGATTCTGGTGGCTGTGAGACCAACATGAGAAGTTTATTTTCTATACTTCCTTAGAGATTTCAATTATGATATTTCCATGATGATTCAATCAATGGGAGGTATAAATTTACCCACATCCTATAACATTGCCATTAGAGCCAAAAATTGCTTAATTTAGGCTGGTAAACTTGCACCGAGGCCACCTATGCCTCTCTATCCAGAACTAGGAGCTCCAAGCACTAGTTAAACACCCACATTATCTCCCATACCTGCTCCAAGGAATAAAACTTCAAATGAATCTTCCACCTCATCTTATAGCTCCTCAAATGATCTCCAAGAAGTCATGAAGCAACTGTAAAACTTGGGTAATGAATTAGTGACACTTAAGAGGTAGCAAACTCAAAATTTTAGATCATATCAGCCTAATAAACCACCCATCCAAGCTGCAAACTAGAATCAATGAATACCTCCTACCAATAGACCATTCCATCCTTATAATCCTAATGTTGCATCCACATATAGAGCCTTGGTACCAGTGAAAAATAGCATGGCATAGGAATATGATTGGTGTTTCCCATGCAATCATCCACATAACAATTCAAGTGTTTCAATGGTGCTTTGAATCAAAATCTTATGGTGACAACAAATGGTGTGGAACAAGAGACATGCCATGAAGGGAATCAACAATAGGAAGTAACCTAGAAAGAGGCACCTCCAAGTGAGACTAGGCTTGTCAATTGGTAGGCTGAAGATTTTTGTGGTATGAATCAAGGACCTCCTCATAGTGTGGCAACAAATATATGGTCCAAGAAGAGGAATTTTAGAGAAGGTAAATCATCTAATTCAAATGGTCAACAACCCTCTGTTAGCTTGCAAAGTGCTAACAACAAAAGTACAAATCCCAATGTGCAGAGTCTACCCAAGATACCTTCCAGACCCACTCAACCACCGGTTGTAATGATCCATGTGCAAGAGAAGAATGTGCAACGAAAAGGAGAGAAAAATGATATCTCATCCCCAATAAACATCATTGACTAGATGAAGAAAAAAATGTAAAAATATTGATGTGGGAGTCTTTGGCTATCCCAAGACAGAGAGACCTATTGCAGGATGCTATGGCCAATTAGTCAACCTTAAATCAGCCACCCAATCAACAAGAAAAGGTGCTTACCAATACAGCTTAGTAGGAAGAAAATCATAGAGATCACAAAGGTAATAACTAAAGCCCCCTCCCTTCTATGTCTCATTGATCATTAGAGAAAAGCTAGTGCATAATTACATGATTCATTCAGGAGCAAGTAGCTCAGTCATGCCGAAAAAAATAGCTAATTAGCTAGGTCTTCAATATGAAGTCGTCGCCAAAGGTGTAGTGAAATTGGATGGGAAAATAGTAAAAACAGTTTGATTAATCAAATATTTGAGTCTCACATTTCATTCATTTCCCATTGTGACCGTATTGTAAGATGTATCAGTCATACACTTTCCACCTCTCCTTGCATTGTGTTTGACAAGAGAATTCACCGCTAAAATTGGAGGTTATTTGTCTATTGATTTGTCACATATGTTATTCAGAACAAGGTATGGAGCTAAGGATACCATCATATCTAATCCTATCAAAAAATTTCACATATAGCCTCATACACCAAACCCATTCAATTCAAACTGTTCAGCATATTATCAAGAGGACTATCCAAGTGCACATGAAGTAGATACCAAAGTCTGATGTATTCCAGACTTGAATCTTGATGAATGAGAAAACAAGAGACATGAATTGTACCCTTACAAAGAAATGGAAGAATCTGAATTAGGATTATACTATTTACATAAAGATAATCATCTTCTCCATAGCATCTCCGAGCCAGATGACAAGGATTCTAACAAAGTATGACATTTATTCTTTGACAGCTCGAAATGTAGATAGGGAGCTGGAGGAGGAGATATGTTTGTTTCACCTCTATTGGTACCCAAATTTGTTATCCTTTTCAGTCTGAGTAGCATCAGAGATATGACATGAAGCTTGAATTTAGATAGATCATGATGTGTGTCATTTTGTAGATGCGGAGGTGATCTAACTTGCACTCAGTTTTGTGGAGAGATGGATAGCACTTTGAAAGGATTTGATCTTACCCTCACTATTTTAGGTTGTTCCTTTCAAAAAAGGTAAGAGAACCTATATTGTAACCCCCAAATGGTGAAGGAGATGAAGATATCCCTCAATTTATTCAAATAGTATGAAAATTCCTTGGAAAAATATGATCAACACTCCAAATCTGACTTTCACAAGTTGTCACTCCCAGATCATGGAGATATTTTCAATGCAAGGCAAGGGTTACTGAATACATTGTATGATCCTGATTTGCTTTGTGCATTTTTGTAAATGGATTGTATTCTTCTATTGACACACAATGCAATACAGGGGTAGTATGGGGTAGGGTGGGTTGTTTAGAATGATTTTTTTAGTGCGGTATTGATGAGAAAAACTGGGATATATAAGATCTTTGACAACCTATAGAATACTTGAAACAACTATTAGATAAAATGCTTCAAATAATCAGGACATTCTTTTAACCAGAAGAAGCATAAACAGAAGCCCAGGTAGCACTCTTCACACAATCTTTGAGAATTCACCACAAAATATTAAAGTAAAGAACTCAATTAAACAAAAAAACCCATGATCAAACCATGCCTAAGGTACCCCCAAAGGCTTATAAGCAATCTCTGCAGTAAACGAAGGTAAAGTGATTTTAAATTTGTTTATCTCTTTATCAGATGAAGGCTCTTCTGAACATGATATTTCAAATACCACTAAACTATCAACAAGAAATGGAGATTCTGTGTGATTTCTAAAGACTTTCAATGCAAGATTGCAACAAGAACAATGGAAACTATTTGCAGACATTTAAAAATGATAGGAGACATCATATTGCCTAGAAAAACACAGATTAACTCAAAAGTTTGTTAGATTCATCAACAGGGGAGAGTTTCATGAAAAATCTTAGAGTAGTGTGATAGCTATACACTTGTACTGAACTCACATACATGAAGATCTAACACAGAAGAAATTATTCTAGTTCTTTGGTGGTTTTTCAGAAAAATGAGCTTCCTCTCAAAATTTTCTCATGATTTTCAAATCCCCCCCCTTTTACAATTTCTCCAAAATGCATCATATACCTAATGCCACATTGGAGCCTTCTTTCCCAAGCAAAGAATATGCCATGGGATCAAGTTTGTTAAAAAACAATCCTTATCATTCAATGAAAATGACATCAAACAGAAAAAGATTCACAGGATGCTAGGTGTGCCCAAAAAGATTAAATCATTACAAATATCTAGATCAAAATCCATCTTGGAGGCATGTTTTACATCATTGAGGCATGCAAACACCTTTTACTCATCATTTTCACCTTTTTACCTTTTCAAATTACCTTTGCAACTTTTGATTTTGCCATTTCACATTTTTTCTCAAGACGGGGAAAAAAATTACTTCAAAAACATCTCAATTCAAAGAATTAAGCCATGAAAGTGATGCCAATGATCCTAGAAGGCCAAAAATACATAGAATCACTATAAATTTGATGAATTTTGATGCAAAAATCTTGATTCCAAGCTTCCTAGAGCTCCCATGGCAGTCAAAAACAAATGGATGCACAAAAACCATTGATCTTATCCATCTTTTAAATTTGGCCCTCCATGTGCAAGATACAGACTTATAAATAAGCTTCAGTTACCTTTTTCATTTTTTGGATAAGGCCGGATACTTAACAAAAAATGATTGGAAACCAATTCAGGCCTACTTTTTGTCTTTTTGACATTTTTGAAAAAGTGAAAAAATTTGAATTTTTTCACCACCCCTCTGCTTTTGAATTTTGTAGCTGACACATGGCACACGGTGGGTCCCATTGAGATCATGCTTCAATTCTACGCATTTTGACTTTTTTTGAGTTTTTGGGAAAATTTTCACTTTTTGCCCCACGGGCTCGCACCTCTAATTTCTTCCTCACCACGTGTCGCTTCCTCTATCGATAAAATCCATGGGCCCAATTCTCATTTCAACTCCCATTTTTTTTAAGGGAAAAATTTCAATTTTCCTTCAGTTGGGCTGCCTACCCACTTTTCCTTCACCACGTGTCTCCTTGTGATTTGTCACAGGCCAGCACTCCAAATTTTGATTCTAAGCCCTTTTTGCAAAAGGGAAAAAATTCCCTCCTGCCTCCACCAGCACACTGACCTGCCTTGTCTACTCTACCCACCACATGTTGCTCAATGATTCCCTAGCGGGGCCATGCTCCAAAATTTTACTTTAATACTTATTTCTTCCAAAGGCAAAAAACCGTAAAAACCTCTGCCATCTGCATCCCCTCTACGCCTGCCGTGCTACCACGTGTCCTCCTCTAATTGGAGTGGGGCTGAAACACATTTTGAAGATTTATAGAATTAGAGCCAAAAAACTTTAAGTCCTTCATCGGCCCGCTCCTCCCTCTAACCTTTTATAGACACGTGTCCACTCCCGATTGGCTATGGGGTTTCGAGCCAATTTTTGAATTTTAAAATTTTTGAAAAGTAAAGTCAAAATATCTAAGGAGATCTAACCACCTACCATCCCCCTACCAATCAGAACATGCCACATAGGAAAAGTTTGGAAAAATGGGTCCCTGGGCCTGAAAATGCCCCATTGTTTGAAAAGGTGAAAAATGAAATGTTACAACACTTCCCCACTTTTCCTTAGCCATTTAGAAGCTTCCACATCACCAATACCCTCTTGGGATGAATTTGACGGGAAAATGATGCCCGTCTGACCGTCAAAACATAAAAAATTCTAGGGATGTTCTAGAATTCAATTTTTTCACCAAGGATGGTAGATTTTTCAGTTCTGAATCAACTGAAGCATGATTTCTAAACATTTTTGACCTTCGGATAGTATTTTCAATTACACACAAGTATGATTTGATCAATTTCAATTTTTCCATGATCAAGCAAAGGGAAAAAAGAAATAGCCCGCAAAATTGGAAAAACTAGGGCACAGAAAATGGAAAACTTGGATTATTCTTTCAAATTAGGGAAAAACAAGAAGTTTGTGAGTATTTTAAAGCATTCAACTGGAGGGGAAGAATTTCAAACCATCAATTCAAAGGGTAAAACATTTTTTGAGTAGATATAGATTTGAAAATTTAGGGCAACATGGTGCAAGCTCAAAAATGGCACCAAATTCGGCTCCTGCTTGGGGATGGGAACTCCCAGTGAGTACCACAAGGACAAAACGTAGACCAAGTGCCAAAATATCCATTGGGAAAAGGATTCAATATGCAAAAGAGTCAAAAAACCATAACCATCATTCAAAAATGAGTTGAGAAACTAACCAGAATGGCTACCAAGAAAAAGGGCAAACCACACACCAATAAAACAACAAAAACAAAGCAAAAAACAAAGACTATACAACTATACAATTGGTGCATACCTCAGATTTGGTGATTAATCCAAGAAATGCTTCAAATGTCTACCATTAACAGGCAACTCAAGCAATTCCCCATCTAAGTCCTTGAGAAAGAAGGTATGTTCACCAATTTTGATATCAATGGCATAAAGGCCCATCTATAATGCATCAAATTTTCCATGCTTCCCCTTGTCTTCATGCCTACTATCCCACAACAAAACTAGATGTCCAACATTGAAGGCTCTAGGAGTGACCTTCTTGTCAAACAATCTCTTCAATTTTTCCCTAAATCTGACATGCCTTTGATGGGATGCTCTTCTCTCCTCATCAAGCTCAATAATTTGATTGATCCTTGATTCATATGGGCCAAGCTCTTGATTTTCCAACTGTTGGGAAAAATTAAATGAAGATAATTATAGGTGCAAGGGCAGAAAATCTTGAGTTCCATACACCAATTCAAATGGGATTTTACTAGTAGCTCTTTTAGGAGTTATGCTATCAGCCCAAACTACAAATTTCAATTGTTCACCCCATTTCTTCTTGTTTTGCTCCAAGGTTCTTCTGATGATCTTCAACAAATTCTTATTGTTGGACTCAGCTTGTCCATTCCCTTGGGGTTATAGTTTGAAGAATAAGTCATATTGATTCCATATTCATTTCACATTTCCGTTAAAGGTTTGACTCTAAAGCACATGGCATTATCAGCTACAATCTTGACTAGGACTCCAAATCTAAATATGATTTAATTCAACAAGAATTCCATAACTATTTGGTGTGTTGCTTTCATGGTGGGGATTGGCTCTACCCACTTTGTAAAATAATCAGTGGCTATAAGGATCCACTTATGGATAACACTAGAAGGATCTAAAATCTCACCAATGAAGTCCATCCCCCATTGCTTGAAAGGAGCTTCAATTGATATAGGCTGCAAAGGAAGGAATCCTGAAACCTTCAGTCTTCCATAGAAACATTGGCAACTATCACATTTTCTAACCAGCTAGGTTGCATCTTTGAAGAGAATAGGCCACCAATAACCAACTCTCAAAATGTTATGTGCTATTACTCTTCCACCAAAGTGTCCTCCATAAACTTCCCCATGGAAATACACAATTATCTTGGGAGCTTCATCTTCAGTTATGCATTTCAAGAGGACACCTTCTGGGTTCTTCTAAGCCAGCCCAAGGTTTGTGATGATATATTTTTGAGAAACCATCTTGAGGGCTCTTTTCTGATTTTTATTTAAGTGACTAGGGCAGCACAGGTGTCTGAGGTAGAAGATCACATCTTTGTACCACTAAGAACATACCAACTTTGTAAGCACATCTACCCTTTCTTCCTCTAACTGATTCACTTCCACATTCTACAAGTTACTCTCAGCCAAGAGCTTAGCAAGACCCAAACCTCTTACTAGCTTTGTGGATTGGATGTCCATATCATACTCCTATATTTTGTTCACCCATCTACATCTTTTACTTGAGATCTCCATCTCTGATAAGATGTCTTTTACCATGGTGTGGGGAACATAAGAAACAACTTTTGAACTTAAAATATAACGCTTGAAAACCTTTGTTTCTTTCACCAAGGAAAATGGTTGTTTTTCCATGATTGTATACTTTAACTCACCATCTTGCAAAGCCTTGCTAAAGAAATAAATAGGCCTCTTAGCCCAATTCTCATCCTTTTGCACCAAAATAGAAGTAATCGTATATTCAAAGGAAAATGAAAAGATTTGGAAAGGCCTTTTGTAGTTTGGAGCTACTAAAATAGGTGCATGTTTGAGTGCTTCCTCAATTCCTTCAAAATATTGAATGATAGCCTCCTCCCACCTAATAACTTGGTCCTTCTTTAGTATTCTTGTGATTAGAAGAGTCAACTCAGAAAATTTGGAAACAAACCTTCCAAAAAAATTAATTTGAGCAAAGAAATATTGGATGCCTTTCCTTGTTCTTTGGATAGGTACTTTGTTGATTGCTTCCACTCTCTCAGGGTCTATCGTAACAACATCTTTTGACATAATGTGACCAAGCAACTTGGCCTTTTTCATGCCAAAATGAAACTTCTTTGGATTAAGAGAAATTCCATACTCCCTACATCTGATCAGTATCTTCTTGAAGTGCTGCAAATGATCACCTATCTACCTTGAAAACATAGTCACATCATCTTGGTAAGCTGTAATAAAGTCATTGATGTAACCAACAAAAGTGACATCCATTTCTCTTTGACAAGTGGCACTAGCATTCATCAAACAAAAGGGAATCCTAAAAAAAACATATGTTCCCAAAGCAGTAGTGAATGTTGTCTTAAGTCTTTATGATTCTTTGACTACCACTTGATTGTATCCAACGAAGCCATCCAATGTAGAAAACAACTCAGACCCTGTCACAAGCTGCAACATATTTTCCATATTTGGCAAGGGATAGTTTTCCTTCATTGATTCTTTTTTTAGATTACTAAAATCCACACAAATTCTGATTTCTTCATTCTTATTTCTGACTGGCACAAGGTTTGCAACCCAAGATGAATATCTAGTGGGCTGAATAATACCTCCATCTCTCAACTTCTTTAACTCCTCTTGCATTTTCATGGAGAGAAGTGGATTAATTGGCCTTTTACTCTATCTGAATGGCTTATTCTTGGCCTCAAGAGGGATCTCATGTTGAAACAAGTCTTCTCTATATGTTTTTATCTCGGAAGAGGACCAAGCAAGGCAGTATTGATTTTTTTTCAAGAGTTGGGCATAGGACTGTTTTTCCTCTTTACTTAAATTTTTGTCCAACCAAATACTCCTTGGTTTACCATTAGTGCCCAAGTTATTCTCTTCCACATCCCTTGAGCTAGACATGTTTCTATTTATGATGCAATACTCATTGTTAAAATTTGACTCAAGTGCAACAAGACCTCTAGGAATGGTGTTTGTTTTCAATTCGATGATGTCTTTTTCAAACAAAGTTTCTCTTCCTTAAGTCATGCATACCATTGGTTCCCAATCAATATTATGATTTGTAAACTCACCTTGGTTTTTCAATAACCTTATCACTTGAGAATCATCACCAAACACTCGCCAATGCTTGATGTTGCCAGGGACAACTGGCCTAGTCGACACTTCAACATTGTACTCACAATAAGGTGAAATGGTGCAAACTCCAAATCTTGACCCCAACACTTCCAACTTGTTAGAAATAGTATTCACACTTCTATCATGGTGCATAATATTGAAGGAATCAAAATTTTCAATTAGATCCCAAACTGCATGCTTATACTGCTTCATTCACTGATTAAGGTTTCATACTCATCAATGTTGTTAGTACATGCAAAATTAAGCTTGAAAGAAAAAACAAATTCTTCTAATATAGGAGAAATCAGAATTACACCAGCACCATTTCCAAATTTGGAGCAAGCTCCATAAAATAGCAAGGTCCAAGGAGACCATACCTACTCAAGACACTTTGACTGATCCATTTTGTGTTCTTTCCCATTAGCAAAACTGATAAAATTATCAGCATCAAAATCAATAACTAATACTTCATAAGAAGCATTGTTGGGATCCTCAATCAAATGCAACATTTTCTTTTCTCCATAGAGCTTGACAAGGCTGCCCTCAATGGGAATGGTGGAAAAAGACATATCGATTTGGACACTCCCTCCAACACTTGCAGCCCACTTTCTTGACAAAAGCATACCCCATTTGGCAAGGCAATCAAAAATCAAAACATCCAATTTTAAATTCCTCCATGGATAAGATGCAAGCTGCACTACTAAACCTTTCACACAACCAAAAATTGGCACTTTGCTTGAGTCCATGGTAGTACACTTTCCATAGGCTGCTGTCACTTTGATATCCAACTCATTCATGACTTCTAGAGGCATGACATTACATGATGCATTGGAATCAAACATACAATTGTGAAGTAGCCTATATTTTATGATCAAAGTTGTGAAGAATGGATCAACATTCAATTGGGAATCAACCAAAGATGTCCCCACATATACCTTAGGTGTCTCTCCAAGATATTCTACTGCTAGTGGTGTTTCAAGGTCAAAAATGATCTGAGGTGGAGTTCCAACAACATTTACATTTCTTCCTGGAGTAACCTTCTCTTCTTTCAATCCCAAGTATTCAAGTGCTCTCTTCTTATGCTCAGGAATTCTAAGAAACTCAATGATTGGAGCACTCACTTTAATTTGGCTCAATACTTGGGCTATGTCATAGGGGACACTCTTTGGTAAAACTGAATTGGAAGGGAGACAAGAAGATTCATTAGATGGTAGTGGATTCTTGGCAGCTTGGGCATGAGGAGGACTGTAATTTTTGTTTGGGACAACAGAACTTCTGACAGGTGCTTCTCTCCTAGGAGCTTATTTTGGAATGCTTGTGAGCAAGGGTGTTTTAGGTTTAGCTTGAGGCCCAACTCCCTTAACAACCTTGCTTCTAATGTTATAGTCTTTCTCTTGAGCTACAACAACATTCATTAACAACTGTCTATCTTCCTTCAAAGGGATACCACCATCATATTTCTTAATCATCAATGCTCTTAATTATTCAAAGTAATTGTTAAGAATTTCAAAAGTTTGCACTACATAAACTTCAAGAGCATGAGTGGGAAGAAATACTTGTACCCATTTGATGTAATCCCAAAAAGTTACATCTGTCCTAACACTTATTACTTAAGTAGATGTTGCTCCTTCTTGTAAGCTTGAAGAACAACCCATCATGCAAATATCATCATTAGTACCATCATCATTATTAACTTCACCTTCTTGCTGATTTGCTTCACATGGAGGATGGGGTAGAAAATACCTATCACACCAATCAATAACAGTAACTTATTCAACAACAGCAACCCTAGCAGTTAAGGTATCAGGTAACATTCTTCCTTCACGTGCTTGAGGATGTCTATTTGTAGACCCAACAGGCCCTTTACCTTTGTCATCAAACCTCTGCTCATTCCTATGGTTATTTCCAAATCTATCGGGTGCTTGTTGCCTACACTAACCTCGTGAAGTCTACTCAATTCCCTTCTCAGCTCTTGCCAACTTGTATGATATTTCTTTGACATCCCCTGCGAAAGTTTTCACAACCTCTTCTAAATCAGCACCTTTGCTAGCTTGAGGTTTTTTAGGTTTTATCAATTTTACACCATCTCTCTTAAGAGGTTTCCCAATTGCTTTGATATTGTTGTCAATTTGAAGTGCCATGGTGAAAGCTTGTCTTAGATTGGTAGGGTTTTTGTCTCTTAGATAATAGGTTTCCTTCTTATCAAATGCATCTGTTCATTTGATTAGACTAGATTCATCACAAGGCCTCAAATTAACAAGAATCCTTCTCAAAGTTTTGTTAAACCTTGTGTTGAATTCATGTAATGATTCATTATGGTTCTTCTTGATATTCTCAAAATCAGATAAAAGAAATCTAGGATCAGTCTTGTCACCATATTGCAACCTAAATGCATTTTTCATTTCAGTCCATAAATCAATAGAATTATTAGGCAGAGCCTTATACCAATCCCTAGCATATTATTCTAGTGTATCAATAAAAAAATTGACATACACATCCTCAAACTCTATCTCAAAATCTTCCATCATATTATAAAAATGTTTGAGATGTTGATCACCAGTAATAGCATTGTTATCCTAGAATATTGGCAACCTATTTGTCACATCCTATGGGATAGCATTTGAGTAACCATCCACTCCTCTAAAATTTATAGCACCAAAGGTGTTAATAACAAATGGAGGTATAGGCTAAGCCATATTGTTTGGTGGAGGTGATCTTTGAGGTGAAACAAAATGATGAGGAGTGAGAGGTCTTTGGCAAATGGGAATGTAAACTTAAAAATAGATCTCTTTTAAGGGCTCTCCTTCTTGATGATCTCTAGCAAATTTAGAAAATACAGGAGTAGATTTAGGAGCAATCCTTTGAAATGCAAAAAAATTTCCCTCACTTGATGTGGAATTCAAATCAGCAATAGGATTTTCTAAATCAGATCCACTTGAAGAAGAATTACAATTTTATCACTTTCACACTCAACAATAGGGATCTCCTTTCTTACAGTCAAGTCTCCAACAACCTTCAACACCTTTCTCCCCTCTCGCTCTGAGTTTCTTGAATCTATAAACAACTTCTTAGCAGAGTCCTTGATGAAGAGAGATCTTCTTCCATCCAGTTTTGCAGATTTGAGCAACAAATTGTAATTGACGGAAAGGTAAGATAACTAATATTTTCAAGATACAATCAGCATGGAGTTGCCACTAAGTAATTTCACCTTAGTTGTGAAAGAATGCACTAAAATAATATGTCAAATATTTTCTAATAATGAAACCTTTGCAAGGATTTGTAAATCACACCTTATTCTTCTTAAATCAATCAATCGCAATGCACCCAAAGTGTATGAACTACTAGGAAATGGAAAAAGGGCAGACAAAAACTTGAAACCCTTATTTAAAACTTGCAGATCTGAAGCATAGAATGATATTTTAATAATGTAGTAGCTCAAATACCTGAATACAAAAATGATCAAACTCTTCAAACACTTCAAAAACACCAAGAAATTATAAGAAGTCCCTAGAAACCATGCGAGAAGGTGTTGGTACCCAATTTTTTTCTCCTTTTCAGTCTAAGCAGCATCCGAGATATGACATGAAGCTTGAAGTCAGATAGATCATGATGTGTGTCATTTTTTAGCCGGGGAGGTGATCTAACTGGCACTTAGATTTGTGGACAGATGGATAGCACTTTGAAAGGATTTGATTTGACCCTCACTATTTTAGGTTGAGCCTTTTAACAAAGGTAAGAGAACCTATATTGTAACCCTCAAATGGTGAAGGAGATGAACATATCCCACAATTTATCCAAATAGTATGAAAAGGCCTTGGGAAAATATGATCAACACTCCAAATCTGAATTTCACAAGTTGTCACTCACAGATCATGGAGATATTTTCAATGCAAGGAAAGGTTTCCGGAAGACATTCTATGATCCTGATTTTCTTTTTGCATTTTTGTAAATGGATTGTATTCTTCTGTTGAAACACAATGTAATGCAAGGTTAGTATGGGGTAGGATGGGTTGTTTAGAATGATTTTTTGGTGGAGTATTGACGAGACAAACTGGGATATATCATATCTTTGACAACCTCTACAATACTTGAAACAACTATCAGATAAAATTCTTCAAATAATCAAGATATTATTTCAACCAGAAGAGGCATAAATGGAAGCCCAGGCAACACTCTTCACACAATATTTGAGAATTCACCACAAAAGCTTGAAGAAAATAACTCAATTAAACACAAAAATTAATGATCAAGCCACGCCTAAGGTACCCCCAAAGGCTTTCAAGCAATCTCTGCAGTCAAGGAAGGTAAAGTGATTTTAAATTTGTTTATGTCTTTATTAGATGAAGGCTCTTCTGAACATGAGATTACAAATTCCACTAAACTATCAACAAGAAATGGAGATTCTGTGTGATTTCTAAAGACTTTCAATGCAATATTTACAACAAGAAGAATGAAAACTATTTGCAAACATTTAAAAATGATAACAGACATCATATTGCCGAGAAAAACAAAGATTAACTCAAAATCTTATTAGATTCATTAGCAGGGGAGAGTTTCACAAACAATCTCAGAGCTGTGTGATGGCTATACACTTGTAACGAACTCACATACATGAAGATCCAACACAGAATAAATTATTCTTGTTCTTTCGTGGTTTTTTCAGAAAAATGAGCTTTCTCTTAGAATTTGCTCGTGATTTTCAACATCCCCCCCTTTTACAATTTCTCCAAAATGCATCATATACCTCATGCCACATTGGATCCTTCATTCCCAAGAAAATAATATGCCATGGGATCAAGTTGGTTAAAAAACAATCATCATGATTCAATGAAAATGGCATTACAAAAAAAAAACATTCACAGGATGTCAAGTTTTCTCAAAATATTAAATCATTATGAATATCTATATCATTATCCATCCTGGAGGCATGTTTTTTATCATTGAGGCATGCAAACACCTTTTACTTATCTTTTTTACCTTTTTACCTTTTCAAATTACCTCTGCAACTTTTGATTTTTCCATTTCACGTTTTGCTCGGGATGGGGCAAAAAATTACTTCAAAAACATCTCAAATCAAAGAATTAAGCCATGAAAGTGATGCCAATAATACTTGAAGGCCAAAACGACACAAAATCACTATAAATTTCATGAATTTTGATGCCAAAATCATGATTCCAAGCTTCCTCAAGCTCCCATGCTAGTCAAAACAAATGGATGCACAACAACTGTTGATCTTATCCATCATTTAATCCTGGCCCTCCACGTGGAATATGCGGACTTAGAAATAAGCTTGAGTTACCTTTTTAATTTTTTGGATAAGGTTGGACACATGGCAAAAAATGATTGGAAATTAATTCGGGCCTACTTTTTGTCTTTTTGACATTTTTGAAAAAATGGAAAAATTTGACTTTTTCCCCTGCCCCTCTACTTTAGAATTTTGTACCTGACACATGGCACACGATGAGTCCAATTGGGATCATGCTTCAATTCTATACATTTTGACCTTTTTTCAGTTATTTGGAAATTTTTTACTTTTGGCCCCGTGGGTTTGGAAAATCCGCTGGCCCAATTCTCATTTAAACTTCCTTTTTTCCTAAGCAAAAAATTTAAATATTCCTTCTGCCAGGTCACCTATCCACTTTTCCTTTGCCACATGTCTCCTTGTGATTCATCACGGGCCAGTGCTCCAAATTTTGATTTTGAGCCCTTTTTGTAAAAGGGAAAAAATTCCCTCCTGCCTCCACCGGCCCGCCGACCCACCTTGTCTACTCTACCCGCCATGTGTTATTTAATGATTCACTAGCAGGGTCATGCTCCAAAATTTTACTCTAATATTTTTTGCTTCCAAAGGCAAAAAACCTCAAAAACCTATACCATCTGCATCCCCTCTGCGCCTGCCATACTACCATGTGTCCTCCTCTGATTGGAGTGGGGATGAAATAAATTTTGAAGCTTTATAAAATTAGAGCCAAAAAACTCTAAGTCCTCCCTTGGGTTGTTCCTCCCTCTGACCTTTTATTGACATGTGTCCACTCCCGATTGGCTGCGGGGTTTAAAGCTAATTTCTGACTTTTAAATATTTTGCAAAGTAAAGTCAAAATATCTAAGGAGATCTAACCACCTGCCATCCCCCTGCCAATCAGAACATGCCACGTAGGAAAATTTGGAAAAAATGGGTCCCTGGGCCCGAAAATACCCCATTGTTTGAAAATGCGAAAAATGAAAAGTTACAACACTTCCCTGCTTTTACTCACCCATTTAGAAGCCGCCAACTCACCAATACCTTATGAGGATGAATTTGACAAGAAAATGATGCTTTTCTTACCATGAAAACGTAAAAATTTCCAGGGATGCCCTAGAATTCAATTCTTTTACCAACGATGGAAGATTTTTCGGTTTTGAGTCAACTGAAGCATGATTTCTGAACATTTTCAACCTTGGGATAGGATTATCAATTGTACACAAGTATGATTTGATCAATTTTTATATTTCCATGATCAAGCAAAGGGAAAAACGACATAGCTCGCAAAATTGGAAAAACTAGGGCACAAAAAAGGGAAGACTTAGATTATTCTTTCAAATTAGGGTAAAACAAGAAGCTTGTGAGAATTTTAAAGAATTCAACTAGAGGGGAAGAATTTGAAACCATCAATTCAAAGGGTAAAACCTTTTTTGAGCAGATACAGATTTGAAAATTTAGGGCAACGTGGTGCAAGCTCAAAAATGGCACCAACAACCTCAAGCTACGAAATATTACTTAGCTTTCCATTTCCAGTTTGCATTCTCTAACAACACAACTGAGTATGAATCCTTAGTTCATGGATTGCATTGGGAAAGAAAGAAAGGAACCAAGAATTTGTAAGTGTTTGGAGATAACAAGTTAATTGTGAATGAAGTCAGAGGACAAAATGCAGCCAAGAATGATTTGTTAAAAAACTACAGGAATCAGGTATGGGATCTCATTGAATATTTTGAATCTTTTAGCATCAACTCCATCCCAAGAGAGAAGAATGAAGTAGCAGATATATTGACAGCAATTGGGGCAACATTTATGTTGTAGAAATTATCAAGAGTGAGAAATATCAGCCCCATATTAAAGTGGTTGTAAGACCAGATGTTCTAGAAAACAACATAAGCTGGCAAGTCTTCAAGAATGATCAAAAAATTGTCATTTTTCTATAAGAAGAAGTTGAGTTCTCTGCCAGAAACTAAGACAAGTTGGAACAACAGTATGGTGACCAAGTGGTGCAGCTGAGAACTAACAAATTGCCAAAAGGTCTTGTAACTTTGGAGTCAATATTTAACCCAAATGATTAATTCCGGAAGGAGAAGGAAAATATTCAAGTAAAGGGTGAAGATTTGGAGCCTATTTCCATAGATGAAGGTAAAATGTTTAAAATTGGCAAGGTAAGTACCCAACAAGAAAAAATGGAGTTCATTAAACTTTGTCAAGAATTCCCAGATGTCTTTGCTTGGAATTACAAAGATTTGAGAGGTTTCAACCCAAGGTTTACACAACATTGTTATCACCGAATCACAGCACCCTTGTGTTTATATAAGTGGATATACTTGAACTCACGGTGTGATTGGATAACATGGGTACTATCTCCAAGTTGTGGGACTTGCTACTTGAGATAGACCTCAAGAGAAAGTTGGTTCTTTCTCCTAAACTACCTGCCACAATCTACTCTAATGCAGGGGAAACTAACTATTCTAATCTAAATTTCCAAGGGACCAGAGAGAGAATGCATAAAATAAAAGCCTACACAAAAGCGGTGATACACCAGAAAAGGAGGGTGTGAGAGTAGTCTCCAAATGCGTGAAATAAAGAGGCAAAGTACACACTAGAAGAGGTGATGACAGTTCCCCATAATCTAGCAAAATGCATTCACAACGATATTCCAAGCATACACAATCATAATGGATCCCTGCAAGAACATAATAATAGACACAATATTCTTGTAGAAAGATTAAAGGGGTAAGAAGAATGCAAGAAAACACAGCAGGGGAGGATATATCCACAAATTGATATTTTATTACTTCATGATATGCACAGTTCAATCTATTATAGGATAAGGGCCCAGATCACCATGCAAGGAGTCCACTACAAGGGCCTGCAACACATTGGCTTCAAAAAGAAATTTTGACAGAGCTTTGCTATCTGAAAACTCCCTCCCTTACAATGAGCCCAACACCCCAATTTATAGAAAAATTAGAAGGGAAAGAGAAGGGAAAATGGAAATCCCGAAATCTGTCCTTCAACCACTTGTAAGAGGCATTAAATGGAGTAAAATGATTATATATTACTTGCAAAAGGCTACCCATATTGTCCCAGGTGCTGCAGCAGAGAAATAATAATGACCATGCCTCTTAATTGCACTCCCAACCACCAAATGAAACACTGTTATGAACTCGGCCACGTTTTATAAAAAATCTCCATCGATATCTCACCAAATCTGGAATTTCTTTATTGCTGTCTGTCGGGCTCAGAGACACAATTCCAACAGTACCAATTGTTGGTGCAAAATCATAGCACCCTTAGATGTTGATCAGATTTCTAGGTTGATCCTACTAGCATCCAGTGTGATTGCACAACATTGAAACCTCTCTACAAGTGTGGGACTTGTAAAATGAGAGAGGAATCTCCAGAGAAGGCCGGTTCCTGCTCCTAAACTACCTGCCACGAGCTATTCCAGTGCAGGTAAGATAATCTAAACCTAATCTAACCATGCCAAGGAGACAGAGAGAGAGAGAGAAAAGGGAAAAAACAACAAAATCCTACACTAAAACGGTGATACACCAGAGAAGGAGAATGTTAAGAATCTATCAAAACTTCCATGGAACAAGGAGAGGTGAGCAATGGGAAGGATGGACAGACGCATCACAAACCCAAGGATAGATTTCACACAGAAAATGTCCCAAAACTCCATGAACACAGCTCCAGACCTGTAATGAACATTAGAACATGCGCAAATACCTGCAATGAAGAGAGGCAAGAAGAAAACAAGTAAAAAAAATGAGAACGGATGGACAGATGCATCACAAAACACATTTTTTGTTGCTCCAGAAGTTTGCACAGAACATCATTTCAATAGTAAAAGGCAAAAACGCCATTACAGAGCACGGGAGGAGGTTCGAACTCCATTTTTTCAACCCTGGAGAAGAAAAAGAAGGGAGGGCAGAGCTGAAAAGATGAACAACCTAGAAAGAAGCCCCTCCTTACAATTTATAGGAAGAACGAGAGAGGGAGAAGAGAGGAATTTGAAATCTACCCCAACAACCTCCAGACTACATTTACTTATCTCATTATGGTGGTAGGTGAGAACCCTAGCGAACCCAGAAAGTGGTGAACTATACTTCACATTTTTAAGAATTTGTTTTGACCCAATTAAAGAGGACCTTGTAAGCTTTCCAAAAAGTCCAACCTTGCATGAATCCGAGCTCCCAGTCAAAAGTTATAGCCATCTGAATATCTGCGCCAGGGTCTGCTTCCTGTCAGTGCTCAAAATGTTGTGCCTCCTGAAGGTGCACCATAGGTGCATCCGTATTCATGTCGACATACCCTTACGTATGCCAAGGTGTGAATTCTATCATGTCAACACTCTATGTCATGCGCCATTTCCGTGCGCCAAGGGTGCATCCTTTACCCTGTCGACATTCATTATCATGAGCCATTTCCGTGCGCCAAGGGCACATCTTTTACCCTATCGACACTCATTGTCATGCACCATTTCCGTGTGCCAAGGGCACATATTTTACCCTGTTGACACTCATTGTTATGCACCATTTCCGTGTGCCAAGGGTGCATCTTTTACCCTGTCAAAATCCATTTCTGTGCGCCACTTTCCTGCACCTTGGCGCATACATTTTAGTGTCAACACTCATTTCTGTGCACCACTTTCCTGCACCTTGGTGCATACATTTTAGTGTCAACACTCATTTCTATGTGCCACTTTCCTACACCTTCTGAAGGTGCACCATAAATATCAGGTTTTAAGTTCCTTTTATTTTCATATTCTTCCATTTGTCTATATCTACCTGGGGGGAAAGATATATACAACACCAATTTTGTGCGATTTCGTTGAGAAAGGAAAAAAGTTATGGCCTTCTGAGTGCGGGAAGCTATTTTGGGTCTGGCAGGTGTTTTCTATCATTTGATGGGAATGAGCATTAACTTACTGGAGCTGAATATGTTTCTTTTATTTAAATATATCTACCCTCATTAAAAATAAAAAATATATGGCATAGATGACGTCGTGCTCGTTCCAGAAAGTCAAATTTTGTGAAAATCGGAGCTCGAAGTCAAAAGTTATGGCCGTTTGAAGTTTCACAGGTCAAATGTTGACTTTTCTTCTTTTCCTTCGGCCGCTTTGGCTTTTCGCGTCCCCCGCATCTTGCACGTACTTTTGTCCTGGCTGTCCTGAATGAAAATCTCCTGCCTCGGCTAATTCGAGCTTCCTTGTCCCTCTTTGCAGTGAAGACACGTGGTGAGATTCCATTCGCTCTCGGCTCTTTCGGCTTTTCACGTCCCACGTGTACTTTTGGTCCAGATGTCCCAAACTAACTTGGATGAAAGTCTCATGTTTCAGCCGAATCATCCGGTTCGCGTCCTCCACGTACTTTTGTCCCAGATGTCCCAAACTTGACATTTTTTTCTCTCTGTCGCTTCAAATTTTCACGTCCCACCCGTACCTTTGTCCTGGATGTCCCAAACTGTCCTTCAGCTTTTTGGTCGGTTCGTGTTGCGCACGTACCTTTCGCCTAGCTGTCCCAAACTGCGTGAAAACAACACTTAGTCGATTTTTTCCAATTTTTGGCCAGTTCACCTTTTTGCATCCTGTGCGTCCCGACATCCCAACTGTCCTAAATGCTGTGCAGACCACCTGGCGGCTTTTCAGCCGATTTGTGGTCTGGCGTCTGCACTGTCCCAAGGACTGCCTAGGACAAGACTTAGCTGATTTTCTCTGTATTTTGGCACCAAGCTTGGCTGTTGCAATTTTTTCACATTTGTTTTTTTTAAAACTTGCTAGGTTTTCTTCTTGGACAGGAGAGTTAGAAAGAAGCCGAGGGGGCCCTAGAAACATGATTTTTTGCCTTGAATCAATATAATTTCTTGAGACTAAAGAATTTGATGCATGTTATCAAAATTACCTTGAGGGGTGAATTTTGGATAACAAACACACTATCGAGTTGGATCTAAGATCTAAACCTATCAGACATAAGAAAAGGAGGTAAATCCCAACATTAAACCTCTCATGAAGAAGATTTGAACAAGCTGATTGAAGCTAGCATCATCTTCCCTATCAAACATTCAAGTTGGGTTACAAAATTGGTGCCAGTGAGGAAAAGAGATTGAGAAATAAGATTGTGTGTGGAATTTCATGATCTAAACAGAGCATCACTCAAGGATCATTATCCACTTCCATCAATGGAACAAATCTTTCAGGTTGTAGCTAGCTCTGAAAGGTTTTCATTGCTAGATAGATACTCAGGCTATAATCAGATAATGGTGAAAGAGGTAGATAAGTACAAGACAACCTTCACCACGAAATGGGGCACAAACACTTACAAGAAGATGCCATTTGGATCGTCCAATGTCAGAGTAACATTTCAACGAGTTATGGATATGGCGTTCAAAGGCTTGATTAACAAGATAGTGCTGGTATATTTGGATGATATCATTATCTTCTCAAAGAATGCAGTAGACCAATTCTTTCACCTCAAGCTGGTATTTCAAAGCTGCAAAAGATTCAGAGTGTCATTGAATCCAAAGAATTTTTTATTTTTGGCACATGAGGGAAACTTTTTGGGTCACATTGTCTCAAGAGAAGGGCTAACAAATGAACCTAAAAGAGTTGAAGCCATTAGAACACTTCCACTGCTGCATCACAAAAAATCTCTCCAAAGCTTTTTAGGAAGGATACAATTTATCCACATATTTTTCCTTAATTTTGCCACTCTTTTAAAGCCTTTAATGATGATGCTAAAGAAGACTCTTGCATTCAAATGGACAGCAGAAGGAAAAGAGGTTTTTGAGGCCGTTAAGCTTGTAATATCACAGGCCCCAACTCTTATTAACCCAGAATTTTCAAAGGACTTCATGTTCTATTATTTTGGAGGGTTAGACACAATTCCAACTATCTTGGTTTAGCCTAACAAGAAAGGTTTAGAAAATCCCATAGCCTTCTTCAGTCAGAGCTTGGAAGATTACAAGGTAAAATTTTCTTTCGTTGAAAAGCATGTCCTTACTTTCATTAGGAGATTGAAGAAGTTCATACACTTGGTCTCAAACAATAAGATTCAAATGCTAGTGTCTCATGATGGTGTCAAGGAATTTCTCCTAAATAAGGACTTGAATGAGAAGAGAGAAGGTTGGGTCACTCGTGTAATGGAGTGTGATACTGAAATAAAATTGACCAAGATGGTTCATGGAAAATTTTTGTGTGAGAAACTCACTTCCAAGAAACAAACCCAGTCAGCGGATGAAGAAGAGGTTGTCCTATTCAAACAAAATGAGGTAGAGAATCTAGTTAACGATGCACCCATTCCATATTGGACTCAAAATTTGGTGCATTATCTCTAAACAGGTTCGTGCCCTCAAGAAATAAGAAGAGTAAAAAGAAGTTACTTTTGATTACAAGCCATTCTGTATACACTTGTTGACGGCATTTTGTTCAAAAGGGACATCAATGACATCCTATTAAGGTGCATTGGGATAGTCCAAATTGAGAAAGTGATACATGAGTTCCACAATAGAGAAGCTGGAGGCCACTTTGCTCGACAGATAAAAATGATCAAAATTATGAGGGCTGACTACTATTGGCCTACAGTGTTTAGGAATTGTTACTCGTGGATCAAGAAATGCAAGAAGTTCACATTCCTCATAGGGAAAGGAAGATTAATAGCCTTACTCCTTCATCCAATTTCAGAGGATCAACCATTCATACAATGGGGATTAGACTTCATTGGAGTAGTCAACCCAAATTCAATCCAAGGCCACAAGTGGATACTCGTAGCAACTAACTATTTCACCAAGTGGACTTAAGCGGTGACACTCAAGGAGGAAAAAGAATCCAACATGTTGGTGCTCAAATTAGTCTCGCCCTGTTTATCATTGAAATTCCTCAGTTTGCGGCCTTTTTCATTGTTTTCTATCTCCCCGTATTGGCACTTGAAGACTCTCTCCTCCATTTGGTTTCCATGATCAGTCCCTTCCTTTATCGAGGATCACTTAAAATTCTAGAATTTGTTTTTTGTTCCTCTGTCCATCTAAAAGAGTCTATAACTTGGGCGTAAAATTCATGTTTTTCCTTTCCTTCCATTTTCCATAGTCATGTTTTTTTGTCCCTATAATTTTTGTCCCAAATACATGTGGAGACATGATTGGATGTATCTCAGAGGATCATATTTGATCCTTATAACATTTCCAATTTCTTTGTACATGAAGAAAGATTCATTTCCGGGCTCAAATGGTGATTTTCATGCATTTTATAGTTTTACGGGTGTTTTTTTCCTAGTCAAATTTACATCTCAGTATCATTAGAAATGTGGCCCTTTTTGGTTGGATGCAGCTAGGGGGGGCACATTAAAAACTCTAAGGCTCACTTAAACCAAAAACTTTTCCACGTGGAGGAACAATGCTCATTTGAAAATTCACCTTTTGGTTTGACCTTGGAGTTGTGTCGGGAGAACAAATGGATGTTTCTGCTACTTTGCCCATACTTAGATAAATTTTTCATGCAGCCAGTATAGTTTTGGTAGACCATAAACACATGGAGGGCTGCTGCTCATTTGAAGATCCACCTTAGGGTCCCACCTTAACAATTATGACAGGGAAACATGTGGAGACTTCCACTGGTTCTGCTTTATACTTAAAATTTTCAAAGTAATTTTCTAAGGACTAGGACACGTGGAGGGACTGCACCTATTTGGGTACTAGCCCCTAAGTTTTATTTTTAAGAAGTGACAGGAGGACACTTAGAGGCTTCCGCTCACTCTTCCCTTTCCTTCAAATTTTCAACGGCCAAATGAAACTTTCTTAGACCCTAGACACATGGCATCTTCCGCTGAACCTTCAAATTTTTTAACAGACTCTACCGGACTGAGACATTTGTTGAGCCCATGCTTGTTTGGGGTCTATGCTTTTGGGGACCATCTCAAAACTTTTCATCGAGACATGTGGAGGCTTTTGCTGGATCCATTTTTCACTGAGAATTTTCAAAGGCCAAAAGGCATTTTTCTTGGTCCTAGGGTACGTGGATGGCTCACCCATGTTTGGGACTTTCCTCTTTGCTTCTCCTTTACATTTTTGCCAAGGAAATATGTGGACGGCTATGATTTAAAGTGGAAAAGGGGTAAAATCAATGGTTGTTGTGAATTTCATCTATTTTTCTACCTTTTTAGCTCCAAGACTCTTGGAGATGCAAATACACACTATTTTACATCGTTCTTTGATGAAATTGTTTTTTGTCTTTGTCTGTAAGGTGCCATTGAATGGATTTAAAACTTAAATTTCGAGTCCAAGGATTTTTAAGGTTGATATTTTGCAAAAATTTCTCAGGAACTCACAAAAATGGAAATTACCAGAGGAAATGGATGTGGGGAAGAATTGTAGAGGAAAGAGAGGTAAAATGGATGAAATGATGAAAGTGTAGGTGCAAAAGATGAAAAAGATGTTGCCTCGAGAGTGAAAAATATTACCTATCATATCCAACTGTGCAGAGTCTCCAAAAAATGATTAAAACGGGGATTTCTCGCATGAAAAAATTAGAATGATTAGAAGGATTGCCAAAATGTTGTAGCATGGAATCCTAGTCATTAGTCAAGGGCCCAAGAAAAGTGATCAGTTCACAATTGGTCCACGTGGCAGCTTTCGGAGCTGAATTTGTTAAACATCACTTTCTGAAGCAAATTGTTAACAAGAAAAGGTCACTCGAATATTCTCTCTTTTTGGAAGGAAAATTGATTTATTAAAACATATAAATGCAATGACATTATTCTTGCAAATGGTCAAAGTTTGAATTCCTAAGAGAAAATTTGAGAAAGTCATCTTCATGAGAGACCAAAGCCGAGATAACATGTTATTTTCTTCTATATTAGATATTCTATCATGTCAAGTTGGTTGCAGATGTATAGCCATTGACGAGCACCAAGATTACTCTAGACGATTTCCCATGATGATGAATCTAAGTAATTTTGAAATTAATTTGTGCCCAATCTCTAGCAATTTGTGTCTTCTTTGTTTCAGAATGTCTGCAAATAGTTTCTTTGGTTCCTATTGCAATCTTAAATTAAAATTTTTGTGACATCACACAGGATCTCGTACCTGTGATAGTTTAATGGTACTTACAATTTCATTTCAATAAGATCCTTCATCTTGGATGAGATAAACAAATTTAAAATCAATTCACTATCATTTGTTGATAAATATTGTCTGTAAGTCTTGGGGTGTTTAATTTAGTCTTTAAATTCGAGCCTTCATGTTAGAGTCTAAAATATTATGTGAAAATGTACTGATCTGGGCCTCCATTGAAGAACACCTTCTTGTTAAAGGAACATCTTAACTATTCTGAAGCTTTCTGTTGCCGAATTGTTCATTGTTGTGAAGGCCCTTTGAAGATCTGGTATAATCAACTTTATCCTTCTTCATTTCCCACCTATATTATTCAAAAACAATGAATCTACCTTAAACTACCCCTGTTTTCCCTGTGTATCAACAAAGGAACAATATATACTTTCAAAAATATACAGAACAATCAGGATTTCTTATTGTCTTCAATAACCTTAGCCTTGTGTTGAAAGTATCTCCATTGTTTAGAAGTGAAAACTCTTAAGAGTTAAATCATGCAGTATTGAACATATTTTCCCAAGGTTCTCTTCATAGAATTTATGCAAAATAAGGTTATCTCCATATCCTTAATCAAACAGAGGTTACACTAAGGGTCCTCTTACCCTAGTCAAAAAGGCACGGCCTAAAATAGTGAGGACAGGTCAAATCCTCTTAAAGGTGTTATCCATATCTCCATAACTATGAGTAACAAAGGGCCAGTGAAATTAATTTACGTCCAATCTCTAGCAATTTGTGTCTGCTTTGTTTCAGAATGTTTACAAATAGTTTATATCATTCCTATCATAATATTACATTCATTTTTTTGTGAAATCACACAGGATCTCATCCCTGTGACAGTTTAATGGTATTTGTAATTTCATTTCAAGAAGATCCTTCATCTTGGATGAGAAAAACAAATTCAAAATCAATTCATTGTCATTTGTTGATAAAGATTGTCTGTAAGTCTTCGGGTGTACCTTAGGCATGATTTATTAGATAATTTGGTGTTGAATCGAGTCTTTCAATTGGATCCTTCATCTTAGAGTGTCAAATATTATGTCAAAACATGTTAAACTGGACATCCATTGAGGCACACCTTCTAGTTGAAGGAACATCTTAACTATTCTGAAGCTTTTTGTTGTCGAGTTGTTCATTGTTGTGAAGTCCCTTAGAAGATATGGTATAATCAAATTTATCCTACTTCATATGCTACCAAAATTATTCAAAAACCATGATTCTACCCTTAACTACCCCTGTTAGCATTGTGTATCAACAAAGGAACAAAATCTACTTGCAAAAATATGCAGAACAATATAGATTTCTTAATGTCTTCAGTAACCTTAGCCTTGTGTTGAAATTATGTCCATCATTTAGAAGTGATAACTCTTAAGAGTTAAATCATGGAGTATTGACCGTATTTTCCCAAGGTTATCTTCATAGAATTTGTGCAAAAGAATGATATCTCCATCTCCTTCATCAAACAGAGGTTACACAAAGGGTCCTCTCACCCTGGTCGAAGAGGCATGACCTAAAGTAGTGAGGACAAGTCAAATCCTCTTAAAGGTGATATCCATCTCTGCACAAATCTGTGTAACAAGGGGCCAGTTAGATCTCATCCCCAGCTATAAAACAACACACAATATGATATATCTTCCTCTAAGCTCCCTGACAAATATGTGTTGTTGCTCCACTTTAAAAGGAGAATGAATTTGTATACCAACACTCATGGCACCGCTGCTAGGGAATCTTTGAAGTATTTTAACAAATGTTTACACGTACAGACCCTGGTAATGATTTTTACATATTTTAAAGTGCAAATACATTACTGAAATATCATTATCTATTCAGATCTATAATAATTGTTAAAACTTGTGAGTTCTAAGTGTAATATTTCAAGCTTATATAGTTATTTCACTAATATTTATGTCATCATTGATAAATTTGGGTAAAAGAAGATCAAATCTTGTAAGCTTTGCATGAATATGGTATTGATAGACATTTGATAGTTCTTTCATAGTGTATTTGCACAAACTAAGCTGAAAATATTTGTTGGTAACTCCATGCTTTTTAAATTCTATATAAATATCAGTGTCTTAAACATATATAAAGTAAGATTTGTCACTAATATCTGTAAAGATGGAAGGAAGAAGATATTTATTCACCAAGGAACTTAGTAGAAGGTTGTTTCAAGAGCTATGAAAGTCTAATTCAGAAGTAAGAAGAATTTGAAAGGCTGTTGGAGATCAAGCATCAATAAAAGAGATCTTCACTAGTGAAACTGATCAGCCTATGATTTAACATTGTAGTACTTTCTCAAGTGCTTTTAAATCATGTAGTCACTTTGTTGAATTGAATTCTCCATCTAGATAAGGTCTTGTTCTTCAAAATTCACCCCTCGAAGTAAATTTTGATAACATGCATCAGATCCTCGAGTCCCGAGCAAGTAGATTCATTCAATGCCCAAAATCATGTTTTTGGTGCCCCTTTGGCTTCTCTCTCTCTCCCATCCAAGGATAAATCCCAACGAGTTAGAAAAATGAAGTTGTAGGATTGTTTTAAATGCATTTTGGGTCTAAAAGCTGTGGGTTGTACTAGTGTGGATCATACTAAGGTTCTTTGTACCAAGTTCGTGGCCGTAATACAAAGGAATCGACAAAGTCAGAAATTTTTGTCCCAGGTGGTCTGCGGGATAGTTGGGACGTTGAGATGTTCAGGACGTGCAAAGATGAAATGGTTGTAGGTAGGTTAAAATGGAAAAAGTAGAAGTGTTTGTTCTACGTGGTCTAGGACAGCCAGGATGAAAGTATGCATGGGACAAGAATCGACTATTTTTTTGCAAGTTAGTCTATTGCGGGTGGCATGGAGATTTTCGTCTGGGACATTCAGGACAAATGTACACACGAGATGCAAAAGGGTGAAAAGGCCACAAAAGGGGACAAGCAGGCCTAAATCAGCCAATGTGGAAGAATGTGTCTAGGACAACTAGGACATGCAAACCAAATTTTTCTAAAATACCCGCAATTCAAAGGAAAAGTCAAAGTTTGGCCTCCTGTACTTGAAACGGCCATAACTTTTGACTCCGAGCTTCGATTTTCATAAAATTAGACTTTATGGATTTATTAATTTTAACAAGGGTAGATATATTTAAATAAGAGAAACATATTTTTCCCAGTTAGTTAGTGCTCATTCCCTTCAAATGACAGAAAACGCTTCCAGACCAAAAATAGCTGCTCGCACTCAGAAGGCCATAACTTTTGCATTTCTCAATGAAATCACACAAAATTGGTACTGTTGGAATTGTGGCTCTAAGACTGAATCATAAAAATCAAGAAATTCAGGATTTGATGAGAAATTGATGGGGATTTTTCATAAAACGTGGCAGGGTTCGTGACAATGTTTTATTTCGTAGTTGGGAATGCAATTATGAGGCATGGTCATCATTATTTCTCTACTGCAGCACCTGGGACAATATGGGGAGCCTTTTTCAAGAAACATACAATCATTTCATTCCATTTAGTGCCTATTACAAGTGGTTGAAGGACATATTTTTGGATTTCCATTTTCTCGTTCTCTCGCTCTTCTCATTTTCCTATAAATTGGAGTGTTGGGCTCATTGTAAAAGGAGGTAGTTTTTGTAGCAAAACTCTACCAAAATTTATTTTCGAAGTGAATGTGCTAAAGACCCTTGTTTTGGACTCCTTGCATGGTGATCCAAGCCATTGTCTTGTAACAGATTGAAATGTACATATCATGAAGCAATAAAATATAAGTTTGTGGATGCATCTTCCCCTACTATGTTTTCTTGTATTCTTCTTACCCTTCAACCTTGATTACAACTGTATTGTGTCTATCTTATACTCTTGCAAGGATCTATTATTATTGTGCATGTATGAAACATTTTGGTGAATGCATTTTAAGATTGTGGAGAACTGTTATCACCCCTTCTAGTATGCACTTTACTCCTAGTTTTCACACATTGGAAGACTACTCTCACACCCCTCCTTTTCTGGTGTATCACCACTTTAGTGTACACTTTCATTTTCATGTATTTTGCCTCCTTAGTCCCTTGGAAATTTAGATTAGGAAAGATAGTTTTTCCTGCATTAGAGTAGATTTTTGCAGGTAGTTTAGGAGAAAGAACCAGCTTTCTCTGGAGGTCTATCTCAAGTAGCAAGTCCCACAACTTGGAGATAGTAACCAAGTTATCCAATCACACCGTCAGCTCAAGTACATGCACTTGTAGAAACATAAGGGTGCTGTGATTCATTGATAACAGGTCCTTCATCTGTATTTGAAAAATTTTCTTCTCAATTTGTCCCTATATTTTCATAATCTAATAGAGTTTTCCAAGAGATAGAGCCTTTAGAGGGTCGTCATTCTAAAAATTGTATCCATGTACCACACAGACCCCTCACTCCTCATCATTTTGTTTCTCCTATAAGATCACATCCTCATAATGATATGTCTCAGCCTCCACCAAGACCTCCATTTATCGTTAATAATTTTGGTCCCATCAGTTTTATAGGTATGGCTGGCTATCCAAATGTTGTGCCACATGATGTAAGAAATAGATTGCCTAAATTTCAAGGAAATAATGCAATACCTGGTGATTATTATGTGAAACTCTTTTTCAATAAGATGGAGGACTTCGAAATAGAGGTTGAGGATGTATACATTAAATTATTTATCCATACTCTAGAATAAGATGCGAGGGACTGCTATAAATTTGTGCTAGAAAATTCCATTTAATCCTAGAAAAAGATGAAGAATGTTTTTAGAATGAAGTACGGTGATAAAGCAAACCCTAGGTTTCTTTTATCGGAGATTGAAAATATAAAAAAGAATCCTAACGAATCACTGCATGATTTCAACACTAGATTTAAAAAAACATTGAGAAGGCTACCTATTAATTTGAGGCCATGTGATGAATCATGTCTGATAAAGTATTCAAATGAATTTGATAAGAAATATGCTTATTATTTGAGTGATAAAAACCCTAGGACTTTGAGGTAGGCCTTTACCACGGCTCTGAAAATTGAGAACAACATTAAAGAAGTTGGAAAACCTCCTAAGAGGGAGGGTGTTAAACTAATCAACCATGAGAAGCCTCAATCAAGTAAGGTTGTGGATCTTGAGGAAGTTGTAAGGAATTTGGACAGGGATGTCAAATAAATCTCTTACAAGCTAGACAGGATAGAAAAAGGAATTAGTCAAGGTTCTTAGGGTCAACATAGGCAACAAGGACAAGAAAAAATTACAAATCATATTAGAAATGATTAGAGGTTTGATGACAGAGGTAAAAGACCCAAGGGAGCTAGACAACCCTAAGGTAGGGAAAATAGAGTAGTGCTTGATCCTCTAAATGCCAGAGTTGTTGTTGTTGAAGAGACAAATAAAATGGATTGGTGTGACAAATGCTTCTTACCCCACCCACCATGTGAAATGGATTATCAAGTTGAAGAAGCCGATGATGATGACAACAATGATGATGATGCATGCATGGTGGACTTATCTACAAGCTCACATCAAGGAGAAACTTCAACTGAGGTAATAAGTGCAAGAACTACAAATTTTTGGGACTGCATTCAATACATACCTCTTCTTCCTCCCTATCATGCTTTAGAAATAGATATGGTACAAGAATTTGAACTTCCTAATAATGATTTTGAGTACCTAAGATCTCTAATGATTAAGAAGTATGATGGAGGAATCCCATCAGAAGAGGATAGATAGTTGCTAATGAATGCTATTATGGCCCAAGAAAATGAGTATAAGACAAGAAATAAAGTTGTCAAAGGGGAAATGCCTTAAGACAAACCAAAGACCCCAGTTCTCACCAATGTCTCAAGAGAGACTCCAAAGAAAGATGCATATGGCAAAGGCCATGTTGTCTCAAGTAGAATGGTGTTCCCATACATCCCCAAAATGCTAAAAACCTTGTGCCATCTGATGAGTTTGTCAACCTTTTTCTAAATTATGATTTTCTCAAATACATTCCCTATTACATTGCATAAGACTTGAGTCAGATCAATATTTTTGTCCCAATTATGGAACTACTTTGGATTCCTGAGCATAAGAAGAGGGTTTTTGAGTATTTGGGATTGGGGGAAGATTGGAGTGAGAAAGGCATAAATATAAATAATGTAAATACTCCTCCTCTATCCATTGCAAACCTAGAAAAACAACCAACATTATAGGAGATAGGTGAACCACCTGAAGTCTACTTGGGGACATCTTTAGTTGATTCTCAATTAAATGTTGATCCATTTTTTACAACACTGATTTTTAAAGATAGAGTGTTGCATAATTGCATGTTTGAATCTAGAGAATCATGCAATATTATGGATCTGGAAATCATGAATGAATTGAAAATTAAAGTGACATCAACTTATGGCAAGTGTACTATAATGTATTATAGAGAATTCCCAGTTGTAGGGTGTGTGAAGGGTTTGGTGGTACAACTTGCGACTTCTCCAGGTAAGAACCTGAATCTTGATGTTGTCATTATTGATTTCCCTGCCAAATGGGGCATTTTGTTATCAATAAAGTGGGCTGTAAGTATTGGTGGAAGTGTTCAGATGTATATGTCCTTTGTCACCATTCCAATTGAAGCCAGCCTTGTAAATTTATATGGAGAGAAAAATATGTTGCACCTTATCGAAGATCCCAACAATACTTCTTATGAAGTATTATACGTTGATGTACATGCTGATAAGTTTATTGGGTTTGCTAATGGAAAAGAGCATAATATTGATGAATTTAAATGTCTTGAACAAGTGGGTTTACCTTGGACCTTGTTATTTGGTGGCGCCTGTTCCAAGTTTTGAAATGGTGCTGTCATTGGTCTTATTTCCCCAGACCAAGAAGATTTTGTTTTTTCTTTCAAACTTAACTTTGATTTCACTAACAACATTGTTGAATATTAGGAATTGTTATTAGGCTTGAGAATTTCATGGAAATATGGTATAAAGGATGTCATTGTCAAAGGGGATTTAGAATTGATTGACAAGAAAATTAGAAAACTGGATGCTACTAAAAATCAGAGAATGAAACAATACAAGAATGCAGTTTGGGATTTGATTGAAATGATTGCATCTTCTAATATTGTGCACCATGATAGAAAGTTTAATGCTTTTGCAGACAGGTTAGCAGAGCTAGGATCCAAATTTGGGAATTGTACATGTTGGGGTGTGGAGCCTATTTTTTGGTATTCTTGAATAAGTGTTAAAGTGTTAGAGTTTGAACGGTTAAGTTTGGAGACTTCAAGAGCATTCTGCAGTCACCTGTTGTGACGTTGTTGTGCCGTTGTTGTGTTGTCACTGTTAATATGTTGTTAATTGGTTGTTAACGTCATGACAGTTTTTCCAGTCGTGGGAAGTTAAAAGGTCATGACTTTCAAAATTATAGGGTCAGCTTTAGGATTTCTTAAAAGGATTGTAATCCTATAAATAGAGGTGTTAGGGTATCTTGAAGATATCTTGAGTGTTCAAGAGGTGATCAAGTTTAAGCAATTGGGTGTCAATTTTGGTTTTGATGTGGTTTAGCATCTTTGGAACTCTGTTTTATGTTCGTAACTGAGAGAAGATTGTGAGAGTTGTTTGACTCTTGTTGATAATAAAATCTAAGAAAGTTCTTGGTAGACGTAGCCCACATTAGGTGAACCATGTTAAATCTTCTCTTGTCTTCTTTTGTGCATTATTTATTTATGCTATTATATTTCTGTAAAGATAATTCTGCTATATAGTTTCCTACTGTTGGTGTTGGAGGAATTGTTTCCACATTTTTTTTCTCTAATTCCTAACAATTGGTATCAGATCTTTAGTGGTTTTTTGTTGAAGATGTAAATCACAAGGAAATTTTATCTTGAGTGGGAGCTATGGTAGATGAGGGAAGATCGAGGGGTAAGAAGTTCAATGGGTAGAACTTTGGTTTGTGGAAGATGAAAATGGAGGATTACTTATATCAGAAAGACCTCCATGTTCCTTTGGTTGGAAAAGAAAAGAAACCTACAACCATGTCGGATGAGGATTGGGAGTTGCTGGATAGAAAGGCACTTAGCGAAATTTTCTTAAGCCTTGCATCTTTGGTTGCTTTTAACATATCGCAGGAGAAGACCACGGAAGGTCTCATGAGTGTGTTAGGGAAGTTATATGAAAAATCCTCTACCTCTAATAAAATATTTTTAATGAAACATTTATTTAATATGAATATTGTCTAAGAATGGTTCTTTTGCTGATCATTTGAATAAATTTAATAAGGTTGTGAGTATGTTAAACTTAGTAAAAATTGAATTTGATGACGACTTCAGGGCTTTGTTGATTTTTTGCTCCCTTCCAGATAGCTGGGATAGCTTGGTTATGGATGTAAGTAATCTAGTCTCTAATAATATAAATCTAAATTTTGAGGATGTATTAGGTGTGATCCTAAGAGAGAAAATGTGAAGGAAGAGCACCAGAGATTCTTCTACTTCTGGAAACACTTTGACAGTGGAGAGAAGATGGATACAAAACAGCAAAGGGAAAGGTAATTGTGGGAATTCGAATGATCGCAGAAGGTCAAAGTCCAAGAGTAAGCTAGAATGTTGGCAGTGTGGGAAGGTTGGTCATGCTAAGAAATATTTTTGTGCTCTTCATGATAAGAAGAACAAGGAGGAAACTAAAGAGGTAAATTTGGCAGCAGGGGATGTTTGTCAGGATGCCTTAATTATTTCTGTAGATAATATTGTTGAATCTTAGTTGTTAGATTCAGGGGCTTCTTTCCATGCCACCCCACATAGACATTACTTTACTAATTTTGTTCAAGGTGATTTTGGACATGTATATCTTGGTGAGGATGAACCATGCAGCATAGTAGGGAAAGGTTGTGTTAAGGTAAAAATGTAGAATGGGAACACATTGCTACTTAAGGACATCAGGAATGTACCTAAGTTGAGGTGTAACTTGATATCAATGGGATAGATAGGTAATGATGGCTATACGGTTAGTTTTGCAGTGCATTCTTAGAAGGTTACCAAGGGATCTCTTATAGTTGTAAGAGGTAAGAAAACTGGTACTTTTTATTTAACTAGTGGTGTTGATTATTGCAATTTAGTTACTGTAAATCGAGATGTAACTTTGTGGCACCAGAGACTTGGTCATATGAATCATAATGGCATGCAGATTATAAAGGATAGGTTTTCTGTATTAAAGGAGTTAGATTTGGACATTTGTGAGGACTGTGTTTATGGGAAACAAAATCAGGTGAGATTCCTCAAGGTTCGCCCTACCAGGAAGGAGGGTAAGTTAGAGTTAGTGCATACAGATGTACGAGGGCTAGCTAAGGTAAAGTCTATTGGTGGTTCATGTTATTATGTCACTTTCATTGATGATGTAACTACAAAAGTTTGGGTATATTGCATTAGAAAGAAATCTGATTTGTTTGAAACTTTTAAACTATTGAAATCTTTGAATGAGAATGAAACATGTCTCAAGTTGAAATGTCTCAGGTCGGATAATGGAGGGGAATATTGTATTAATGAATTTCTTGATTACTTTTCAGTAAATGGGATCCACAGGTAAATAATGGTTCCAAACACTCCACAGGAAAATGGAGTGTCAGAGGATGAAAAGTACAATCATAAATTGTGCTACATGGATGAGGTTACATGTGGGGCTACCACTCATGTTTTGGGTAGATGCAGTAAGCATAGTTGTTTATTTGATTAACAGAGGACCCTCTATGGCTTTGGATGGAGGTATACCTGAGGAGGCTTGGTCTGGTAAGAAAATTGATTACTCATTTCTTAGAGCATTTGGATGTGAGGTATTTGTTCACATTGATAAAGATGATAGGACCAAGTTAGAGGATAAATTTGAGAAATACACCTTTGGTTGATATGGTGAAGTTAACTTTGGTTTCTATGTTTGGAGTGTTAAAGAAAAGAAAATACTTTGGTCTAGAGATATTTACTTTAATGAAAAAGTCATGTATAAAGATCAATTTTAGGAATAGAAAGAGGAATCAAAGAAAGAATGCATAGTCTTAGAGGACATCATAGACAACAAGGTGTCCAATGGGCCGGTTCAGCTATAAAATGTTCTAGCATAGCCAGTTCAGGTACCTACTCATCAGGAACACCAACCTCCTGAGGTGAGAAGGTTTTCTATGGTAATAAGAGAACCTAAACAATTTACTCCATATTTGAATTATTTATTGCTCACTGACAATGGAGAGCTAGAGTGCTTTGAGGAAGTAGTGCAGGTGGATGCTAGGAAGAAGTGGGAGTAGACCATGGATGAAGAGCATAAATCTCTTATGGAAAACTAGACTTGGGATTTGGTGTAGCTACCTGAGGGCAAGAAAGAATTGTAGAATAAGTGGGTGTATAGAATGAAAGAGTAATATGGAGGTAGGAAATGATACAAGGCCCACTTGGTGTTAAAGGGATTTGTAAAGAAGAAAGGTATAGATTTTGATGAAAAATTTTCTCGTGTTGTTAAAATGACTTCTATTAAGAGTGTTCTTGGTTTAGTTGCAGTAGAAGACCTGCACTTACAGAAGTTGGATGTGAGCACTGCATTCCTTCATGGTGAGATGGAGGAGGAATTATACATGTAGCATCCACAGGGTTATGAGGTCAAAGGGAAGGAAAGGTTAGTGTGCAAATTGAAGAAGATATTGTATGGCTTGAAACAAGATCCATGGTAGTGGTACACGAAGTTTGACAGTTTTATGTAGGAGTAGGTTACTCCAGGTGTCACTCAAACCATTGCGTGTACATCAAGAAGTTTCTTGATGGTAGTTATATTATTATGTGCCTATATGTGGATGATATGATTATTGCATAGAAGAATATGCAGGAAATAAAGGTACTCAAGAATCATCTAGGTGACTCCTTTGCTATGAAGGATTTAGGGGCACCAAAACAACTCCTTGGTATGAGAATAACTTGGAACATGAAGGAGAGGAAGATGGTGTTATCTCAAGAAGAGTACATAAAGAAGGTCTGGGAGAGGTTTAGTATGCAGGATGTTAAACCAGTTGGTACTCCTTCGGCAGGTCACTTTAAATTATCAAAGGAATAGTGTCCCAATATTATGGAGGATAGAATCCAAATGTCCAGGGTACTGTACACATCTAGAGTTGGTAGCTTGATGTATGCTATGGTATGCATTAGGCCTGAAATTTCCCATCGAGTGGGAGTAGTGAGGAAGTTTATGAGTGATCCAGGTAGAGGGCACTAACAGGCAGTAAAGTGCATCCTTTGGTATTTCAGAGGGACCATGGGAGTAGTATTATTTTTGGTGGATCAGACACTACATTACATGGGTATGTAGATTTGGACATGGTAGGAGATTTGGACAGCAGGAGGAGCATGATAGGTTATGTATTTATAGTTGGTGATACAGAGGTGAGTTAGATTTCACGGTTACAAAAGGTTATGGATTTGTCAACCACAGAGGCTGAGTTTATTACTGTCACAGAGGCAAGCAAGGAGATGATTTCACTACAACATTTTCTTGATGAGTTAGGTCATAAGAAAGAAGTTGGGAGACTACATAATCATAGTCAAAGCATAATTAATTTGGCAAATAACTTCGCTTTCCACTCTAGGATGAAGCACATTCAGCTGAGATATCATTTCATCAAGGTAGCTTTGGAAGAAGATAAGTTGAAGCTGGAAAAGATTCATACTAGTAAAAATCCTGTGGATATGATGACCAAGGTGGTCACAACGGAGAAGTTGAAGTTGTGTTCAACTTTTATTGGCCTTCATGGTTGATAATGAAGGGTTAATAACTTTTCTCAATGGAAACAATCTCCAAGTGGGAGATTGTTGGGGTGTGGAGACTATTTTTTGGTCTTCTCAAATTAGTGTTAAAGTTTTGGAGTTTGAATGGTGAATTTTGAAGACTTCAATAGAATTTTGTAGTTATATTTTGTTCCATTGATGTGTCGTCACTATTAATATGCCTTTAATTTGTTGTTAACATTGTGACAGTTTTTCCAGCTAAGGGAAGTTGAAAGGTCATGACTTTCAAACTTCTAGGGTTAGCTTTAGGAATTCTTAAAAGGATTGTAATCCTAAAAATAGAGGTGTTAGGGTATCTTTAAGATATCTTGAGTGTTCAAGAGGTCTTGAGTCTTAGTGATCAAGGTTAATCAATTGGGTGTCAATTGTGCTTTAGATGTCGTTTAGCATATTTGGAATTTTTTTGTGAGTTCGTAACTGAGAGAAGACTATGAGAGTTGTTTTACTCTTTTTGATGATAAAATTTGAGATAGTTCTTAGTGGACATATCCCACATTGGGTGAACCACGTTAAATCTTGTCTTGTCTTTTTTTGTGCATTATTTATTTATGTTGTTATATTTCTGCAAAGATAATTCTACTACATAGTTTCCTACTACTGTTGTGTGAGGAATTGTTTCTGCATTTTTTTTCTCTAATTCCTAACAGTGTAGTGTTTCCATTTTGTGAGTATGATGTTGAAATACTAACAAGGCCATCTGTCCCTGATAAATTTAAAAATTAGCAAGTGTTTGATGATGATGCCCAGGTCAAATGGTTTGTGCAGAACCAAGGTGCATTTGATGACTAAAATATAGATTAGGAACCAATGGTGTGTGTTTCTGAAGGAAAGGAAACTTTATTTGGCAAAGACATCATCCAACTAAAGACAAGCACATGATTCCCAGAAGGTTTAGTGGCTCTTGAGTCAAACTTTGATAATGCTCATTGCATTATTAAAAGAAATATGTCTGGTTTAAAGAGATGTGGAAGAGCACGACATGGGAACAAAGGAAAAGCCATGTAAAATGTGGTTATGAAGTAATCTCAGCAAGGAAGAGAAGCAGTCCTATATTTAATTGCTGAAGAAATATCAAGAATGCCTAGCTTGGTCTTACTCTGAGTTGAAGGCATACATGGAAGATTTGTTCCAACATGAGATTCCTCTTGAATCTAACTGCCAATCCTTTTAGGAAAAAAATAAAGGCCCATCAATCCGTTTCTTTCTTTGAAGATGAAAGAAGAACTGAAGAAGTTGAGGGATGGAGGGATCATTCAGCCCACACGAGGTATCCATCTTGGGTTGCAAACCTAGTTCCTGTCAGGAAAAATAATGGTGACTCAAGGCTATATGTAGACTTTAGGAACTTGAATAAATCATCACTAAAAGATAATTACCCTCTTCCAAACATGGATAATATGCTACAATTGGTAACTAGTTATTAATTGTTATCTAATCTAAATGGTTTCTCTGGCTATAATCAAGTTGTTGTGAAGGAGTCAGAAAGAAGAAAGACTACCTTTACTACTCCTTGGGGAACTTATTTCTATCTCAGGATGCCTTTTGGCTTAATGAATTTTGGATCAACTTCACAAAGAGCAATAGATGTAGCATTTTTTGGTTATATCATTGATTTCAATGTTGTTTATCGAGATGATGTAACTATGTTTTCCAGAAATAGAAATGATCACTTGCAACACTTGGAGAGAATGTTGATAAGGTGTAGAGAGTATGGCATATCATTGAATCCTAAGAAGTGTCACTTTGGAGTGCAAAAGGTAAAACTTCTGGTCACATTGTATCAAAAGAAGGGGTCATGATAGATCCAGATAGAGTGGAAGCTATCAGCAAGGTTTCAATTCCAATAACTAAGAAGGGAATTCAATCCTTCTTTGGAAAAATAAACTTTATCAGAAGTTTTGTGTCTAACTTTTCTAAGTTGACCATCCCCATTACTAGTATGTTTAAGAAGGACCAAGGTTATCAAATGGGGAGAAATTTCCATTCAAGCTTTCAATGGGATCAAAGAAGCACTAAAGCATGCCCCTATTTTGGCAGCCCCAAATTACAAGAATCCTTTTCAAGTGTTTTCTTTTACATTAGAAATCATCATTGCATCTATTTTTTTACAGAAGGATGATGAAGGGGCTGAGAGACCAATTGCATTTTTTAGTAAGGCATTGCAGGGAGCTGAGTTGAAGTACACCATCATGGAGAAGTAAGTCATTTTCCTTGGTGAAAGCAACAAATGTTTTCAGACCCTACATCTTGAGCTCTAAAGTTGTTGCTTATGTTCCCCACACCATGGTGAAAGACATATTATCAGAGATGGAGGTCTCAATAAAAATATGCAGATGCGTAAACAAGTTACAGGAGTATGACATGATATCCAAACCATGAATATTGGTAAGAGGTTTGGGCCTAGATAAGCTTATGGTTGATAAAAACTTGAGGTGAATGAAGTAGAATGAGAAAGGGTGGATGTCCTTGAAAATTTGGTAAGTTCTAAATGGTACAAAGATATAATCTTTTATCTCAGACATCTACGTTGCCCTAAATATTTGGGTAAAAATAAGAAAAGAGCTCTTAATTTATTCTCTCAAAAGTATTTCATTAATGATTTTGGGTTAGCTTGAAAGAACCCTGAGGGAATGCTCTTAAGATGCATTACTGAAGAAGAGGCCCCCAAAATAATTGTTGATCTCCATGGAGGAGTCTGTGGGAGATGATTTGTTGGAAGAGTTACAACACATTAAATCTTGAGGGTTGGTTATTGGTGGCTACCTCTCTTCAAGGATACAACTCTATTGGTTAGCAAATGTGATAGTGTTAGAATTTTTCTAGAAGAATGATAGCTTTAGGCTCCCTTCCTTTGCATCTTGCTGTATCAGTTGAAGCCCCATTCAGATAATGGGGAATGGATTTCATTGTGGAAAAAATTTTGATCCTTCTAGTGCTGGTCATAAATGGATTCTTATAGCCACTAATTATTTCACTAAGTGGGTGGAAGCAAGTCCCCACTAAGAAGGAAACACACCAAATTATCATGGACTTCATGCTGAATCAAATCATATGCAGATTTGGAGTGCCAGCTAAAAATGTTGTTGATAATGCCATGAGTTTTAGAGCCAAACCTTTTTTGGGATTGCGTAAAGAGTATGGAATCAATTTGACATATTATTCTAACTACAATCCTCAAGGAAATGGACAGGCTGAGTCCAATAATAAAAACTTGTTGAAGATTGTTAGAAAAACCTTGGAGATGAACAAAAGGAAGTTGGGTGAGCAACTAAAGTTTGTTGTTTGGGTACTGACAGAATCACTGTCAAAAGATCTACTGGTAAGAGCCCATTTGAGTTTGTATATGGAACTCAAGATTTTTTGCCCCTTCATTTGCAATTGTCTTCATTTCAGTTTGTTCAACAAATTGAAGATCAAGAAGTTGGTCCATATGATGCTCGTATCAATCAGATTATTGAGTTAGATGAAGAAATAAGGGAATCCCATTAGCGGCATGTGAAGTTCAAAGAAAATTTGAAGAATTTATTTGACAAGAAGGTGGCTCCAAGAGCTTTCAGCATTGTAGGATTTGGTGCTATTATGGGATAACATGCATGAAGATAAGGAAAAGCATGGTAAATTTGATGCGTTGTGGATGGGCCCTTATTCATTGATATTCGAATTGGTGAAAATAACTTCTTCCTCAAAGACTTAGATGGGGAACTACTTCAATTTCCTATTAATGGTAGGAATTTGAAGCATTTCCTTGATTGAATTATTCGAATCAAGGTATAATCCATTTGTATAGTGTATAGTTCTTTTTTCTCATTCTGATTTTGTGTTTTTGTTCGTTTTGGTCCTTGGTGACCTGGTTTTTCTGGTGTCTTGGTTCATTTTTTGGAGGATGGTTATGGTTTTTCTGCTCTGCAAGCTTATTCTTTGAATCCATTGCCCAATGGTCTATTTTTGGAACTTGGTCTGCTATTTGTTTCTTGTGGCACTCGTGGGGAGTGCCCATCCTCGAGTCGGAGCTGATGTTGGTGCTCAAATTAGTCTCACCCCATTTTTCATTGAAATTCCTCAGTTTGTGGCCTCTGTCATGTTTTCTATCTCCCCGTATTGGTGCTTGAAGACTCAGTCCTCCATTTGGTTTCCATGATCAATCCCTTCCTTGGTCGAGGATCACTTAAAATCCAAAATTTGTTTTTTTTAGTTCCTCTTTCCATCTGAAAGAGTCCATAACGTGGGCGTAAATCTCAGGTTTTTCCTTTCCTTCCATTTTCCACAGTCGCGTTTTGTTTTCACTGTCATTTTTTTCCCAAATACATCTGTAAAAATGAATGGATGTAGCTTAGGGGATCATATTTGAGCCTTATAAAATTTCTAATTTCTCTATCCTTAAAAAAAAATTCATTTTTGGGCTCAAGTGGTGATTTTCCTACATTTTACAGGTTTAACAGGTGTATTTTTCTTGGTCAAATTTACATCTCAGCATATAATGGAAATGTGGCCCTTTTTGATTGGATGTGGCTCGGCATGGAATTTAAAAACTCTAAGGCCCGCTTCAACCCAAAACTTGTCCACTGTGGGGGAATGGTGCTCATTTGAAAAGTCACCTTTTGGTTTGACCTTTGAGTTACGTCGAGGAGGACACGTGGAGGATTTATACTGGTTTGCCCAAACTTAGAAAAAAAATTTCATGTAGCCGGTATAGTTTTGGCAGACCATGGAAACATGGAGGGCTGGCGCTCATTTCAGGATCCACCTTAGGTCCCACCTTAACAATTGCAATAGGGAGACATGTGGAGACTTCCGCCAGCTCCACTTTGTACTTAAACTTTTCAAAGAAATTTTCTGAAGGCCTGAGACACGTGGAGGGACTGCACTTGTTTGATAGACATGTGGACCTTCGCCCCTAAGAATTTTATTTTATAAAGGCCTGAAGAAGCGCCTGTTTAGGGAATGGTGCCAGGTTTTTATTTTGAGGAAGCACTTGGAGGCTTCTGCTCACTCTACCCTTTGCTTGGACTTTTCAACGGCCAAAGGAAACAATCTCATACCCTAGACACATGGCACCTTTTATTGAACCTTCAACTCTTTAAACAGACTCTGTCGGACTGAGACACATGTTGAGCCTGTGCGCTATTTTGGGGTCTCTGCTTTTGGGGACCATCTCAAAATGCACCATCGAGACATGTGGAGGATTCCACTAGCTCCTTTTTTCACTGAGAATTTTCAAATTCCAAAACACATTTTTCTTGGGCCTAGGGTACGTGGAAGGCTTGCACTTGTTTGGGACTTGCCTTTATGCTTCTCCTTTGTAGTTGTGCTAAGGAAGCACATGGACGGATATGATATAAAGTGTAAAAGGGGCGGAACAAATGGTTACTGTGCATTTCACCTATTTTTCTGCCATTTTTGCTCCAAGACTCCTAGAGACACAAATACGCACTATTTTACATCGTTCTTTGATGAAATTGCTTTTCATCTCTATCTGTAAAGTTCCATTGAATGAATTTGAAATTTACATTGTGAGTCCAAGGATTTTTAAGGTTGATATAATGTTGGAATTTCCCAGGAACTCGCAAAAACAGGAATTACTAGAGGAAATGGATGTGGGAAAGAATTGTAGAGGAAAGAGAGGGAAAAGGGATGAAATTACTGAAAGTCACAGGTGGCACAGAAGATGAAAAGGGTTTTGCCTCGAAAGTGAAAAATGATTAGCTTGTCCTATCCAGTTGTGCAGAGTCTGCGGAAAATTATTAAAAAGGGGATTTATTGCATAATAGAATCAGAATGATTAGAAGGATTGCCAAAAAATTTATGGCATGACATCCTATTCATTATTCGAGGGCCCAAGAAATGTGGTCAGTTCATAATTAGTCCACCTGGCAGCTTTCAGATCTGAATTTGTTAAACGTCATTTTCTGAAGCAAATTGTTAACAAGTAAAGGTCCCTCAAATATTCTTTCCTTTTGAGGGGGAAAATTGAGTGAGTAAAATGTATAAATGCAATGAGAATACTCTTGCAAAAGGTCGGATTGATGAATTATTAAGAGAAAATTTTGAGAAAGTCATCTTCGTGAGAGACCAAAGCTGAGATAACCTGTTATTTTCTTTTGTGTTAGATTTTATTTCATGTCAAGCTATGGTTGCAGATGTATATCCATTGATGAGCATTGATATTTCTATAGAAGCTTTCCCCTATGCTGATGAATCTAACCAATTTTGAAATTAATTTGTGTCCAATTTCTAGCAATTTGTGTCTTCATTTGTTTCAGAATGTCTGCAAATAGTTTGTTTTGTTCCTATTGCAATCTTACATTTAAATTTTTTGTGGAATCACACAGGATATCATCTCTGTGACAGTTTAATGGTATTTGCAATTTCATTTCAATAAGAGCCTTCTTCTTGGATGAGATAAACAAATTTAAAACTAAATTCACTGTCATTTTTTGATAAAGATTGTATGTAAGTCTTCAGGTGTACCTTAGGTGTGATTTATTAGAGAATTTGGTGTTTAATTGAGTCTTTCAATTCGAGCCTTTGTGTTAGAGTCTCAAATATTATGTGAAAATGTGCTGATCTGGGCCTGCATTAAAGCATGCACCTTCTAGTTGAAGGAACATCTTAACTATTCTGAAGATTTCTTGTTGTTGAATTTGTTCATTGTATTGTGAAGTCCCTTTAAATATCTGGTATAATCAACTTTATCCTTATTCATGTCCCATCAATATCATTTAAAAACAACAATTGATCCACCCTAAACTACCCTTATTTGCCATGTGTATCAACAAAGAAAGAGATATATACTTACTAAAATATGCAGAACAATCAGGATTTCTTAAAGTCTTCAGTGACCTTAGCCTTGTGTTGAATGTATCTCTATCGTTTAGAATTGAAAACTCTTAACAGTTAAATCATAGAGTATTGACTGTATTTTCCCAAGGTACTCTTCATAGAATTTGTGAAAAAGAAGGATATCTCCATCTCTTTCATCAAACAAAGGTTACACTAAGGGTACTCTCACCCTGGTTGAAGAGGCACATGGCCTAAAGTAGTGAGGACAAGTCAAATCCTCTTAAATGTGTTATCCACCTCTCCAAAAATATGAGTAATAAAGGGCCAGTTAGATCTCATCCCTCGACTACAAAACGACACACACTATGATCTATATGTCTCTAAGCTCCCCTGTTGAATATTTGTTGCTTGCTTGGACTTGAAAAGGATAACAAATTTGGATACCAACACAACATACTTGACTCTCTATGAAGGTAATTTTTTGGAGGTCTCATCTATTGCACTACTACTACCAAATCTAGATTTATGCATTAATGTTCCTCAGCTATCAAAAGTTCCTTATTGGGCATGTCTAGGAACCAAAGAATATGTCAGCTAGACTACAGCAAAGTATGTACCCTGAAGATAATGTCCAAGCAGAGTCCAATAACAAGATTACTATTCTGAGAATCATAAGAAGAATGATAAATTCTTCTTGTTAGGGAATCACGTTGACTTGGCACACAAAACTCAAATCAGATCTATTGATAACATAGAAGTCAACCACTGGATACATTTTTCATCTTAGATTTGGACCTATCTCATGGGTCAAGTAAAATTTAGAATCTTAATTTTCTATTTCATCCATAGAGGAAGAATGAGACACACTGGACACGAGCTAGATGTGTGTGAAGCGATATGATTACGATCACATTTTGGATGAGCTGATGGAGCATTCCTGAAGAAATAATCACCTATTCTCTATTGTGATAGATCATGGAGAAGTGTTGAAGCTCGTCGACAAGGATCTAGTTTTAACATGGGAGACAAAGCAAAGACATTCCAAGTTGGAGACTTGATTTTCAAGTTGGATTTGAGACTATCCAAAGTTTTTAAAACAATCCACAGTTTTATCTCCAGTATGGAGTGGTCCATACAGAATCACCAAATGCAAAGTTAGCTGATGCCTTCTGGATGGATAATCTCTTGGAATGGTGAAGAATTACAAACTTCCAATCAATGGGATCTATCATTGGAAAGAATAATGCTAATAAGAGGGATAATTCTGAGCATAGTACGTATTAGTGTAGTATTTCCAATTATTCCAAGTGATTTTGGACATTGTTATTATAGTATTCCCATAGTAGTTGCTAACCTTACTGTAAGTAGAACAAATCCAGAGCATTCCAAGGAGTTTTGTTTGTACATGGCCCTATAAATATTATGCGTGCTTCTGATTAAAGAAGACTGAGTAAGCCCCATATTTAATCACTATTTATCTACTCCTAAATAAGCTCCTCACAGTTGGAGATTTTCTTATGAAATTGAGCTTACGGACTTAAAGGTTTCAAAGCTTGTGGAGTCGCCAAGTTTTCTTGAGCATCTTGATGGAGAGGTTCAGGCTCTCCACTTTAGTTATTAAGCTACCACCCATGACTATGTGCCCATGTGGAAATGTTGTGTCATATGTTCCATTTTTGTTTAATTTTTGTTACATGTGGTTTTGTGTGGTTGGGTAACTATTACCTTAAGTTAGGTGTGGGAGAAGGGAAAAAGGGAGTCTTGTGAGGCATACATTTGGTTGGGAAAAATGTGATTGGGTTGGTTTAACCGTATGGGGACTCGCCTTTGATCCCAGGAAATCACAGTTATTTTCTTGAATGACTTACAAGGGATGAGACTAAGGATTTTTTTGTTGATTGTCTTGTGCACTCTGAGGCTTAGGGTGAAACTCCCACTTCAGTTAGTGAGATTCCAAAATGGAGGCTATTTTCCAATGAGTCCTAGATGCTCCATTTGGTTTGGAGTCATTTCAAACCTGGGAGAGATTGGCCATTTAATAAAGTTAAATAGAACATAGTCTGCAGTATGCCATTTTGGCATGTGTTGAATGCTCCTTGAAAAGTATGTTATTTTGTGGAATCCATGTTTGTTGAAAGTTGTCACCAGTTTCTCAAGATCCCTCATGGTTCATTTGTTTAGGAGCTCTGGGTCCATTAAGGGGATGAATTTTCCTCTTAATGAATTAAAGGTTGGGTGGAGAGAGTTTCCTAACATCCACGAGCCTTCCACGTGTTTGTGATCCTTTGTTGTGGAAGATTTAAGCCCTGCCAAGACAATATTTAATTACTAAGCCTTAAACATGAAGACATGCAAATGAGAAGACCCGCGTATTTTTCGACTTTTTGATAGCCCTTATGTTGTCACAATTGATCCATTTTACTACGAGGGTCCCACCCTTGAGTGGAAGATTTGGCATTATATATGGTGGGCCCCTTTAACTCACCAGAGACACAAGTTAGGCAGTATTCACTTGGGAATCATTTTATCTGGCTACACTCTTCTAAGAGGCGAGTTGTATGAGGAAGGCCCATGTGTCTTTTTAAATTTCTGTTCAGTATTGTGAAAGGATCAACTAAATTTGTTTCCTAAATGACCACCAGCTCGCCACGTGGTCAGAGTAAAGAGGGAATAGAGCTGACCCGTCAAAATTCCAAGGCCGGCGAGATGTATCCATGTCGTCTTTATTGTTAATGTTTTTTCATTATTCAAGAAAATTTTGATATGTTTTATTTTAGAAGAAATGCACCATCTTGTTAACATGCCTTGCTATATGAAATCAGATGTCATTTTAATTGTCTTTGTTAGAGGAAAAAAGGATTACGAAAAGAAAGTATTTGGAGAAATATAGATATTTTTGCGGACATTGCTTATCAAGTTAGTCTGGCATAGACTTCAAGTAGTTTGTTTAAATCTTTAGAAGGGAGTGAAAACATTCCTTTTAGTATGCATTAGGGTTGCCAGGATGTAGTATGTGTAAGTAATCTTTTATTCTCTCAATTTTGAAGTACCTTTAGATGGCCATATATTTAAAAAAGAAGAATTCAGAGAATAGAGTGCTGAGTGTATAAATATAGAGTATATATAAACATCCTGCTATTCAAATGTCCACCATTAATGTCTCGACCCACCATTAATTATATAGCTAATGCTAGTCTGCAAAATTCCTTTTATGATGATATTAAATGAATTCCTCATCTCTTGCAAAAAAAGGAACAAGGATAAGGGCATTGGTGTTGCAGTTCCAGACTATTTTATTATTATTAAAGGAATTAATATCCCCTTTTGAAAATGGTTGAACAAGAGCTTGGATAATGAAATTAAATCCTATCTCGAATATATATACTATATAGATATATAGGAGGGGATATACTATATAGTGGTTGGACATAATTGCTAATTATGCCATCGCTATTCTCTGCCCTGCATTAATATATTTGTGAAAATTTCGAACCCCTCCATCCAAATTGATAATGAAATTAAATTATTCCTCAATCATATACTATATATGCACTTATATCATATATATATATAGCATATATATATATGTCATAGGATATATATATCATACCCTATATTATGTACAGTATGCTATATTACTGATAAATAATTGTAATATTGGTCATCTAATGCATAAATATTTTGTCCAATTTTAATTGTTTCATAAAATAAAACTCAACAAAAATGTTTAGCAATCCTTTAAAAAGAAGAATCAAAGGCTCATAGTTAGATTATTGTCCATTTCTTGTATTCCCTTAAAGTAATGTCTCCTTGGAATAGGTAGAGGGGGATGTGGGGGGTTCGCCGACCTCTACCCCCAACCCCTTCTATATGTGTGCACATGGGGTGGGGTAATAGTGACCCCACACCCCCCATCTGCAGAGCTGTCCCCACCCCCACCAATTCCCATACATAAAGAAATGCTCCAGTGGTGGGTGGGGACCAAGCCCCCACCAAGTATCTCAACCCATCAAGTTTAAAAATTTTAGAGTGGCTATGAATTCTTATTAAACGTAGTCCTAATGAATTTGACAGATTATGGAGACTGTGACCATATCTTTTGTGTAAGAATATATATTATCTATATAATAACAAATTATATCCTAAATATGGTATTTGGGAATATTATTATTATGATGAACATTTGTGTGTGTGTGTGATGTATAAGGAAATAACTATTTGTGTATGATATGCTTAGAAGAGAAAAGAAGAGTGTACTATGCTATTCCTAGAAAATAAGATTATAGTAGATAACATTTATCCCATTTGTTAATAATACCCTTTTTAAATAGATCAAATGATGGGAAAATGCTCGTATACCCAAATGGGTATATACTATTGAACTCTTAATTTACAACAAATAATGAAATTTTTGCATGCAAACCCTTACGAGGAGAGGTGCCACGTAAATTATAAAGAGATTTATAGTAATAAACCAAGTAAAGAAAAATATCATTTGCGGGTTGTGTGTATCCATCCCCAAGATCATATCTTATCTCTAGAGGATCCATGACTTCCTTCAGTCAAATTTCTCCTTCCACTTAACCTAAAAAAAAATATGAATACCAAATCCCACCATAGAATTGATTCGAATAAAAGCACCATAGAGATGTAACTAGGGTTGTTTGGGAATTTACTGATCCAATGACCTGCAAAAATGGGTCCCTACAAATCCTTAGGTGAATTCGGGGTAGGTGATGGATACTAGAAAGGAAATGTATGGTTATTTTTTATACAATGGGGCACACATTAAGTTGTTAACACTCAAGTTAATTTTATTATGTATAATCCTTATGTTTAATTTAAAGTAACTTCATTCCCTTAGAATCTTAGTACAAACTATATATAATTATGGACTTACAATTAGTAACAAGTTAACTGCATTTTAAATGGTTTGGAAAAATTAGTTCTTCTTGGAATTTTTCCAATCTGTTAGTAAAATTATTTCTTCATGACTTTAGGATATCTCACATTATTGACTTCTAAATCCATTCATGGGAAATAGAATCTATAAATCATCGTAATAATATGAAGTATTTTACTCATATGCTTAGGCTACTAACGTTGATTGGATAACCAGTGAAAATTAATCTAATAATTGCAACCGACTTTATACAAAGGAATTTTAATAAATCCATACCATTTTACTACATAGAAACCTTGTATCGTCTATGGGTTTCATGTGAGTAGCATTTTGTGGGAATTACTACTTGGTATAATCGAATTCATGGGTTCAACTAGTTGTTACCATCGAAGCACATGCTACCGAAAAACTGAAACATAAACAATTAAACCTAGCACAACTCTAATACCATGAAGAATGCTACACAATATTGATATGATATTCTCCATGTTACCAACCGGTAGAAAACTGAAAAAAAAACGTCACTATGATGATAAACTAACTCGGCTATTTTGAATTTGAGCAGGATGCTACTAGATTAGTAATAATGGGTTCCTACATTTGCTACCAGATACCTACCACCCCTCATGCTATTAGGCTGGTAGCATGTAGAATTATACCAAATGATAGTATGGAAAACACTATAAGATGGTAATATTCTCCATACTACAAGCTGGTAGCATGGGAAATGCTTCCATCCGGTAACATTGAGAATGTTACAAGATGGTAGCATGCCAAAACTTGTTCCTTCTACCATGCCAACTTTTGCAAAAATAATGCTAAAAAATCACCTTCCACAAGAAAAAACTTTTCCTACGATTCACCATACATGTAAAAGTCGTTTTACTAAAAATATCCGAATATTTTGTAAGGAATGTTTTGTAAGGATCCCTTAACATATTCCCCAAGAAAATGTATCAAATGAACATGAAATTTAAATTTGTAAATGAATTTGTTGAAGAATGCATATATGTGTAGTGTCCACCATGTTATAAGATCACAAATCATGAAGAGGAAGTGTAAAACTTCTGGTAATTAAAATATGAACTAAAATTAATTCCAAGGGGATGACTTAATAGAATTGATTCTTATCTTCTATAGGATAGTTTTTGTATGTTCAAATATGAACCTGCCTTATATACCAACATTATTTATCAAGATAAAATTATCGTTGTTTGTTTGTAGGTAGGTAATCAAAAATACAAATGTGACTAATCATTTGAATTTTTTAAGGAATCCATAAAGAAATAAATTGAGATAATCAATCTATTTCTAATGATGTATTTTTTTGGTATTGAAGTGATCCAGTCTGGAAATAAAATTTCCATCTATCAAATGAAGTATGTAAATGATATTTTGAAAAGGTTTAATAGGTTAATCAATAATCTAGATCGTACACCTATTTTCTTATCCTTGAAATTAACGATGATAAAGGATCCAATCTTAATCCGACATTTTTTAAAATACTTGTTCCATGTATGATGTACCTTACATCCATGGGACCATTTTAATGTTCATAGAGTCTCCAAAATACTCTCACTAAAAATAAGGAAAGGTTTTTGGTTTTAGGCATTTTAGGGTCTCCAAAATACTCTCACTAATTTCCATCTATCAATCTATTTCTAATGATGTATTTTTTTGGTTTTTGGCATTTTAGGGTTTTAGAGTAGTGATTGTCTTTTGGTCCAAGACACGCATTACCCTCTCCTTTTTCTCCTTTGGCATCTGTTTCTTCCAGTTCATTTCTTCCTCCTCTGCAACATTTTCATCATGACCTGGAAACTTATATAAATCAGAAACATTAAAAACTGGTGAGATAGCAAAGTTTTCAGGTAACTCCACCTTGTAGGCATTATCACTCATTTTCTTCAGAATCCTACATGGCCCAATCTTCTTATACTTGAGTTTATTATATGTTCCCTTTGGAAACCTCTCTTTTCTAAGATGAACCATCACCATATCTCCTTCTTCAAATACAATTACTCTCCTACTGGCATCTGTAGCCATTTTATATTGTGCATTACTCACTTTCAGCTTTTCCCTCACTTCATCTTGTAGCTGTAGAATGTGTTCTGCAAATGCTTCTGCATCATCACTAGTTTCATCTTCACCTGGTAGAACAATTAGATCAAGGACCCCCTTTGGATTCCTACCATATACAATCTGGAAAGGAGACCTCCCTGTTGACCTGTTTATCGAGCTATTATATGCAAACTCAGCTTGAGGTAAAGCTAAGTCCCATTGTTTTGGCTTTTCTCCAACTATACAACGTAGGAGATTTCCCAAGCTTCTGTTCACTACTTCAGTCTGCCCATCAGTCTGGGGGTGATATGAACTACTGAACTGTAGTTGTGTCCCCAATTTCTTCCACAGAGTCCTCCAAAAGTGACTCAAAAACTTCGTGTCCCGATTTGAAGTGATCATTTTTGGAATTCCATGCAATCGAACCACTTCTGAAAAAAACAAATCTGCAATTCTGGAAGCATCATTAGTTTTTTACAAGAAATAAAATGTGCCATCTTAGAGAATCTATCAACCACAACAAAGATAGAATCATTCCCTCGCTGTGTGTTAGGAAGCCCTAACACAAAATCCATACTCAGATCAACCCATGGCCCTGTAGGGATAGGCAATGGCATATACAACCCAGTATTCTGTGCATGACCCTTAGCCATTTGACACACTCTACATATTGCTACAACCCTATTGATGTCCCTCTTTACCTTTGGCCAATAATACTTTTCTACGACAAGAGAAATTGTCTTACTTATACCAAAGTGTCCAGCCAACCCTCCACTATGCAATTCTCTTATAATATTTTCTCTCATTGAACCAGCAGGGATGCACAATTGTTTCCCCCTAAACAAATAACCATCCTGTATCAAATAATCAAAAGAATCACTACCTACTGTAGGCTCCTTAAGCTTTCTGACAACATCACCAAAATTAGGATCACCTTCATACAATTCCTTAACTGCCTCAAACCCTAGGACTTTATTTTCCATTGTTGTCAAAAGGGCTACACGCCTACTCAAGGCATCAGCAACTTGATTCTGCTTACCTGACTTATGCTTTAAAACAAAAGTGTATTCTTGCAAAAATGAAACCCGTTTTGCATGCCTACTATTTAGTTTCTTCTGTGTGTTTACATACCTCAAGGCTTCATGGTCAGTGAAGAGTACAAATTCCTTTGCTACCAAGTAATGTCTCCAGTTCCTTAGTGCCTGAACAATAGCATAAAATTCCACATCATAAGTAGAATATTTCCTCCTGACTTCATTAAGCTTTTCACTGAAGAATGCCACTGGTCGTCCTTCTTGACTCAACACAGCTCCAATCCCAACATGTGAGGCATCACAGTCAACCTCAAAGACCTTGCTAAAATCTGGCAATACCAAAACAGGTGCTTCTGATACTTTCTTCTTCAACAATTCAAAACTGTCTGTTGCTTCCTTAGTCCATACAAACTCCCTCCCTTTTGTACACTCTGTTATGGGTGCAACAATGCTACTGAAATTCCTGATGAACTTCCTATAAAAAGTTGCCAATCCATGAAAACTACGAACCTCTGTCACATTCCTTGGAATAGGCCATTCCAGAATTGCCTTTACTTTTTCCTCATCCATCCTCACTCCATCCCCTAATATGAAAAATCCCAAAAAAACAAGACTCTTCTGAAGGAATCTACACTTCTTTAAGTTTGCATATAGACTCTCTTTACGTAACAAGTCTAGCACCAATTTCAGATGTAACAAGTGTTCTTCCACTGTCTTACTAAATATCAAAATATCATCAAAATAGACAACAACAAACTTACCATTGTATTCTCGGAGTACTCTGTTCATCAACCTCATGAATGTACTGGGTGCATTAGATAGCCCAAATGGCATCACCATCCACTCGTATAATCCATCTTTTGTTTTAAAAGCAGTTTTCCATTCATCCCCTTCACGGATTCGGATCTGGTAGTAGCCACTCCGTAGGTCAATCTTGCTAAAATATCGGGCTCCTGCTAGCACGTCCATCATATCATCCAATCGCGGAATTGGAAACTGATACTTAATCGTGATCTTGTTTATGGCTCTACTGTCTACACACATTCTCCAGTCTCCATCTTTTTTGGGAGTCAATAATGCTGGAGTTACACATGGACTCATGCTTTCTCTCACTAACCCTTTCTGTATTAGATCTGTCACTTGTCTGTTCAACTCTTCACTCTGTGTCGGACTCATCTGATAGGCTACCTGGTTTGGAAGGGCCGATCCTGGGATCAAATCAATATGGTGTTGAATATCTCGCTTTGGGGGTAACCCATCTGGTAGCTCATCTGGTATGACATCTTTGTATTCTTTTAGTATCTTTTCTGCTGCAATAGGTATATTAAATCCTTCTTTCTCTAGCTTCTTTGACATTAGTGCATAACAACATCCAACTTCTTCCATTTCTGTAATAAACTCTTTTGTAGCCAACAAGCCCTCACTCTTCTCTTCTTCCTTGAAGGGTAATAAGACCACCTTTACACCATCCTTCCAAAAGGTATATGTATTTTTCCCTCCATCATGTGTAACCTTTCTATCGTATTGCCAAGGCCTACCCAATAATATATGACATGTATCCATCGGGATAACATCACACCACACCTCATCCCTGTAGGTATTCCCAATTGAAAACTTTATAAGGCATCTTTTATCTATGGTTACTTCATTTCCTTTCTTGAACCATGATATACGATAGGGATATGGGTGCTTGTCACAGCTTAGATTCAGTTTATCAACCATTACAGTTGAAACCATATTTTCACAACTACCACCATCAATAATAATTTTACATAACTTTCCTCCAGAGGTGCATCTTGTTCGAAATATATTTGTTCGAAGCCATGAATCAGCTCCAGCAACATCACATTCTTTCTCCTTCCTTGGGACAATCATCGTCCTCCTTATCATGAGGGTTTCACCCAAGTCTGCAGCAACCTCCATTTCTTCTTCCTCTTCAGCCTCAACCAGATTTACTCGTGGTTTTTCTCCTTGCCATCTATCTTGTGTAGGATAGTGCGGACACTCAAAAGCTCTGTACCCCTCTTCACCACATCTATAACATGTATATTGCCTTTGGGGGCTATTCTAGCCCTGTCCTCCATTATAACCTCTTCCCCTCTGAAATCCCCTACCTCTTTGGTAGTTACCATGGCTTTGACCAAAATCTTCATGCCCTTCTGTATTAGAGGATTCACCTTTTGTAGATTCAAATCTACCCCTACCCCTCATTGGAGATGATGATGGACCTCTCTTCACACCTCTTCTAAAATTTCTCCTCTTGTTTTTTTCCTCTGCTTTTAATGCAAGTTGATAAGCATCATCTAGGCTATGGATCCGGAGCATACTTAGCTCATCTTGTATGGTGTAACTCAACCCATTTATGTACCGTGTAGCCTTTTGTTCTTCAGACTCTCCCTGTTCCACCCTGATTGATAACTTGTAAAATTCATTAGTATACTCCTCAATGCTGAGATCCTTCTGCCTTAGGTTTTGGAACCTTCGAAAGAGTGTCGGAGCATAGTCTACAGGAAGAAACTTTTCTTTCCGCTTCTTTACCATTTTATTCCAGTTTCGGATCTTGCCCTTTCCATTCCTTTGTCTTTCATTTTGTAGGTGATCCCACCAGATCAATGCATGTCCAGCTAACTTAGTGCATGCAAACTTAACCTTCTTCTCCTCTGAAAGGGTTTTCCACTCAAAGAATTTTTCCATGCGATTTAACCAGCCAATCAACTCCTCTGGTCGTAACCCTCCACCATAATCAAGAACATTAATCTTGATGTTGTCATTCTTTCCCTCTAAAGCCTTGATCAATCTCTCCTCAAATGGTCTCTCATTCAAGGTTTCTTCGTCTCTCTCATTTTCTTCTTCATCTCCTCCTTCATTCATTAATGGAGTCTCTTCTTCAATATCACTATCTGGGTTTGCATCCCCATTTGCATGTCTCCTTCTAAGGCGGGTAACTTCCCCCGTGAGCTCAGTAATTTGTCTCTGTAGCTCCTGCATATGCCTATTCATCTGGGCATAACCTCCCCTCCCGCGTCTAGCCATGGTTATATAAAACAGAGGTAAAAACTACACATAAAAATGTAATATGTTACCTTAATTATTTCCGCAAGATCAAAATCCAGCTCTGATACCAATTGATGTGAATCCAGCTGCAAGAGGTTGAAATACCTCCAAAAACACACATAAACACCTTTGCAAATAAAACCAGGAGTTTCACAATAGCTTACTTCTCATTCTGGAATTCACACTAATCTATTACATCATTACCATTCTCCTTTTATTTCAAGACTACTCTAAAACCCTAAAATGCCAAAAAACCTCAAATTGCCAAAAAACCCTAAAATGCCAAAAATTAACTACTAGCAAAACAATGTGGATGCACCCTAAAATTTGTGTGCCAAATATGCCTTCATAATTTAATGCTCACGTGAAATTTCGACTTATTCTAACAAACACAACAAAAGTTATTAAAGTTCTAAGGCCTAGTCAAAAGTTAAAAAAAAGTTCAGAGCCAATTTTAGGCCATTAGATGAAGCGATCCGGGCCTAAAAATGTGCCGAAATGGCCAAAACTTGCAAGTAATGTTGACCCTAACATTGTTAGAGTAGGTATTTACCTTATCTCATGTTCACCTAGGTAATTTATTTACCTTTATTGTATTTATCCTCACCCACTTATGTGTGGATATTTCTTTTTATTTATTTAGATAGATCCAGGAGATATTATCTAGTTGTTAGGTATTCCACATCTGGCGATTTCCTTGATCACATGAATATATAGACTAATTCTTTCCTAGATCTAGTGGTATTGATGTTTGATATTTGACCTTGATATGTTCTCTCATAAATCTATGGAATTGACTAGTTCTTATGATGGGCAACTCAAAGTTCTTCTCCCATGATTTCATGACTTTCATCTACTTCCTTGAAATGGTTCTTAGATTGTTATTCCTTGCCTATATAAGCAAGGCCAATGTACTCATTATAGTTCATTGAGTATGCACATAGATAATATATGATATTGGGAGCTAACATTTGTTTACAAAGGTTTATGTACACAGTTATTTTGGCGAATTACTTTCATCTTATTGATCGTGGTGTTTGATTATCATCTATTGCATTCCATGGCTTGGTACGATCTGGTTATCGTTCCTTTTAAATCATATTATTCAAATGTTATTCATCTACACGAGGGTTGTGTCCAAATCTGTAATCTAATCTAACATGATCCAAAATGCACACGGATCCTACACTAAGTTATGAAATCTTCCACAAAGTTCATGAAGAAACCAGATTATTCTATATGTGAGTTGATTTTATCGTAAAAAATCCAAACACACTTGGAGCAACTGATTAATAGCTGGATGCACTTATATACCACAAGGCTATTCATACTTGCAAGTCCTTTGAAGGTAGACCCAAGTTTGATTACATTACCTTTCTCACTATCTTATTTCAGATTTCAGATTTTTAACATTGTGTTGCAAAATAGGAACAAATGTGCTATGCCATATATGTGTGTGAATTCACTCCCTCTACCATTGTCATTTTTAACACGGTAAACACAAGTTTGAAAGGATTTATTATGCAAATAGCTCTTGATAAGGAGGCTGTAACTCCCTGCTGTGGATCTTCAAAATTATCTATCCCTGTAGATCTCTACAGGTGTCAAGTGTTAACTAATTTTGGCGTTATCACCCCTATTTCCCTTTTCCTTTTCAAGTTTTTCACATACTTTTAGGTGACATTCCACTAAGAGGATATCAACACTCTCTGGAGGTATCTACAACAATTTATTACTATAGGTTACCCAGTAAGACCCATTGAGGTAATTCCTCATTTTTCAAATAGGAGAGAGACACCTATGCATTTCACACATTCCTTACCTAAAGTCAGGGAAATAAGTGCAAGTTCAAATAAAAGTGTGATGAGGAACAGTTCAACCATTGCTATACACAAATTTGACATCTTGGAATAGTCTAAAGGATTAGTCCACAAAAGGTGTTGAATGGCAACTAAGTTTACATAATGACATGCATATGTTCCACAAGCAAGGTGGAAAAGATTATTTAGAATTAATCATACAAGTGTAGTTTAAGACTATTGAAAATGACAACCAGAAGTGAAATATTGAGTCTCCAAAAATTGTTGTATCCCTAGGTCTTAAGATTTACTACTTACCCTTCATACCTCATTGAGTTGAGAGCACCATTTTGTCCAAACCCAGAAATTTGAATAAACCTATTCCACTATAATGAAGGAATTTATGAGTTTCCTAACTTTTGCCTTAGTTTATCAAAGAGTAGTTTCCTTTCCATTCCAATAGTCCAAATACAACCATTGCCTTGCATTTTCATTCATGCTAGATAGCAGTCGGGGTGGAGGTAGAGAGTTCAAAGAATTTACGATGCATTTCAAGAATTATTGTCATAAATATACACTTGTATTCTGTTCTCCCATTAGATTGTGTACTTAAGTCACCCATTGAAGTCTTTTAATGGATGAATGCAATAATTTGACCACCCAGGTATCAGAATACATATTACAAGAGCCCAAATGAAATCCACATTTAGAGATGTAAGCATTTACCTTAGGACACCTTTCCAACTGGTATGATCCATGATGCATCAAGGCTTCAACAACTAAAATCTTATTAAGAGCTGTAGAGATCTGAATGCATCTGGATTCCAAAGAATCATAACTATCCATGCATAAGAATTAGGCATATCATCCCATTGTAGCCTTAGGAAGGTATTCTCACATAATGGTTATTAGCTTGGTGAATTTTTTGAAGAGACAAAGAGGCCCTATAGGATTAGCTCTTCACCCATTGAAAAATGTGGTGGTGTTTGTATGACTATTCAAGTTTTTTACTCACAACACCTTTAACTTAGCCACTTCGATTCTACTAGCAAAGGATACAAATTTAGTTTATGCCCCAAAGATTGGGTATCTTTTAAGGCCATTTGTTTATAGGGAACCAATTTTTTTAAATGTCAAATTCGAGATAACTCTAAGGCACACTTACAATTAACACCCAGTTATAGTACCCTTACATGGAATAACCACTTTCTCCATGTTGAATACGATTTTCCACTCAGGTGGTATAACCAAGATGTCCAAATAACCTAGAGGAAACCTAAGATACTTTATTGGGAAGATGACAGGTTAGACCATGGAGCTATTTTATCAAGTAGACAAGATTTGAGTGGAACAATTATCCTACCATCAAGTAGAACTACATTTTGCATCTTGTTAGTATCGTCTTTCAATGTTGTATTGGACTTAATGATCTAGCCAGATCCTATTGGGAATGGGTAATGTGAAAATTGAATGAATTGCACTAACTATATTGGGGATTTGATACATCATAGATTTCTGAAGTTGAAGAAGAAAAAAGGTGTATGCATTGTGTTCAAGGATTTTTCTTACATACCTACCTTGCGTATCCATGACCAACTACAATTGTTCATCATTATAGGGTTATCTGATTTATGAAAATATTTTTTGAGTTTCTAACTCTTGATCATACTGCTATACACATTTTTGTGCACATAATTCAAACTTAGACCAAATACGCTATTCTATAATACACTTGAATTGTAGTGTTACAAGTACCCTTTCACCATCATTTTTTTTAACGAATATGTAGGTAATGAATGGAGGTACATGCTCTCTAGAAGTGTTAATACATTTTCTAGTGATTAACATATCATACTATTCAATTTAAAGACTTGATTAATTGTTATTTAGTAAAAAACATTAAACTTATTTATTTCCTAACAATCCATTGTGAATACTTACTTATGCTACATGTAACCTGTCAAGTTAGTGTAAACATGGTCAACGTTAAAGAAGTTGATCATGGATTTCCCCTATTGACTAATATTTTTCAAATATACACGATTTTCATTTATAAATAGATTTATACATTTGTAAGAAAGTATGAATAGAGTAAAGATCACATGAGCATAAAATATTCCTTGCTTCAAACTAGAGAGAGAGATAAAGAGATGTTGCTTTAGAGAATAGTTTGTTGGAGAGAGATGTAAATCATGTGTATACAAAAGCTATGTTGACCAAACAATAGAGGTAAACAATGTTCTATAGGCATGTTATCAAAAAGTGAAAGTTCACTCTTAAATAGTATAATTGTGCCTCATGAGAGGGTTTTGCAAAGGTAATGTCTAATGATTACAACATGTTGAAAGGTCCAACTTTAAATGTATCCCAAATGGTGTTATAATACGATGTTCCTCAAATAGGTGTTTTGAACTGAAACTCACCAAGAGGAAAGTTTCAACTATTATCCTATATACGTGGATACCTAAGAGAGTTTGACCAAATTAGGTAATGTAGATTACGAATGCTTAAATGTTCAGTTTGTACTTTCATAGGAGCTAGGTCATCTGTGATTGCATTAGTTCATGTTGGGGTTAGCATACCGGTTGTACAAACAATATATCATATCTAGGCATACACGCAAATAAAAACGGATATTCTACTAGAAGAAATATACAAAACAAGAGACATAAATCAACACCAGATTTAACGTGGTTCACCTAGCGTGAGCTACGTCTACCAAGAAACATGCCAATATATTATCCAAATCTTTGACAAGATATACAACGAAAATTTACAATCTTCCACACCTCTCAAATGTACAGTACTTTATTTCTCTCAAGATTTTGCTTCATCGCCAAGAATTCTCTCTCTCACTAATTTTTGCAAGTTCTTTCTAATTATTGTTAATTCTCTTCTTCTAAACCCTAGCTTTTATGCTTATATATTTGTTTATAGACTTAGGGCACTTATCTATGCAATTACAATCAATAAATATACTTAAATGCTAAAAATAGATATAATTCCCGAGAGTTAAATAAAACATCCTCGCACAGGTAATCGATGCCGATTAGACCTAACTGCTGTCGGTTCCTCCATTGCCTGACCGATGCCGGTCATACTTGACTGATGTCAGTCCTGGGTGACCGATGTCCGGTTCCTCCCTAACCAAAGAAAATTAATGTATTTTTCAGTAAGTTTCCATTGCATGCTAAACCAAAGTAAAATTGATCCCCACAACTCAACAATCTCCCACTTGGAGATTAATTATTGCACCATACATGTACATCTTCATTCTTGGATCCTTCCTTAGCTTTGTTTCTTCCTCTTCAAGTCTCAAACTCAAAGACCAATAGAAGTGGAGTGTAGCTCCAACTTATCCTTTGCTAATGGCTTTGTTAGCATATTTGCAGGGTTCTTACTCGTATGAATATTTTCTAAATTCAACTGTTCTATCCTCCAATAGCTGCCGTATGAAGTGATACCTTAACTGAATGTGTTTCATTCTTGAAATGAAACATGCTGAGTTCTTTACCAAATGAATTGCACTCTGAATGTCACTGAATAATTTACAATCACGTTACTCCTTTCCCAACTCTTTCTATAAACCTACTCATCCATATCATCTCCTTTGCTAGCCTTTGTAGCTGCAAACATACTCTACCTTTGTAGTAGAAAAATCCATAACCTTCTGCAAATCTTGAAATCTAGCTAACTGCCATGTCCCACCTACTGTGAAAATATATCAAGTAGTGCTCCTCCTACTCATCCAAGATCTCTAGCCATATCCGAGTCAACATAGCCATGTAATGAAATATCCAAACCTCCATAGCATAACTGCATGCTAGATGTCCCTTTCAAATACTTGAGTATCCATTGGACTTACTTTCCAATGCTCTTTACCTGGATTAGCGATATATCTATTCACAACTCCCACTTCCTGTGCAATGTATGGTCTAGTACAAACCATAGTATACATGGGACTCCCAACTCCTGAAGCATATGGCACTCATGCCATGTATTTGACCTCCTCATGTGATGATGGACACTGATTCTTTTCTTCAATTTGAATTGTCTAGCCAAAGGTGTACTAACAGGTTTTGTATTCTACATGTTAAACCTTTCTAACACCTTGTAGATATAATCCTCTTGAGACAAATACAATTTCTTGTTTTTCTTGTCTCTATGTATTTGCATGTCAAGGATTATTTTTGCAGCTCCTAAATCCTTCATAGACAAATGTGTGAGCTAGCTTTCCCTTTTAAGCTCACCAATGTCCTGCGTACTAGATCATGCAATAAGCATATAATCCACATGCAGTAACAAAATAATATAGCTCCCATTTTCAAGCTTCTTGAAATAAACACAATGGTTAGATTCACATCTCATAGCAACCATGCTCATGCATAAAACTATCAAATCTCATGTACCATTTCCTTGGAGCTTGTCTTGAGCCCATATAGGCTCTTTTTCAACCTGCACACTAGTTTCTCCTTACCCTTGACTTCATACCCAAGCAGATGCTGTATATAAATATCTTCATCCAAATCACCATGAAGGAAAAATGTATTCACATCTAGTTGTCTGCTAAATACAAATATTCTACTTGCAACTAATCTCAATACAATACAAATAGAAGTCATCTTAACAGCATGAGAGAAAGTATTTCACCAAAGTCAATACCTACTTTCTATGCAAATACCATTTATTACAAGCCTTTCCTTGTACCTTTTCTTTTCACACTCTTCTTCCTTGATCCTGTAAACCCACTTGTTATGCAATGTATCTCTTACCCGATGGACAACTTAACTAAATCCCAAGTCTGGTTCTGTTCCAAGGAGGTCCATCTCCTCATCCTTGCCATGCTCCCACTAAGAGTGCGGATCTTATCCTATGCATTGCTTCTTCAAATCTCTCTAGTTCACCATTATAAGTCAACAATAAATAAAATAGAGAAGGTGTAAATATTTTTAGAGGTTTACTTACCCTTTGTGACCTTCTGACAGAAGTTTGGGGTACCAAAGGTTCAATCTGGAACTGATGGACATTCCTATCCAAATCTGACAGTGACCGACATGTTGGTTACCTCTAACCGACATCAGTTTTGCTAACCGATGTTTGATTTGAATCCTCTATAACCGATAACCGAGTTCAACTGACCAGTGTCCAATCAGGGGTCAACCGACATCTGGTTACTGTGTACCCCTGCTCGGTAATTCTTTTAAATCTGAGAGTTCATTTTCATTCACAAACTTCTCAACTAGTTCATCCTTAGGTAGCAAAGTTTGATCTCTGTACATTCTCTTTTCATTCCATTCAACATCACGACTCCTAATAATTTTAGAATTATCTAAATCCCAAAAACAGAAACCAAAATCACTAGATCTTTAACCAATGAAAGTGCATCTCTTAGATTTTGCATCTAACTTCTTTCCTATTTTCCCTATCAACATGCACAAAAGCTTCTGAACCAAAAAATTTAAGAAAATAAATATCTACCTCTTTTCCAGTCCAATATTCCTCTGGTATTCCTCCATCTAGTGAACTTGAAGGCCCACGGTTAATCAAATAAACTGTTGTATCAACTGCTTCTTCCCAAAATTGCAAGGGACAATCCAGAATGTATCCTCATACTTCTATCACGTTCCATGATTGTCCTATTCATTTTTTCTGCAACACCATTATCCTATAGTGTTCTTGGAACCGTTCTTTCTCTACGTATTCCTATTCACTGAACAATAATAATTGAAAACCTTGCTACAATATTCACCATAGTTGTTAGATCTAAGGAAATTTAACTTAGAATTTGATTCGTTCTCAATAAGGGCTATCCATCTTTTAAAAGTCTCAAAAACATCAGATTTACATTTAATACAATAAACACATACCTTTCTTGTAGCATCGTCAATGAAAGTAACATAATAGTAAGATCCTCCATGAGAAGCTACCTGAGTTGGTCCCCACACATTAGAGTGTACAAGGTCTAATTTTTGCTCCTTCTTTAGTTGCCCCAACTTTGAGAAATCTCACTCTCTTTCGCTTTCCAAAAATACAGTGCTCATAGAAATCAAGATCTAAATCTTTCATATATGATAACTTACCCTTAGCCTTTAAGATCTGCATTCCTTCTTTACTCATATGACCCAGCTGATTATGCCACATGCATGCATCTGAATCTGAACTATATAATGGAGAGAAAGAATCAGTAATACAGGTATATAAATATAATGTTCCTACCTTCTTACTTATTGCCACAAAAAAAACACCCTTGGTGACTTTCTAAGAGTCTTTTGTAAAAGTAACCATGCAACCATATTCACCTATTTGCCTTGCAGAAATAAGATTCCTCTTGAGGCTTGGCACATGCCTCACATCTTTCAATACTCATGTATTTCCATTCTACAATTTTAGATGAACTTCCCCTTTACAAGTAATACTGCAAGGTTCATCAGCACCCAAATATACATGCCCAAAATTTCCCTGGATATAATTTCTAAAATAACCCTTATCAGGGGTTACATGGAAAGAAGATCCTGAATCTAAAACCCATGATTCAATTGTATTATCTAAATAAAGAATAATATCATCTTGCATTACCTGTGATACAACAAGATTTACTTATTTACCTTTTTCCGACTGTTAGTTATCTTTATCCTTTGAGAAACAATATTTCTTTGCATGTCATTTCTTTCCACATTTCTAACAAGTAATTTCCTTACTTCTTGATTTAGATCTGCTATCCCTTGACTTTGATTTCCCATCACTCGTACTCTTGGATCTCTCCTTCTACCTACCGCTACTTTCTACATTCAAAGCCTTTCCAGATGATGATTCCTCTGTACTCTTCCTGTGAATTTCTTCATTCAAGATTACACTAACCACATCATCAAACTTTAGAATATTATTAGCAGATGATGTATTAGTAACAACCATTACCAAGTTATCCCAACTATTAAGCAAAGAACATAAGAGTAAAAGTGTTTTTAGTTCATCATCAAATGGTATTGTTACTAATTTTAACTAATTTACAATAGATCGGAAATCATTCAAATGACTAGATGCAGATCCACCTTCATGAATATTAGAACTAAATAGTTTCTTCATCAAATAAACTTTATTTGAAGCACTAGGTTTTTCATATAAATTAGCAAGAGATTTTATTAACTCTACTGTAGAAGCATCTTCCATAATATTGGAAGCCACGGATGTAGCCGGGCTCAATATTATAGATCCGTTTGATGGCTCAATATTACGGAAGCTACGTTCGTAATATTGAGATTTCATTAACTCTACTGTAGAAGTTGCTTCCGTAATATTGGAAGCCACAGATGCAGCCAGGCTCAATTTGCATCTTCCATAATTGATAATTTCAGCCATCAAATGTCTCTACCTTGTATTTGTTTTCTTCTGCCATTGTTGTAGCTCCCACTAAATTAGAAAACCCTCTGTGAGTAAATCTATCAACACACAAAACCCTTAAACAAATCTCTGATACTAGTTCTTGGGGTTAGTACACTAGTTGTAGAGACAATATATCATATCTAAGCATACATGTAAATAAAAGTGTATATTATACCAAAAGAATTATACAAAATAAGAGACATAAATCAACACCATATTTTACATGGTTCACCCAGTGTGGGCTACGTCCACCAAGAAACAAGACAATCTATTATCCAAATATTTGACAAGATATACAATGAATATTTACAATCTCCCACACCTCTCAGATGTAGAATAATTTCTTTCCTCAAGCTTTTCCTTCATCACCAAGAATTATCTCTATCACCAAATTTTTCAAGTTCTTTCTAATTCTTGTTAATTATCTTCTTGTAAACCCTATCTTTTATGCTTATATAGTCATTTATAGACTTACGAAACTTAGCAATGCAATTATAATCAATATATATACTTTAATCCTAAAAATAGATGTAATTCCCGAGAGTTAACTAAAACAATATCACAAAGGTAACCAATGTTGGTTACTCCCTTGCCTAACTGATGTCGGTCCTAGGTGACCGATGCCGGTTACTATATTTTCCAGCAAGTTTTTATTGCATGCTAAAATGAAGTAATTGAGCTCCACAACTCAACGATTCATCTTGTCACCGAATGCTCGGAGGCCTATAAAACTACCTTACATCAAAATATTCCAAGATTATTGTAACCAAACTAAATTTTGACTATGATTTTCCTCCAAAAATATCGAGTTATAAAGTGATGAAACTTTTGTTCTTTACATGGTGCTAAAATCATAAGACAAAAACAAATGGAATTATTAACTCGCAAAAATTTTACAATGCTGCAATATTGACCAGCATGGTCCTTAACTAGTCAAGAAAATTGTTCAAACAACTATATGAAATAATTCTAGTAGTTTATGTGTCATCCCACATCATCATTTAACATGTTTGAATCATCATTTACCGTCATGGGATGTGGAGGGGTATTTTATGTATCTAATAAAATTTGTGTTTTACTAAATTTTGCAAGAGTAAAGTAAGCAATTATCATAAAGTCTCAAGTTCATTTTTTTGTTTGGGATGTTGTCATTATCCTAACCCATCATATAAGTTTTGTAATTCTACTATAAGTTTTACTGAATGATATTAATATTTGATATAAATACTTTTAATGTGAAACAATAAAGTAGATTTAATGTTTTTCAACTACAACATATTATCGACTTTATCCAAAGCTATAATTTTTATTCATTTTAATTTTCTAACTATATAAAAATGAAAAATGAAAAATTAGAAGACAGTTTAGAATAGGGAGAAAACCATTCTTGCAACTTAGAAGGTGGTGAGGGAAAGGTGCATTAGAGATACTTTTGCACGCACTCTAAAAGACCACATTTTGCTGATATATAATGTCATCCAATTCTCTTTCCTTCCGTGTGATTCCACATTTTGTAAAACTGATAAATATCAATTTATAAATGATGCTCCACTAAGCATACCTCATTGAAAAGTTCCCATTATTAACCAAGTTATATAAATATAACATTTATAAATTATATATATGTATAATACTATTTATTGCGTTATTACTATTTTTTAATACTTCATATTTCACAATAAAATAATTATCCAATACTAACTTATAGTATTATAATATAGCATGTAGTATTTGTTAATATATATAAATACATATATACTTATATACAATGCAAGTTGATTATAAGACTTTCGAGTTAATCGATTTGTAACTAAATGTAGTATTGAACTTATTACAAAACCTTTTTAAAAATTCAACACAAGGAAGATGATGCCATCAAGTTTACTCATATAAACAATTGACTCAACCCTTCCTACAATTATTTCATAACAAAATCCAATATAACACAAATGTAAATGGTTCAACATTAATCAAGAGAACTAATTTCCATTGGTTTTTTTTATTCATCCTTGGTAAAATTAGGACACTTTCAAACATATCATTGGCCAAAAAAAAATCGTTCTTCTACCAATAAATTAAGTCACAATTTTAACTTTTAGAATGTGGATGAAGAATCGAAATGGGATTCTATTTCATTATTTTTCGTTAACCTCTTACAATACATTTTGTTGACATGTAACTTTCAATGCCACATAATAGAATGTAATTTTACAATGCTCAAAATGTATTCACCATCAAGGGTCAAAGATATTAACTCTTGATTCAAATTTACATAACTTTTAAACAATAGAAAATATTTTGAAGGAAACCATTATTATCTTCAACAAGGGGATTAAGAACATAATTTTCTTCACTTGATCACCAACAAGGTAAACATGGAACAACCAAAAAAGGAGGAAATAATACACAAATCAAAATAGTTTAATAAAATAACCAGTTTCCCTCTTGCAAACCTACACCATTATATTTAAATATGGTACAACTTAGAGCTCCATCTATAGAATCCAACTTGTAACTACTCTTTTCTCCTCCATCTTCAACACAATCAATAAAGGAAGGAAGCATAGGAAACACTCTCCTCCCAGCCTTCATCCAATGAGTAGGTGAAGTCACCCTTTTCATTTGCCCCCTATCCCCAACTATAAAGCAATAAATGATGTTAAAACCATGGTAGCTCTTTATAACAATGGCTTCAACATACAAACACACATACAATGATGGTAACACATATACAACCAATATAAAGATAAAACCATTATGAAGCACATAAACTCAAATCTAGAAAAAAAGGAGAAGAGAAATATGGGAACCACCTTCTTTTACCTCCCAAGTGAAATATGAGTCCACCAAATAACCTATATCTTCACATCACAACACTCAAAATGTCCTTATCTCTCGCAATTTCAAAACATACAAAATTTATCGTTATTTCCTTTTCTCTCCCCATAGGTGGAACACCCTACCCACACTCCCTCCAAAATACCTCACAACTTCATTATCCCTCCCCAATGGGCCAATTTCCCTTCTTCCCTCACCTTCCTTAAGTTCAAAATCTACCCAATCCTATGCAAGAACACATACATTCATTCACATTTCAACACAACACACAAAAAATGAAAATAAAATGCAAGGTATAGAATCTACCTTACCATTATAACACATTCATTCTTCAAGCCAAAACTTGAAGTTTCTTCCAATTCCAAACCAATCCCCAAAAGAAATCTCTCAAGTTCCAAAATGAGTAACCCCTAAAAAACTAAAAATCCAAATTAAATATAAAATGGTAGGAAGGGTAGTGAGGTGGCTTCATGTAGGATGCCACATCATCTCCTCCAATCCACCTCACAAGTAAAACACAAACTCCAAAGATCCATAAATGGGTAAGGTAAGGATAATAAAAACTTAAAACTTGTCGAAACACTCCACTCCATACATTCAAGGTCATAATTAAGAGGTTTGTAAGAAAGTGCAATTAATTACCTCTTTTTCCTCTAAAACCCCATAATGAGAGCTAATTTTGACCCCTTACATCATATGTAAGGTTATTGGGTGAGTTTAAGAGGCATGGGACAAGTATAACTTGTCCTACAAGCATCGAAAAGTGGGCTCAAAGCCCAAATCCGAGATTTTAAGGATGGGGATTGAACTTGTACACAATTCAAAATCAATTACAATGTATCCAAATCATGAAAAACTAAGGACAATCAACCAAATTGAATTCCCCTTTATTCACATCTCCTATTTTTCATTACTTACATGGTTAATTAGCTTAAATAAGGGTTATACTAACAAACACAATAAAATGAAAAACCTTACAATTAAATAAAATCACATGCACAACTAAAACAATTAAATAAAAGAGAAGAAAACAAAATTTAACCCATGGTCATATATATGAGGTACTCCCCCATGGATACATCCTAACTAGCATAACAAGGAAAACCACGACACACGTAAACAAAAACACAGCTGCTAAGGTGACCATGTTTCAACATATGATATTCTTCCACGGTTAGTCTCCTAGATGCTTCTTGTTTATTGGGATATAATTTCCTACAACAACCAAAACAATACTTGTCACTAACAGGTTCCAGAACAATTCTAATCTATTAGAATATAATTTTCTCTCATAACAACTATAAGAAGCCACAAGGTCCAAAATTTAGGGTTAGAATTTTTAATTAGGTTTAGAGGGTAATTCCTCACCATACCCACTCCTTAACAAGATTAAAGTTTCAACTTGATTTTTATCACCCTTAATGCATTCAAATTTTTCCTAAATTACTCCCATTGGATAGGAAATTTCCTCACCTTTCCAGTGATATAAATAAGTCCTACTAACTCCTCATATTTTTCAAGTTATGGGTTGGTGGGCCTTGGGGTGAAAATTTTCCCCGAGGGCAGGCCTGTGGGCCCAGGGGAGAAAATTTGACCATAGGGCAAGTTAGCGGGTAGTGGGGAGACTTTAAAAAAAACTCACGCTGAGGAAAAAAGCACATTTGCACCCGCACTTATGCGGGTCCACAAGTCCACAAGGTACACGTGGCACTCCCTAAGGCAGCGTGGGGAAAAGTGGGGAAAGGTGGGGTGGTGGGGAGAAAAATTGACTTAGTGCCTCGAAGGGCTAAGAGGGTAAAGAGACTTGTGCCTCCACCGACACCTTGCGATGCCACGTGGTAGCCCTTGATTGGCTGTGGACAGGCGGAATAGAGAGGAAAACTTGGAAATTTTTCAAGATGCAAAGGACAAAAAGGGACCCGTTCCTCTGCCGATGCCTCATGACACCACATGGTATCACTTGATTGGTTGCGGGCTGGTGGGGAAAATTTAGAAAAATTTGTCAATTTTTCCCAAAAGCACTAAGCTAAAATAAAAAGGATCCGGCCCTTCGCTGACACCTCATGGTGCCACATGGCAGCCTCTAATTGGTTGTGGGCTTGCACAGCAGTGTGAAAAATTTAAAAAAATTTCACAAAAAAAATTCCTAAGTGCTTAAGGTAAAAGTTCAGGCTGCGGGCCCACCAATGAAAATTTTCCCAAAATTTTAACGCCAAGTGAAGAAAACTTCAAAAGGCCAAAATTTTTGATAGAGAGCTCAGTTTTGGGAAAACGACGACTTTCTAGAAATATCTCGATGTCCTATTTGAACAGAAATCATTAATTGTAGGTTTTGATAAAGTTTAAGGGGTCAATTTGAAGAAAATGGCCTATAGGATTTTACAGTGTGAGCTGGTAATTTTAACTTGGTAGATCCATTCAATTTGATCTTTTTCCTCTCTCAACATGTCAAATAGACATGGGGGATTGTTCCTAAATGTATTTAATAAGGATTCAAGATGCAATTTGTCTTATTGATTTGTAATTTGAGCATTTCCATTTCTTGAAAGAAAAACAACTGTAAAACAGGTTGAGCCCAATTTTGCTAAGTTTTCACACATTTCCTTTAAGTGTTTTTGTCTATTTGAACTAGTTTAGGGCATACTAATTCAATTCAATCATTTAATTCATTATTTTTCTTATTACAGGTTTGAACTGTGCATTTTTGGTTTAGATAAATTGCCAATTTGAAATTACAAATAATAGGGATCAAATTATGATGGGTCTATTTTCCATTTCTTCTTCCATGTATTTAGAATATGTTCCAATTCCAATCTAACACATTTTAGTTGATTCAAATCAAACTATTCAATACCAAAATTCAATTCTGATTTTAATTTTTGTTTACATTTCAAAGAGACAAAATATTGTATTTCTCTCACACGCATTTCTTCCGTTCAAACATATATTTCAATACAATGACATGATCAGATTCTATACAACAATGCAATTTGAGAAGAGCATTACATTCATTTATTGATTCCAAAAGACAACTTACAACTTCCTTCTTTAATTTCTTCCAAAATCATTTATTGTATACAAGGCAAACAATACATTTTCTTTTCACGTGTTCCACCTTACCACTTTTTAAATAGAGATTTCATAGAGTATGGTAAACATAGATTTCTAATGGAATAACATCATATGGGCAAGAGAAAAAAAATTTCATTAATTCAAATGAGCTCCTACAACTTCCTTTCCCATTGATTACAAAATACAGTATACCAAACACGTATCATTTTTTCACATTCTTTCTAAACAGAATAAAGAGTATAACTCTTTTACATTTCAAATTTCACTTGCAAATTTGTACAACATCTTTCAATTACAAACATTTACAAGATCACCCACTTCAAGTGGGAAGGTTACAATGAGATATCATTTCACAAGGGACTATCAAATTATCGTTTCTTAGCTCCAAAACAACAACATGCACTCTCCTCATTCATCTATTTTGATCACAATAGGAGTAGGGGAAAGGCAACACTCTCCACCCAACTAAGACATCCAATGAAGAGGATAAGCCATGCTTCTTCATTGGCCCCTGAGCCCCAACCACAAAGCAATAGAAGATATGATCCAACTCATGGCAGCAACAGGCTTCCACAAAACATACACACAACATTTTCACAATAAAACACAGTCTAAAATAAAATGTAGTTTTACAATTATATTAACGCATGAAAAACAATACTAAGGCTTCATCAAGTAAGCCAAAGGAGCAAGAAATTTGGGGGATGCTTTTTATTCCTCCCAAATGGTGAAATGGGTATCATCACCTGAGTTATAAACTGCCAAAAAAGATAGTATATCAAAGCCCTGACATTCCTTATGCCTCCCCCAAGTTCCCCTTATTCCTCACATTTCCTTATGTCTCCCTAACCTCTTATGGCACCTCATAATGAGTAAATAAATGCAAGCTATTTTTTTGTAAGGTGGAACCCAAATCCCAACTCCCTCTACCCTTATACCTCCTTAAAACACACTTGTTCCTCCCACAAAATAAACCCCATAGTCCTCTGCTACACCATTCCTAGACCATCTACCCACAACCCACAACAATAACAAACATACCAGCATTTACATTTTCATACAAGGGAAAAGAAGAGAATTTCCAAGAGCCAAGATCTTACCTCTCCATGATGGAGTTTGTTCCAAGTTCAAAAGAGCAAGCTCCTTCTAATGCAAGAAAACCAAAATCAACCCAACACAAGTATCCAACAAATTTTCCAACATCCTCAAAAGCAAGAGCTCTCCAAAAATAAAAGGAAGTCTCCCAAAATATGAAGTTATAAAAGTGAAGCAACCCAAAAAAAGACAAGGATTTCCAATTTTATAGAAGGGGGAAGAGAAGAGGGTGAGGTGGATCCATGTAGGATGCCACTTCACACATCATCAACCCCAAACAAAAATTCAACTTCATTCTCCAATGCATAATCAATAGGTAGGTGAATAATATGATAGTTTACTTATACACTCAAATCCAACCCACACCCCGAAGGACTGAAATAAAATCTTGTAAGAAAAGTGCAATTAAAACCTACAATTTCTCTTCCCAAAATGCATTATAAAATTCTAATTTTAACTCTCCAATAATAGGCAAGGTTATTATGTAAATTTAAGAGGTTTGGGACAAGTTTAACTGGTCCCACAAGCCTCTAAAATTAGCTTCCAAGGACAAATTCGAATTTTCAAGAAGGTGGAGTGTTTCACACTCAAAAGTTAATTTACACATCGCTTATATACACTACAACATATTAGATATTTTACCACAATTTTTCAACAATATTTTTGTGGTTATATAGTATTTCAAAAATTAAAATTGTGGCAGTGGAAGTAAAGTTAATCCACATTTTGAAATATTATTGTAGTTTTTCAACAAATATTTATAACGTGGATGGTCAACATTTCATAAAATTTGTAGCTAACCTTCATTCTTTAAATTGTACATTGAAAACATTTCTACAGTTTTTGTTTTTGTAAGCATTCCACAATTTTTACCAATATGCAGTTTTTCTGTAGATTCAATCTTTGTTGAAATTCCGCAATTTAAAATTTTGTATCTCTCATTACATTATATTTGTGGAAATTTCAACATTTTTATTCTACAATTGTTCTTACCACATAAAACTTGTGGGTGGAAGCTACAATTTGATTGCCACAATAATTAATTGTGAAATTGTCTTTGAAAAAAATATATAAAAGATATTGTTTACAACCAATTTGACATTCATTTAACTAATCCTTTACATAGATTTTCTACATTAGAATCACATACAAATATATAATTTTATTATTAAATAGGAATATATTTCTAAAAAACATTTTTCATTTTTATATATTATTTAAATAATATCTTATATAGAAATGTTTATTATTTATATTATATGATTTAAATAAACTATTTAACAATCTAAATAAAAAATTTCCCCCAACACTCATTATACAAATATTTCTCCATAAGCCCAAAAAGTGTCTACTCAAATCTACCAAACTTTTTCACAATTTGTGAATCTACGAAGAAGTAACTAAAAAATACATCTATTTTATTGCTTTGCAAGGGCAAGATCATACATTTTATGAATGATGAAAACTCATTTAAGCAATGTTTTTTATAACATTCAAATATTCAATCATTGCATTGATCTAAGATTTTCATTATGAAAAGATGAAAATAATAAGAGATGATATCTAATGTCTTTTATTGCATGTCATCACTTTAGGAAATGTTTGATTCACCGACACAAAAATTCTTTAAAAGTAAAAACAAAATGAAGTTGAAAATACGCTAATTGTAGACGACTACATGGTGCTGCTCAATTCACCGACACAAAAATTCATTAAAAACAAAAAAAAAACTTGAAAATAGGATAATTGTAGATAGCTACACGGTGCCTTTTCTTTTAACTAGTAGTAACACTTTAGAATAGTATAAAGTGTGATAGGTCACTTCACAATATAAAATAACTTTACAAAAAAAAAAAGTCTTCATATTACAGTGAATAGAGAATATATCAACCCAAATGCAAATGCATACCTATGGCAAAGAAATAAAATATTTCTTTGTTCATCCCCCATAACATGTATCGGATTTCTTTCTTCATTCTGCATACCAGGGATTAGATTTCTTTCTTTGGCATAAAGTAACTAGAATAAGTTAATTCCTGAATAGGCTGAGGTAGGGGCACGGTCCACCTAAGTAAAGATAAATGTGTATATATTCATGTTGCATATTAAATAAAAACACAAATAAGTTGGAAGGCATTCTCAAGGAAGTTGGTCTCCATTTATCACTCAAAACTATTCGCAAACCAAAGATTGATGCATGTTCAACAACCATGATTGATTATTCCTAAGATGCTCCCTAGTGCTTCTGCATGTATTTATCCATATCCTTCTTGTAAACCATCATTTGAAATATTTTTTATTTTCTCCTTATGGTAACGATGGAGTTTACAGAGGAGATTTGAAAGCCTCATATCGACATTTTTCCGCTAAGCACAGGAATGGCTCATTTTCGTCAAACTTCGGAATTTACAAAGTGCCTATGTGCATGGTATGGCTTTTCTGTAACTCATGCCACACACCAAGTGGCAGTGGACAACTCAACAAGCTACTTTCACACAGGCCTTGGCTTCCTCCTCTCTGGACATGCGCTTTATAGAGATCCCCGAGGTCTTTGTCAATGCTGACGAGTAAAACACGAAAATTGAAACTCTCGTATAGAATTTTGTGCTGAATGTGAGGCCACACGTTGTAGATGTTCTCTAATCTTGTGATCTCCAGTCTTTACCTTTGTATTTGCTTCTCTTCCTCGACTCCGAACGCCATTTAATCTTTAACTTTCCTCTCTTCCCCGAACAAATGGTCAACATGCAAGTGACCTCATAAAAGTTATGAATTAAATCTAACATAACACGAGATTTGGAAATCGTGGGAGATCATTTTTACATGTTGTCAAACATTTAGTAACACTTAAATGCATGCAAACCATAACTGAAGATAAAATTTTTACAAGTGGTGAATGAGATTTAGTCAAACCTAAATCAGAATTTTGCATGTAGTGGGAAGATACACACGTTATATTGTGAAGGTTAGATGTGACATAAAGTGGTAATAAGTTAAGGTTCTAGGAATTATTGATTACATTTCAATTTAAACTAAAATTATCTACCTCCAAATTTTATTTGCAATGTGATTTGTAAAATATTGAACTTGTTTTTGAAAAAAATATAACTCTTTACCAAAAAAAAATTAAATTATTGGATTTTCATGATATATAGTTATTTATCTAAATATATTTTTAAAATTATTCTTAGAATATTGTAAAAAAAAAGTGAATTGTGAATTATGTGCTATTTAATTGTGGAGTTTTAATTGTAATACCTTTTTTTAAAATATCATTTAGTTGAAAATATCACACACACACACACACAAACACACAGAATGTGAATTTTTAATGATAAAGGGTTGGAGATGTGAATTGTCTACAATTTTTGAACCTTTATGTTAATTGTAGAACATCCACAATACCTAAAAATAGAACAAAAGAAAAATAACTATATATATATATATATATATATATATATATATATATATATATATATATATATATATATTAGTCTAATGTGGCATTTCCACAATATTATAAATTAATATCAACTTTGATAAAATATGTCTTGGAAGCATAGGTGTGGTTGGTAATATTTATAATAAAATCTACTCTTATTTTCTAAAAAATGTGGAATGTCTATAATGAAGATTTGAAGATGTGAATTTTCTACAAATTATTAACAATATAAATATACTATAGAAAACACACAATAATTACAAAAAATAATAATTATATTATTATAGAGATGACATAATTATTCTATAATTATACCAAACTGTGGAAATTTTGTAGAATAATTGTGGTGAAAAGTGCTTCTTTTTAGCAGTGATATTACTTACACATTCTTACAACACTTTTAAACATGGCCAACAACTCTATTAATTAAATTTTTATGACATCTTTTAATTAATTAATTAAATAATATGATTACTCACAATATTTACACATCATTAAATAAATAATGAAAGGGGTAATAAGTGCACCACATAAAACACATGTAAAAATAACAAAAGGGACCAAATAAAATAAACACATAAAATCTCTTGGTCACATTTAAAGGTGACCGCCCCATGGGAATCCCTAACACAAACAACACACACAAATAAATACTAGTTGTCATGGTGACCTTGTTGAATACATCTAGAATTCCAATGTGGTTGGTCTCTAATCCCCTGATGTTTGTTGTGATAGTTTAACCTGCAAAACACAAATACCTCCTTCGGCCTTGTGGCCATATCAAAATATCCAACATGATATAAATATAATCACAAAATCATCTATACATATGAATCACAACAACATCAAGGAAATCAACAATATCACTTACAATTTATATCAACAACTATATCATTATCATATAAGGTCCATTTTCTAGGTTTACTCACAATATCCAAACATCACATGTCCGAACAACATTCATAATATATCCATGTCAAATAGTATATCAACATCCACATATGAAGTGTCTCTAATAATTATCATGCATTATATACTAGAATCAAAGATCAACAATAATCCATGGTCCAACATCTAACATCATTCTAAATCAAAAACCATAATAATGTCCATAATGTAATCAACAGTATCAGGATTAGTATCAAAAGGTGTTCAAAGGGAAGTGGGCACTACACTTAGATTATGGTACAGTTTGATTTAGTCCTCCTAATTAGATAATTAGGTATTACTACTTTCATGCATTTAATATGTTTCTAATTTATAGTAAATAATTTTGGTGAACCCGATGTCTATGTGTCTACCTCCATCTAGGTGTATTTTGGTCATTCCACCATCATGAATCATCTCTATCTGGGCTAGGCAATACATGTTTACCCACCTCTGGAGATTACTTCAATGTATTTTTTTATAACCATCTTTAGCTACTACCTTATGTTTCTGGGTGCACAGTGCACCTAAGATTCCCTGTATGACACATTAATAGTAATAGAATAGCCAAAATTCTTAAGCATAAATAGCAAGTCCTAGGAATAGTCCTCCTGCTAAAATTCAAATCCCTATTTGACAATGAAACTGGGACTTTACATCAAAATTCTCACAATCTATAATGTTGCTACCAAGCCTACTCTTATCGATAATGGCTCTGAGCTTAATCCATGCCCTATGTCTTTTCATCCAATCCTTAGGTTTTTTTTTCTCATTACATTATCTCCTCTTCCATTTCACTCCGTGCTATGATGATGAGCTATGTTAAATGTCCATGTCTATAGCCACGCTACCTTTCCTTTAACTATAGGTCCTGTAGTACATTCCATTCAACAATTTCAATCTATCGTCATTAATTTCCCTAAGTCTCAACATAATTACTTGCACAGGTAGACCATGGAGTCCAATAATACATAGCAAGAGTGTTTGGATATCTACCGTCCATACATGTGCTATCAAATTCTTACATGAGTAAAATTAGATGTATATTGTCTTGCGAGAAAAATCGTGATCAATTCCTAAGATCCATGTTCATGACCCTCAATGCTAGCAAGTCCTATTCCTCACATTGATACTCATAGATGAACCTCATTACCTATAGTTGATTAGCCTCATTTACGTACCACTAGAGGGCACTAAGATTAGTTTGCTAGATATAATTCCCTCTACATTATCTCCTACTACCACTATCTTCAGCCACATCATAGTGTTTGGATTCCATCCATACATGAATACCCTTCCTGATCTTACATCCTGTCATTCCATTATCTCATACCAATGTGGTTACTACATTGTTCACTTTCATGAACTATTCATGATATCCACTTATTGTCAAGAACATAATTCCTTCATGTCGACCAAAAATTCCACATGCGACAATAGAAGCATCTACCTTCAAATCACTAGTCTAGCTCTTCTCGGCTTTACTTTTGAAGACCTTCAGCCTTCCTACCCAGGTGCCTCTCATCTATATTATAAGGGTTTTTTACTTTTACTACCACTTATGGTAAATCAAATGTCGATTTGATTCTTTTAGTATATCTCCCACGTACCCCTGTTTTCTTATCTACTCACATCAGGGGATCTCTTGGTGTACTTGAATCGAGTGAATAGCTTAAACCCTAATCAAACTGATATTTCATTCCCTATGCCTTTTGGTTGCATTCTCATTTACAATAGTTCCTTTCTTGGTTATTCATCTAATTACACTCGATAGTACGGGACACACTTGCCCACATCCCTCATTCACTGATGAAGAATATCGTGATGGGCATGTACCATTTAGTCTCTCACTGCCATTGTTAAATGTGATCAACCTCATACTATAGCCTGACCAAGTTTCCAATTCAGACCCCTTTTACTTTGATCAGCAGAAAAGATCTCAATTGATTTAGAGTTCACTACTAGTGATACATTTTCACTTACTAGCCCATTGGGGGGCAATATTAGAGCAGTATACTGGACCCCCCTTTTAGATAAAAATCTAGTGGCTCAATGTACTTCTATCATCTTAATGACTAATATGCTGTTATCTGTATCATCTTCATTTCTATTTCACGTGTCATAGCACCCTTGTTACCTGATGACATGCTCTTGTTTATGGTTCATTCTTTATTGTTGAGGATGAAAAAAACCTCGCCGCATCCAATTCCATCCACTTTGGGGGAAAATCACTTTTCTATCAGGATTCCATCTTACAATATCCATTACATATGGTCATCATGAATATATTGCTATTGTCTTGGTAGCATTTACTCTATGGTACTGGCTACTAGTGTAACACCCGCTAAAATATCCCACTTGAGACCCATGAACAACCTAGGTTTAATTAGAAACATTATTGTAATAATTTTATTTTTTTAAAGTGTCAACAACGAAATTCTCAAGGACAATTAAATTCAACAGATGAACTTTTCCCACTATAATAATTACTAATTCCACATTATAAAGCAACAAGTGCGATAAGTCCACACCTAGCTCAAATCTCCTTAGGGATTAATTTAATCACTGATTACATTGACATTTTAGCTAAATATTCCTTGATTAAAATTTTAGGGTTAAGGGACCAAAACAATTAAATACCCAAGGTATTTAATTCACAAAGATCTAAGACAAGAGAAAGGTTTAATTACATTAGGGGAAAAGAATACATATTTAAAATCATCAAAGTAAATTCTTACTTACCCACTCCCAGAACTCAGTTAAAGATTCAATTTAAATTTTCCCATGATTAATGTAATTAAAAATTCCTAAAAATATTCCCATTAGATAGGGAATTTCCTCACCTTTCTAGTGATATAAAGAATTCCTCCTAACTCCTCATATTTCTCAAGTTATGAACTGGAGGAACTTGGGGTGAAAATTTTCCCAAGAGCGGGCTTACGAGCCTGGGGAGGAAAATTTTCCCCAACTCGGGCTTGCAGACATCTGGAGAGAAAATTTTCACCGGGAGGAGAAAAGTGGATCTGGTGAAGTAGAGGAAGAAAAATTTTCCCTGACGTAGGCTGGCGGAGTGGGGAAGGCATTTAGCACTTTTGCCTTTTTCGGACAAAGTGAATTTTACACCCGCACCTCAGCCAATGCCCAGGGAGGCCACGTGGTAGCTCCTTATTGGCTGCAGTTCAACGGGTCAGCGAGGACATTTGGAAAATTTGACTATTCCAAAGGAAGGGCAAAAAGATTGAAAGTGAACTTGTGCCTTCGCCGACGCGAGTAGATGCCACGTGTCAGCCAACCGTTGGCTGTGGTTTGGCGGGTCGGCAGGGATCATTTGGAAATTTTACCCAAAATTTTTCTGAAGTGTTAAGGATTAAACAGATCTGCTCCTCCACCGATGCCTCGTGAAGCCATGTGGCAGCACCTTATTACCTGTGGGCAAGCGGGGTTGCGGGGAAAACTTACAAATTTTTCTAAATTTATTTTTTAAAGAACTTAAGGTTAAAACCAATCAGAGGCACCACTGATTCCCAACAAGGCCATGTGTTGATCAATGATTAACTGTGGGTTAGTGGGGCCATGGAGGAAAAATTGTAAAATTAACTTTTTGGACTTAGATCATTTTTAGACAAAATGAAGGCTTGCAGATTAGCGGAGCGGTGGGAAACTTCATGACTTTGCACCTTTTGGAAAAAAAGAAAAAAAAAAGAATTTTTAGCCCACGTGGGTCTGCCCAAGAATATTTTATTCATTTAAAATTTGACAGTTAGATTATTTTGAGCCCGAAATGAAGTAAAAATTTCAGAAGGCCATAAATTTTTATTGGGAACTCAGTTTTTGGAAAACGAGGACTTTCTAGAAATATCTCAACATCCTCTTTTCACAAAAACCTTAGCAATTTGATTTTGATAAATTTTAAAGGGTCAATTTTGAGAAAACGTCTTTTTGTCACTTAGAAAGTTAACTGGTATTTTTAACTTATCAATTTTGTTCAAATTTGTTGTTAATTATTTTTCCACTTTGCCAAACAGGCATGGAGGATTTTAATTGGAATATTTTAGGATAGATTGAAAGGTTAAGTTTGGTTGATTGATTTGCATTCGAAATTTATCAATTTTATACAATAAGAATTCTGTAATTTTGCCTTTGCATGATTTGAAAGGTTCCATAAAATTTTCATAAGTATTTTGGTATGCTTGGGGTCATTTTGACCTTACAAACAAATTTTTGATATTTCATTTTGTATTTTTGATGTTGTAGGGTCATTCTGTTCAATTTATGATTAATAATTTTCCAGTTTGAAAGTTATCTAACATAGCTCAAATTCAAATAGATTTATTTTCATTTGCAAGCTTTAAACTATGAATTCATTCCAACCCAATCTAACATAGCTAAGTTGACTCAAGCAAAATATTCTAATGCCAAATTACAATTATGATTTCTAAAACATTTATTTAAAAAAAATAGATTATTATGACATTTCTCCATATGTATTCACTTTTTCATCCTTCTAACATATTTTCAAAATACATTCAACAATCAGATTTCAATACCCAATAATGCCATTTAAACAAAGTAATACAATTTATTGATTCATAGATCAAATACAACTTTACAATTCTTTCTCATTACATTCCTTAATTACAATATAAAGAATATGATTTCTTTCACATTCTTTCAAAAGTAGAAAAATAGAGTATATCTCTTTCAAAATTCAAGTTACAACTTTCATAGCCCATACAGACCGTATTTCCATCACAAATAATATACAAAATCATCGACTTCATGTGGGAAAAGGTTACATTAAGAAATGATCCCCACAAGGACTGTCAAACTGTCTTCTTTCTTAGTTCTAGAACAACAGTATGAATTTCCATCATTCTTCAATTTGATCACAATAGAACAGGGGAAAGGAAACGCTCTCCACCCAACAAAGACATCCAATGAAAAGGGAGAATCCATCCTTCTTCATTGGCCCCCAAGCCCCAACCACATTGTAATAAGAAAATTTTTTTTTGAACTCATGGCAACCAATAGGCTTCCACAACACAAAGAAAAATTTCACTTTCAAAATAATTCTAAAACAAATACTGCAGTTTTTCCACCACAGAGAAAAACAAAAAATAACAGTCAGGCTTCATCATGCAAGCCAAAGGAGCAAAAAACTATGGGGGATGCTACTTATGCCTCACTAAAGGGGAAATAGTGTATCACCACCTGAGAAGAAACCACCAAAATATATATCATTTGAAATCCCTAACCTACCCTTATGTCTCTCTTCAAGTACCCCTTATTCCTCACATTTCCTTATGCGTCCCCGAACCTCTTATGACACCCCATAACGAGTAAAGAAATACAAGCTATTTCTTTGTAAGGTGGAACCCAAATCCCAACTCCCTCCACACTTATACCTCCCAAAAACACTTATTCCTCCCACAAAATGCCCCATAGTCTTCTCCTACACCATCCCTAGGCCATCTACCCAACTAAACAACAAATAAAATAGCACATTAAAACATTCAACCATTCACATATGCATAAAAATGAAAGGAGAGCATTTCCAAAATCTAATCTCTTACCTCTCCATGATGGAGTTTGTTCCAAGTTCAACACAACAAGCTCTCCAAACGCGAACACAAACCAAGAGATCAACAATCAACAAGTATGCAACAATCTCCAAAAATATCCCAATTTTCAAGAGCTCCAAAAACCCCCAAAAACAAGCCAATGAATTCGAATATATAGAAGAGGAAATAGAGGAGGACGAGGTGGATCCATGTGGGATGCCACATCACACATCCTCAACTCCAACTCGTAATTCCACTTCAATCTCCAAGGCACAATAAATAAGTAGGTGATATAAATGACAATTTTACTTACACACTCAAATTAAACCCACACCTCATAAGGACTGAAATTGAAAACATGTAAGAAAGTGCAATAAAAGCATACAACTTGACTTACAAAAATGCATAATGAAGGCTAGATTTAAACCCTCCAACCATAGGTAAGGTTGGCATGCAAATTTAAGAGGTATGTAACAAGTTTAACTTGTTCCATAAGCTTTTCAAAATCAGCCTCCAAGGGACAAATTCGAATTTCAAAAGGAGGTGGAGTATTTCATACTCCAAAATTAATTTACACATCACTTAAACATTTCTTACAAACACTTTAGTTTTAGGCCAACAAATCTAATATTTACTTTCTTATGTCTGAATTTGATTAGTTAATTTTAACAACATGTTTAATCACATTAATTTACCACAATTAATAAATAGTGAAAGGGGTAAACACATCACTTAATAAACACATACAAACATTAATAAAACAGAACCAAATAAATAAATACGTATAACCCTTTGTCATTTTTAAAGGTGATCTCTCCCATGGGAATCCCTAACAATCAAACACACGTACATGAAAAATACAAGTTACTATGGTGACCTTGTTGAATTCATCTAGAATTCCAATGTGGTTGGTCTCCAATCTCTCGATGTTTGTTGTGATATTTTTAACCTGCACATTATAAATACCCCTTCGGCCTTGTGGCCATATCATAACATCCAAAATGAATATAATATAATTTCAGAAATCATCAATATATATATGAATCACAACAACATCTAGACAATAAACAATATCACTTGTAATTTCATCAGAGAACTTTATAATCATCAATTTTAAATTGTATTTTCTCGGTCTACTCAATATATCCAAATATCACGTCTTAAAAAAAATGTAAATATAAATATATATATATATATATATATATATATATAACCATGTCCAACAACATGTCAACATCTATATAAAATGTCTCTAACAATCATAATTCATCATATATGAATCAGAGTCAACAATAATCTATGATCTGACATCTAACACCATAATAAATCAAAACTATAATAATGTCCCATAATATAGTCAACAATATCATGATCAATATGAAAAGTGTCGAAGGTAAGTGGGTACTACAAGTAGTATATATTATGTATAAAATATGCTTTCGATTGGCATCATACTGTATGCATGATACCGTCCAGTAACATATTGTATTCTTCTGGCTAGTAGCATACAACATACTATATAATACAGACCGGTAACATACAATATGCTAATGTTCAATAGCATATTGTATGCTAGGTTGGTCGACATCATACTATATGGTACCAATCTGTTAGCCTACAATATGATATTATCCTCTAACATAAAGTATTTTTTTTAGCTTTCATTTACAAATTGTTAAAAATTATTTTTAGATTTTGAAAAAAATGATCTATTTTAAAATTTCTCATAGATAGGTACACAGAATTATGTTTATAATGAACAAAAGTTAGATAAACTCAAACAAAAATAGCATATTAAATTTTTTTAACCAACCAAAAAAACTAAAGACCCAACTTGCATCCACTTGAAATAGTAACACGGGTGATTTTAAGTTGCAATAGATTATTATAAATGTTTTCCTTTTTTCGTGAGTTTAGTTTAAATTTTTTATATCATTTTATCAGTCGAAACATTTTTCATGCTTGAATACAAAAACCCCTAATATTAATTGTATTCACCATGAAGAAATAAACCAAAACATAAACTCTAAAAAAACAATTATTTTAGTACATGAGGTATAATTGAATTAGACATGCCAGAGCTAGAATAAATTCCTCATGATAAAATATCTTCAATAGATGAATGTTCTAATGAAAATATTCGAGAGAAATATGATTACTAAATGGACATTTTAGAAAAATAAATATGTGAGAAGCAATAAAAACATCCTGGACAATTGGATTTTCTTTTTGAGTAGATTGGGCAGCAAAATATCCATTCATTGAACCTTTATAGCCAAATAATGGTAGTGATACTCCAAAATAATGTATATGTACTATTTTTGGTTGGAAATCTAGGAAAATAACATAAAATGCAACTTAAATTGGAAACTATTGACAAAAATTGTAGCAAATTATATTTCACAGTCAAGGAAAATAATGGAAAAATAACAAAGACTCATATATGAAAAACTGCTAAAGACTCCATAAAAGTAAGATATAAGTAGGAGTATTACAATAAGACGAAATAGTCTCAATAGCTTGAGGAGAAATGATGAACCATTAACGAAAATTTTGGAAAATATTCAAATGAAAATATGAAGGCAAAAATTACACAATTTTCAACCATATTAGTTATTGTTAAAATGGGAAGACCTATTTATGATTTTGTAGAATATAAGAAATTATTTGATTTTAATTGGTTTCCAAACCTTCCATATTCACATTGGTTAGAGAGAAGTGTTTGGGAGATATAAATATTTCTTGTAATGAATGGAAAAAGAGGATTTTTGTAACGCCACCTAAATTCTCCTCACTTGAGACCCGAGATAAAAACCTAGGTCTAGTTAGGAAAAGTTAAGGAATAATTTTTTTTTTAAGTGTTCTAAAAAAAATTCTAGATTCCATCACAACAATTATCAAATCATCCTACAAAACACTAAGAGAGTGAAATTCAAAATTCCAGATTCCATTACAATAGTTATCAAAACATCCTACAAAATACTAAGAGAGTGAAATTCATCCCTAGAACAGATAGATTATCTTCTTCTGGGGTGCGGGAAGAAATTTACCCGCGCGCAGAAAGCGGGAGTGGGAAGAAACTTCTTTTCTATCGGGCATGCGCAAGACAGGCATGTAGAAGAGAATCTTTTTCTCCCATGGGTGCACAAGGTGAGCATGCAGAAGAATCTCTTTTTTTCTCATGGGTGCACAAGACAGGCTGCAGAAGAAGCTCTTTTTCTTCTAGGGTGTGCAAGATGAGCGCATAGAAGAAGCTTGTTCTCTTCTTATAACTTTAGGAGGCCATAAATTTTGATAGTGAGCTCAATTTTTGGAAAACAAGGACTTTTCGGTAATGATATCGATGTCCTCTTTGCAAAAAAATCTTAAGAATTTAATTTGGATAAATTTTTAAGGATCAATTTTTATAAAACACTCTGCAGGATTATAAAATGAAAACTGGTAACATTTGACTTATAAATTTTGTTCAATTTGACCTTCCTCCTTTCTCAACATGCCAAATAGACATGAAGGATTTATCTTAGATGAATTTAGGATGGATTTCAAGGTATCTTTTTATTTGATTGATTTACAATTCAAAATTTCTCAATTTGATAGCAAACAACTATGAAAAGGTTGATCCCAATTTTGAAAAGTTCTAAAAAACTTTCTTAAGTGTTTAAGTTCTTTTGGGTTCATTTTTAATCATATTAAGTTCTAATTTAATGTTTGATTTTATTGTTCATTGCTGCAGGGGTCATTCTATACATTTTGAATAAAAATATTTGTCAGTTTGAACCATTCTCTAATAGTCTTCTACAACTTCAAATTCAATTTGATCCATTTGCATTTACCAAAATTAAAAATATGAACTCGTTCTAATCCAAAATTATAATGTTAAATTTCCTTCAATAAAAGGGTAGAATCAAGAATGTAATTTCTATCTTCTTTTAACAACGTGCTGTTTCAAACACAAAGAGTGTAATAACTCTATGATTACACTTTCCAAACAGATATTTCAAATACATTTCTAAGCAAGTTTCAAACAAGATAGTAACTTATTTTATGAAGGTAAAAAAAACATCTATTCAGTTAGAAATTAGAAATATTCCTTTTACAACTTCTCCTTTACAAAGATCAAATACAAATTACAAAGATATAAATATTTCTTTTCTTTCATTTAAAAATAGAAACAGAGTACATCTATTTCACATTTCAAATTACAACTCTCATAGCCAATACAAAACATATTTCCATCACAAAATAAACAAGTTCATCCTCTTCAAAGTGTGAAGGGGTTACAATCAAAGATAAACTCAGCAGAACTATCAAAACTATCTTTTCCTCTACTCTAGAACAACAACATGAAGATCCTCTATTTATTTAAATTTGATCAAAACAAAGGTAGGGGAAAGGAAATCCTCTCCACCTAACCAAGACATCCAATGAAAGGAGAATTCATCCTTCTTCATTGGCCCCTGAGCCCCAACCAGAATGCAATAAGAAATGTATTTTAACTCATGGCAACAACAAGCTTCCACACACACACATGCAAATATTTTACATCAAAAACATAGTCTAAAATAGAAATGTAGTTTACAACCAAAATTAAGACATAATAAACAAAACTCATGCTTCATCATGCAAGCCAAAGTAGCAAAAAACTATGGGGGATGCTACTTATGCCTCCTAAAAGGGAAATGAGTATCACCACCTAATTACAAACCACCAAAAATATAGTATATCAAAACCCTGAGATTCCCTTATGCCTCCCCCAAGTACCCCTTATTCCTCACATTTCCTTATGCCTCCCCAAACCTCTTACGGTACCCCATATTGAGTAAATAAATGCAAGCTATTTCATTGTAAGGTGGAACCCAAATCCCAACTCCCTCGACACTTATACCTCCCTAAAAAACTTATGCCTCCCACAAAATAAACCGCATAGCCTTCTCCTACACCATTCCTAAGCCATCTACCCAACAACCCCCCAAACATGCCAAATCATTCACAACAATAACATTTACATAAATAAAAGAGGAGCATTTCAAGAGAAAAGCTCCTACCTCTCTTTGATGGAGTTATTCCAAGTTCTAAACAACATCTTTATTCCAATGCAAGCAATCCAAATATCCACAAAGCACAAACATTCAACAATCTTCAAAGTTCTCCAAATCAAGAGCTCTCAAATAGCAAAAGAAAATTCGTCCCAAAATGAAGTATCCAAAGGTGAAGCAACCCAAAACAAGGTAAGGAATTCAAATTTTATAGAAGAGGGAAGAGAAGAGGATGAGGCAGATCCATGTAGGATGCCACATCACACATCCTCAACCCCAACACAAAAGTCAAATTCATTCTCCAATGCATGATAAATAATTTGGTGAATAATATGAAAGTTTCACTTACACACTCCAATCAATCCCACACCCCATAAGGACTGAAATTTAAAACATGAAGAAAGTGCAATTAAAACATACAACTTGACTTTACAAAAATTCATAATGAGAGTATAAATTTAACTCTCCAACCATATGTAAGGTTGTTATATAAATTTAAGAGGTATGGGACAGGTTTAACTTGTCCCACAAGCCTCCAAAATCAGCTTCCAAGGACAAATTCCAATTTCAAAGAAGATAAAGTGTTTCATACTCCAAAATCAACTTACATATCTCTTACACATTACTTACACATTTATTACAACAATTCAATTCAAGGCCAACAACTCTATTAGTTACTTTCTTATGACATATTCTAATTAATTAACTTAGCAACATGATTACTCACAATATTTACAAACCATTTAATAAATAATGAAATGGTCACTGCACCACAAAATAAACACATGCAAACATTAACAAAGCGACCAAATAAGAGAAAATACATAAAATCCTTTGGTCAAATTTAAAGGTGATACCCTTCATGGGAATCCTTAACACAAAAAAACACACACACAAAGAAATACAGTTACCATGGTGACCTTGTTGAATTCATCTAGAATTCTAAAGTGGTTGGTCTTCAATCCCTTGATGTTTGTTGTGATTTTAAACCTGCAAACTACAAATACCTCCTTCAGCCTTGTAACTGCATCAGAATATCTGAATGAATATAAATATAATTTCAAGATCATCAATATATATGAATCACAACAATCATCAAGACAATCAACAATATCACTTACAATTTCATCCATAACTATATCATCATCAATTCAATTCAATTCTCATTTTCTAGGTCTACACAAAATATCTAAATATCACAAGTCTGAACAACATCTATAATATAACCATGTCAAACAGTATATCAACATCAATATCTAAAATGTCTCTAATAATCATCATGCATCATATAAGAATCAAAGTCAACAATAATCCATGATCGAACATCTAACATCATACTAAATCAAAACTATAATAATGTCCATGATACATTCAACAGTGTCATGATCAATATCAAAAGGTGTCAAAGGGAAGTGGGCACTACAATTTGAAAGAAAATTTCAATACTGCAAGGTCCATCTCCCATTCCATTGATGAGGTTACAACTGTTGACAACACTTCTTTGGTTTATATACATGTATGTTATTTTAAGAACCACAAAAGGACACCTCATCTACTAATTTTTCATAAAATGCAGGAGAATCACAATGTTGTAAATATTTTCAAAATTGGTTATATTTAATCTGAAGGATATAGGAGGAATGGATGATTATTCTATAGCTACAAAGTTGATCTCTTTTGGTGTTGACGGTGCATTATTGATGCAAGTTCATAGATCATGTTTATGTGTGCACCTTTAAAAATCAATTGCTCCTTATTTGATTCTTATTAATTGCTTGGATCATAGCATGAATATTCCATACATGATAGCAAACACATTTTTATGTGTCAAAATTTTCAAATAGATTATCGGTGAACTACATGCCTATATTTCAAGGAGTCTAAAAATATTTCTAGAGTTTTAGAAGTTTTCAATTAGAGTCACATATGGTAAGAAAATTCCGAAGGATGTTGATACAAAATTGATTTCTATGTATGATCCTACAAGCAACGTTTTTGAGGAATATATATCACTAACTAATTTTATGTTTAAGAATCATATGCAAGTTTAAAAGGAAAACTATTTTCTTTACCGCTTAACAAATTTAGAAACATTGTTTACACTTTATGAGACTTTTCCAGTGTTGCATGAAATCAATTGCTTAACAAATATTTCTCAAGAAATATCCATCTATATAGTGGACTTCATTAGAATGAAAAAATGGTATGTTAGACTCTCGATTTGTTATAAAACTCTAATCAAAGCATTCAATGACATGTATTCAGTAATAGTCAAAATATGAATAATTTAAAGGATCCTAAAAGCTATTTCAGATTGAATATATCTAGTCATCTTTGTATCCTTTTTAACCAGAAAGAGATTCAAAGGAACACTTTCCAAAAATGAGTGGATATTGCTGGATCAGAGCTTTTAAAAGTACCTTTTACACATAATTTATATGAATCTATGATATCTCAAACAAGAACAAAATTGCAGAAAATTCCACAATGCTCATCTAGTGAGATCAGAGATGGAATTTAAAAATGTGAGATTCTTTAGGCCATGGGATTAGTTAATCCTATATTTTGGAATCTTTTAGGACGCAAGGCTATAGATGATTCATTTAAAAGACACATGGGTACTATCATTTAATATTTTGGACAATAATTTGAATGTAATGGATTTTAGATTAATGGCATTCTTCAAAAGGAAAAAATTTCATTGCAATCAGTGATTTTGGCTAGGTAATAAGTGAAGTATTTGTGTTAATGAGTGAGACAACAAAGAATGGAGCAATTAAACTTCTATGGAACAAATTGTATCCTAGTACCATCGTTTTTGAAAGCACTAGTGAATATTTTTTTATTGTATTAGTTGTTTAAAACTATGATATTGGCATCATTTTAAGATGAAATCATTTTCATCACATTAACATTTATAAAATCAAAATAGAGAAACAAACTTGATAAAATTCTTGAGTCTTTTTTGAGATTGTATGTCCCATACTATGATGTGGATACATTTCCTTATAAACGGGTAATGGCATTATGGAATTTTCTTAGAAAGAGGAGACAAATCTGTAATTCTAATAGAAAGATTGAGAAGGAAAACAAAACTATAACTGAAAATCACAACAAAATATTAGATAACAGTGTTGGGGATGAAATTTTTGAATATATGTTTTAGTTTGAGCTAGATGATATTTAGTAGAGAAGAACGGATGTACATTTTAATTCTGGAAATAAAAATTCATATTATATCATAAGTATGTATCTTTATATTTTTATTATACGCATTTTTATTGTTCAATAATATTTTCAACGTTTGAGATTTTTCAGATTTTTTAATTGAGAAACGTAAAAAAAATGGTTATTTAATAACTGAAAATAATTTCATTCAATAAAATAGGAGAACTTATACTCTTACACATGAATATATTACAAATAAAACACCTTATAATTTTTTATTTTTTAATATTTTTAGATAATTTTGGTGTTTGTTCTTTGAAAAATATTTTCCATGTTTTGAAACACAACTTAGAGTTCTGTTCACATAATGTATTTGAACATGATAATAATTAGTAATGTATTATGTAATAGTAACATCTAACACAATTAAGAATAATAATCACAATAATAATCTATTTGAAAAACTTCTACAACAATATAACAAAAGTAAAAGTAAAATGAGACATCGACTGAAGTTTAAAACTTTCAATATTTTTCATTAAATATTTATATATATTTATACGTTGAATTTGAAACATTTTTCCAAAAATGTTCTAAAATGACAACTACAATTTCACTATTTCTTTTTACATATTTATCCTTAAGAATATTGTTTTTACAATTTTTAAATGCACATCAAGCATTTTATCCTCATATTTAAAATTTTCATACTTTGACTAGATTTCAAAATTAAAAAATAATTAATTAAGTTTTAACTAATTGTAAATAATATTTGAAAATTTAGTAAGACTCACTAATGCCTTATCTTGTTCCACATTTGAAATCACTACAAGGCCCATGTATCTCAACCACATGTTGTGGTAGGCATCTGCTTCTACATTTAAATTCTCAATTCTATTCAACATAATGTGTATCATTTCATCAAGATACTTTTTATTAAAATATACAAAATCTGACATGGCTAGATTCACCAAATTATCAATCTTTGCTAGCTCGTTTTGAACTGAAGAATACAATATATGTCTTTGGGAAAAAAATTTAACTAGTGAATGTATTTATTTAATCCAAACATTAGACCTAAACTCCCACAATTGTAATTGTTCAATATCCTTCAATAAAACATTTTTAACATTGGATTCACAACTCACAGCCAAAAGAGCATTAAGTGGAAAAGTAGTTTTTTTGTCATTAGTTAAGGTAGTCTATACTAGAGAAGGTGTGGTTGATCTATCCACCCTTATTAGAGAAGGATTCCCTACTCCATAAATCATATCTTGGGCATTGAAATTTCCATGGGCTTGAACCCCCCTTTCAATACCTATGTATTCCTCTTCCAAATAAATTTAATTCAAAACCAAAACACCTTGTCCAATAGGAAAATTGCCCAATGAAAAAAATTTGAAACTCAATTAAAAAATTAAGGTTTCCCCTACTTGAAGTTTTAGGATTAAATGAAATATGCTAGTCACTGCACTTGGTCCCTATATTTATTTGGTAGAGGTGGTGGAGGTGGTATCTTCCTCTTCATAGTAGAATATGGATTTTGAATTGAATGTGGATGAGGCTATGCAACAATCAATCATACGTTTGTACATAACATGAGAAAAGTCGAATGACAAACATAATAGGGATCAAAAAATTTATAAACATAACGTTATATCATATATGATTATACAAATTACTTAGTTGAGTGGATTCCAAGTAAGGTGTAATTGAAAATGGGGATTTTTATAGTTGATGTGGATGTTGTAGAGAAGAAGACTGAAAAGTATGGGAGTTATACTGGTACGTGTGATCTAAAAATAATTAAGCATCAATGATTGATTAGCTTGTTGAATTTTTATTCAAAAATCATAAGACAAAAATTAGAAAAATAAGATTCATACCTTGAGCCAAAGAGTGAGGTACCGAAGATATTTATACCTCCTATGTTTGATCAAATTTATATGGCGACGACCTACTCTCTATAAGAATCCCTTGCAGTTCTATATCACAATGGGAGATAAGATAGTTCTAGGTATGGGGTAGGGGACCCTCAATCTTCCATATATAAACAAGCATAGGTTGGTTTCTAGGGTGTCATTCCACACCATGCCATGTTATCCCATGCTCGAGATCTAAGGGGAGATAAATATCTATCAAGTGCCTACCTATATATAGATAGATGTGTCCATCTCTCTCTATAGAGGGCCATATTACCCTTTGGTTTGGGGTATAGATGGGGGCCCCTATATTTCTATATGGAGGTAGGTGTTTATTGGGATAACATGAGCCCGATGATATAATCTTGTGCTACTAGAGGTTTTTTTAGCAAAGAAATATAAGTTACAAGAAATATTAAAACATATACAAGTTTTAAATAATTAATTACATTTATTGTCAAACTTATATACATTATAAATAAAAATACCTATGATTAATGCCTTTGGTAAGGTGGATGTGTTAGTCTGAGGGTTAAAGGAACTCCTTATAAATTTGAAAGATTGTGGAGGGGTGTCCTCCTATATGTGTTAATCATCCGAAACAATAACTCAATCTCCTAAACCTAGTGAGAAATGACCTCTGATATCATCTTCTTTTCATGATGTAACTACAATAACTCTCTTATGTGATAATTCAACAATAAATTGTTTATTAATCCCAAAAACTAGTTATAGTATATAAACAATACAAAAATAAAGAATAATTATTAAAAACCAAATAATAATTTTTTTTGACTCTCCTCTTACTGTTGAAGTGTTAATTAAAAATATGATATCTTTACATGCATTATTTTATTGGGAGTGGGGCCACATAAATTATATAGTGATTCGTATAATAAACAAAGGATAAAATTTGTTGAGTTGATGGTAATATTGTCATTGACAATGAATGTTATCCAAATCATCTCTAATTCTAGAGGATAATAAACTACACCAGTAAAATTTCTACCCACTTAGGGTGCAAAAAATATATGTTAAATCCCACCATGGAATATCCATATATCAACCTTATAATATAACATATGGCCTAGAAGAAAATCACCACGACTTGTAGAAATGGGTGAATGAAATCCTTGAGTTGAATTCCTCTTTTTTAATGGTTTTGGGAAGATGTAATTTTACATAAAATGAGACACACATTTTTTTAACACTCAACTAAAAACACAATCATAATCTATAAAAGTTAAAATAATCAAAATAAAATTTTGTAAAACTCAAAATAAACTTACGAGTAGCAACAATTATAACTGCTTCTTGGGTTGTTTGGAAATTATCTCTTCTTGGAATTTTTACAATCTGTTATAAAATTATTTCTTCATGTTTATATATCTCCTTTTGAGTTCTAGTTTCTTCCTCTCTGGATTCTATAGATCACCTTGTTTTTTGAGTGATTTTACTCATATGCTTTGGATACTCATGTTTTTAATGTGAAAATGACTATTGTCCGTGTATATATAGGAATTTTAATAAATCTAATGGTTGACTGCATTAAAAAATAACAACCTCTATGCTACCAGCTAGTTAGCATTCATCATGCTACTGGCTAAAAAGTACTAATTTCCGCGTATATATAGGAATTTTAATAAATCTACCAGTTGACTACATAGAAAATAACACCCTTTATGCTACCATCCAGTAGCATTCTTCATGCTACTGGTGAATAGAATTATACATTCTACTAGATGTTAGCATGAATAATGCTATCATCCTATAACATGAATAATACTACCATCCAATAGCATGCAGAATGCTACCGTCCGGTAGCATTCTCTATGCTACTAACTGGTATCATTCTACTAGATGTCACTATGTAGAATGCCAGCTGGCTGGTAGCATTTCACATGCTATTAGCCATTAGTAATTGTAATGTTATCAGAATGTAGCATTTAACATGCCACTGGTGGGTAGCGTGTAGAATTCTACCAAATGATATCATGAAAAGAGACTATAGGAAGGTAACATTCTCCATACTATAAGTTGGTATCATGTGGAACGCTTCCAGCTGGTAGCATGGATAATGTTGTTGACTCGGTAACATGGAGAATGTTATAAGTTCGTAGCATTTTGTCATTTTCTTTCGGATGGTATCATGCCAAATACTTGTTCCTTCTACCATGTCAACCTTTGCAAAAATGATACTAAAAAATCTCCTTCCACAAGAAAAAAACATTTCCTACAATTCACCATACATGCAAAAGTCGTTTTACTAAAAATATTTGAAAATTTTTCTAAGGGTCCCTGAAACTTTTCCCTGGGAAAATGTATCAAATTGACATGAATCATAAATTTGTAAATGAATTTTTTTTAATAATGCATATATGTGTAGTGTCCACCATGTTATGAGATCATAAAATCATGAAGAGGAAGTGTAAAACTTCTGGTAATTAAAATATGAACTATAATTAATTCCAAGAGGATGACGTAATAGAATTGATTCTTATCTTCAATAGGATGGTTTTTGTATGCTCAAATATGAACCTACCTTATATACCAACATTATTTATCAAAATAAAATGATCATTGTTTGTTTGTATGTAGGTAATCCAATATTCACATGTGACTAATCATTTTACTTGTTTAAGGAAACCATAAAAAAATAATTTGAGATAATCGATCTACTTCTAATGATGTATTATTTGGTATTGAAGTGATCCAATCTAGAAATAAAATTTCCATCTCTCAAATGAAGTATGTAAATGAAACTTTTGAAAATGTTTGATAGGTTAATCAATAATCTAGATCGTACACCTATTTTCTTACCCTTGAAGTTAACAATGATAAAGGATCCAATCTTAATCCAAAATTTATTAAAATACTTTTTCCATGGGACCATTTTAAAGATATGTAGTGATCCTTATTCTAATGTTCGTGGAGTCTCCAAAATACTCTCACTAGAAAGAAGGAAAAGCATTTATATATATATCTAAGTAGATCCAAAAAAATGATGTAATTTTATATTCCACATCTGGCAATATCAATACCACAAGATATATTTTGAAATGTCACTTTGATCTATTTTCTTCATTTTGGAATATTAGTATTATCATGGGCAACCAAAGATTTCTCCTTTCATTTTTCATACTTTCATCAACAAGAGAAATATTATAGCAAAAATAAAATCATGGAAACTCATTTGGATGAGAAGGATATTATTAGATATGATTCATGAAAATGAAGAACAAACTAAGATCTTCCATCACAGAAACTAAAATATTTCTATATCAGAAAATTCATGTTTTTTAAAAAATGAGAGAGCATATCAACAACAAATACCATTTACTCTAATAATTGGTGAATAATGAATAAATATAATCCAATTTTTTAATAATCCAATTACCTATATGTGGATATATTAACATCGTAATGCCCACTATTTTTCCAAAATGTAACCAAAGCACTAGTAATTTTTTTTATATGCAACACTAAAGATACTAGCCCAACTAACAAGACAATAAAATTCAACACTTTCCTTTGCAATAAACTTATCTACCCAAGGTGTACCATCATACTTTTTTATGCACCACATGATTTTAGATTCAGGAGTAATATCCTTTCAAGAACACGGTTACATAATTCATGGCTTTGAAAACCACATGATATAGGACGTTCATTTTCCTTCATGTTTTAATCATGTATTGCATTCCATAATTTGTTACATGTTACCCCTTTCAAATCAGAAATTCAAATTTTATTCACAACACAAGGGTATTGTCCAAATCTTTAATCTAAACTAACATGACCTAGAATGCACACTAAACCTATACTAAGTACAAAAAATTCCGCCAATGCCATGGAGAAATGAAAAAAATCCTCTGTAAGATATCATTCACAAAATCTAAACACATGTGTAATTTTTTGAGATATGATCAATTATATACCATGAGGATTCACATAGGAAGTCCTCTCAGGGTAAGACCCAACTTTGATTACATTACCTTTCTCACATAAAATTCCAAGTCATTCCATAACACTAGTTAACAAATAAAAGGAAATATTAAAACATATTTGTGTGTCTTTATTTTTTGACATGTGTGATAACACGGTTCAAACAAATTTTATAGGATTGTTATTCTGCTAGTTATTGATAAGGATGCTTAACTCCCTACTTACCAGTACAAAAGTAATAGCCCTTAATCTCTGAGGTGTCAATATTAACTAATATTCTTTACAACGTTACAAACTTTATAATTTTTTATCCCTCGCATACTGTTGTGGAAAATTCTAGTAGGATGATACACATATAAGGTATCTACAACTATTTATTTCTACTGTAACAGTAAAACCCATTAATTTTATTCCTCATTTGTGAAATTTCAGCTAGCACCTATGCATTTCATAAATTCCTTACCCTAAAGTAAGGGCAATAAGTGCAACCTCAAAGAAAAGTGAGATGAGGAAATTCAACCATAACTATACCACAATTTCAAAATAAAAATCTTCTAAACCATTAGTAAAAAAAAGGTGTTAATTGTAACTAAGTTTCATGATAATATTATTTCCACAATCAAGGTTGCCTTGTTAACCACAATCAATCATACAAGTGTAGTCTAAGGCAAGTAAAAATGACTACAAGAATGAAATATTGAGTTAAAAAAATAATTTATATAGGTCTCAACCTTTTTATTTTTTCATAATATTTCATTGAGTTGACACACCATGTTGTCCCAATTATAAAAATCATTAAACCATCCACCATCATTTGGAATTTATAAGTTTCCTCGTTTTTGCTTTAGTTTATCTAGAGTAATTTCCTCTATTTTTATTTGGATTACAATAATGTTTACATTTTAATTCAGTAGATAGCATTCAGGGTCATTATGATCTAGGATACCATGCATTTTAAAAATTATTCGCTTTAACTTGTACTCTTTCTACCATTAAATTGTTTACTTAAGTCACCCATTCGAATTGTTTAAAAGATGAATGCAATATTTGACCACCCAAGTATTAAAATACATATTACAAGAGAAAATAAAATCCACATATAGTGATGTAAGGTTTCCCTAGGACTAATTTCCAGTTGGTACAATATATACATCAAGGTTTCAAGAACATAAATCTTATTAAGAGGTGTAGAGACTAATTCATCTTGATTCAAAAGGATCATAACTATCCATGCGTAAGAATTAGGCATAAATAGTATTCTAACCTCATGAAGGTTTTTCATGTAATGGTTTTCCTTTATTAATTATTTGAAGAGATAAAAAGGCCCTTAGGATTAACTCTTCACTCATTGTTTCTTGTGGTGGTGTTTTTATGACTATTCCCTTTTTTTAGTTACAACACCTATAGCCTGCCACTATCTTTCTCTAGAGTTAAAATTCGTTTATCTATTGAAGGTTGGGTTTTTTTTTTATGGCCACGATTAGAAAGGAATGTATTTTTTTTAATTTGAAATTAAATATAACTAGACACACAATTAAAATGAAGTTATAAAGCCGTTAAATGGAATAACCACTTTCCCTATTACAAATTTTCCATCTCGTGTACAACCAAGATGTCCAAATAACCTAGAGGAAACAAATTTTTTCTTGGGAAGAGGAAGGTTTAACCATAGCTATTTTATCAAGGAAACGAGATTTGAGTGCATTATAAGACAATCATGAAAACTACATATCATATTGTGTTACAACATCTAGCACTAAAATATTGGCCTTTCTATCTTCCAGTTACTATTTAAAATTTTATGTTAGATGATAAGTGCACTAACTATGTTAGGTAGGAAACACATGATTTCTAATTCAAGACGAAAAAGGATGTAAAAAAGGTTTCAAGGAACCATCTCAAGTCCTACTATCCATGACCAACATTTCTCTTTACATGTTTTTGATAGAAATATTATTTGAGTTTTAGCTCACTACCATACCAATATACAAAATTGTGAGGATTTAACAAAGTGAAGTAAATACTTTATTCTACAAAACACTTTAATTGTAATGTTACAAGTAACATTTTGCCATCATTTCGTTTAACATATGTACGCAATGAATGGAGCTCTTCTTTATTTAATAATACAAGTACTAAGGCTGAAATATAATATTATTCTAATTACATCTTGATTAATCATTTTTAGTAAAAAAACATTAAACTTATATTTCTACCATCCATTTCAATCTTGTTTATGTACATGTAACCTGTCAATTTACTATAAACATGGTCAACAAAAAAGATGTTGACATGGATTTACCCTAGGACTAAAATTTCCTAGAAATGAGGTTTAAAATAGATTTTTTCTAAACTCAAACTAAGAGGAAAGTTTCCTCTATTATCCTATATACATAGATGCCTAAGAATTTTAAAAAATTAGGATTTAGTTACTAATGTTCAAATGACAGTAGCTTTACTGGAGCTACTCATTGTGATTGTATCAGTTCAGCTTGTCACCGAATGGCTGGAGCCCTATAAAACCACCTTACATCAAAATATTCCAAGATGATTATAACCAAACTAATGTTTTACTATGATTTTCCTCCAAAAATAGAGAGTTATAAAGTGATGAAACTTTTTTTCTTCATGTGGTGCTAAAATCATGAGCCAAAACCCAATGGAATTATTAACTCGTAGCAATTTTACAATGCTGCAATATTGACCAGCATGGTCCTAAACTAGCAAAGAAAATTGTTCAAACAACTATATGAAATCATTCGAGTAGTTTATGTTGCATCCCACATCATCATTTAACATGTTTAAATCATCATTTCCCATCACGGGATCTGGAGGGGTATTTATAATTTTATGTGTATAAGAAAAATTGTGTTTTAATAAATTTTGCAAGCGTAGAATAGGAAATTCTCATAAAGTATCAAGTTCACTTTTTTTCTTTTTGGAGGTTTTCATTATCCTAAACCATCTTATAATTTTCATATTTATACGGTAATTTTTATCAAATGGTATTAATATAATATAAGCCCTTTCAATGCTAAGCAATAAAGCTGATTTAATGTTTTTCAACTATAAAATATTATTAACTTTATACAAAAGCTAAATTTTTTCTTTATTTTAATTTTCTAACAGCAGAAAAATGAAAAAATGAAAATTTAGAAGAAATTTTAGAATAGAGAGAAAACCATAATTGTAGGTTAGGAGGTGGTGAACAAAAGGTTTGTTTGAGATACTTTTGCACACACTCTAAAAGACCACATTTTGCTGATATATATTGTTATCCAATTCTCATTCCTTCCGTTTGATTCCACATTTGGTACAACTGATAAATATCAATTTCTAAATGATACTCCAATGATCATACCTCGTTGCAAAGTTACCATTATTAATCAAGTTATATAAATATAACATTAATAAATTATATATATGCATAATACTATTTATTGCATTATTACTATTTTTTTATACTTCATATTTCACAATAAAATAATTATCCACTTTTGTCTTATAGTATTATAATATAACCTGTATTATATATATATATATACACATATATACTTATATATAGCTCAACTTGATTATAAGAATATCGAGGTAATTGATTTGTAACTAAATGTAGTATTAAACTTATTACAAAACCTTTTTAACAATTGAACACAAAGAAGATGATGCCATCATGTTTATTATATATAAACAATTGACTCAACCATTCCTACAATTCTTTCTTAACAAAATCGAATAGAACACAAATGTAAATGGTTCAACATTAATCAAGAGAACTAATTTCCATTGGGTTTTTTTGTATTCATCCTGGGTAAAATTAGTACACTTTCAAACATATTATTGGCCAAACAAAATCGTTCTTGTATCAATAAATTAACTTACAATGTTAAATTTTAGAAGGAGGATGAAGAATCAAAATAGGATTTTATTTCATTCGTTTTTGTTAACCTCTTACAATACATCTTTTTCACATGTAACTTTCAATTCCACATAATATAATGTAATTTTACAATGGTCAAAAGGTATTCACCATCAAGGATCAAAGATATTAAATCTTGATTCAAATTTACAACTCTTTTAAACAATACCAAAGATTCTCAAGGAAACCATTACTAACTTCAACGAGGGGATTAAGAACATAATATTCTTCACTTGATCACTAAAAAGGTTAACATGGAACAATGAAAAAGAGGAGGAAATAATACACAAATCAAAATAGTTTAATAAAATAACAGATTTCCATCTTTCAAACCTACACTATTCTATTTAAATGTGGTATAACTTACAACTCCATCCATAGAATAAAACTTGTAATTGCTCCTTTCTCCTTCATCTTCAACAAAACCAAAAAAGGAAGGTATCATAGGTAACACTCTCCTCCCAACAATCATCCAATGAGAAGGTTAAGCCACCCTACTCATTGGCCCCTGAGCCCCAACTATGAAGGAATAAACGATGTTACAACCATGACATCTCCTTAAGAGTATGGCTTTAACATACAAACACAGATACAATGATGACAACACATATATAACTAATATAAAGTATACAGCCATTATGAAGCACATAAGTTAAAATATAGAGCTAAAGGAGAAGAGAAATATGGGAACCACCTCCTTTTACTTCCAAAGTGAAATAGGGGTCCACCCAATAACCTCCAAGTTCACATCACGGCTCTCAAAATATCCTTATCCATCCCCATTTCAAAATATACAAAATTAGAAATATTTTCCTTTTTTCTCCCCATAGGTGGAACATGCTACCCACACTCCCTCCACAATACCTCACAACTTTATCATCCCTCCATAATGGGACCATTTTCCTTCTTCACTCACCTTCCTTAAGTTAAACATCAACCCAATCCCATGCAAGAACACATACATTCATTCCTATTTCAACACAACACAAAAAAAAGGAAAATAAAATGAAAGGTATAGAATCTACCTTGCCATTGTTACACCTTCATTATTCTATCTAAAACTTCAAGCTTCTTCTAATTCCAAGCCAATCCCAAAATCAAGCTCCCAAGCTCCAAAATGAGTAACCCCCAAAACAACCAAAAATCCCAAATAAATATAAAATGGTGGGAAGGGTGGTAAGGTGGCTTCATGTAGTATGCCACATTATCTCCTCCAATACACCTCACAATTCAAACACAAAATCCAAATATCCATAAATGGGTAAGGTAAGGATAAGAAAAAATTAAAACTTGTACACAACACTTCACTCCATACTTTCAAGGACATAATTAAGAGGTTTATAAGAAAGTGGAATTAATTGCCTCTTTCTCCTCCAAAAGCACATAATGATTGATAATTTTGACCCCTTACATTATAGGTAAGGTTGGTAGGTGAGTTTATGAGGAATTGGACAAGTATAACTTGTCCTACAAGCCTCTAAAAGTAGGCTCAAAGCCCAAATCCAATATTTGAAGGATGGGGGTTGAGTACACAATTCAAAATCAATTACAATATATCCAAATCATGAAAAACTAAGGACAATCAACCACATTTAATACCCCCTTTTGCACATATCCTAATTTTCATTACTTACATGGTTAATTCTCTTAAATAAAGGTCATACTAACAAGCAAAATAAAATGAGAAACCTTATAATTACATAAAATCACATGCACAACTAAAAAAATTAAATAAAAGAGAAGAAAATAACATTTAACCCATGGTCATTTATGATGTGATCCCCCATGGAAAAATATTAACTAACATGACAAGGAAAAAAACCACAAAAAAAAAAACACAACTGCCAAGGTGACCATGTTTCAACATCTGATACTCTTCCACAGTTAGTCTCCTAGCCGCTTCTTGTTTATTGTGATATAATTTCCCACAACAACCAAAAAAATACCCCTTCGTCCTCAAGGCCATACTGAATACATCAAGAGATAAAAAACACATACATATCATCCAACAACATCATACACGTAGCTATATCATCGTCATAAAAATTAGGAATTTATATCAATTAACTGCAATCATTGAACATCTCAATTTTGATAAGTCATAACATCAATAAGATCATAAGGTGAGTACAAACATGTAAATGTACTCATCATCGTCAAGAATCCAAAATTCCAGTATACAATGAAACAACAATAGATCATTGTCTATCAATGTCTACTAGTAGTCCATACCATCTATAATATGAGTCATAACATATGGAAAATAGTAAGTGTGTGTATTGTCTATAAACATGATAATCAAAATATAATAATATTTTCCATGTCTCAGGTCAACAATAATCAAAATTATAGTAAAAAAAATGTCGAAGAGAAGTGGGCAGTACAAGTTTTAATTTATTATAGAAGAAGCATCTATTAAATTGTTTTCCTTTGATTCATAAACTCGATAGAGTTTATAAAGGTTGTATTTTAGGGAAGCAACTTAGAGATTTCTTCCAAATTGGAAAAACAACAAGAGAAAGTGAACCACTTGAATTTTTTCACTCATATCTATATGGACCTATGGAAACAAATTCTATTCTAGGTTCCTCATAATTTATGATAATCATTGATTACTACCATGTTTCCAATGATTTAATGAATTTTTGCAAATATCTTGGTATCCAAAAGCAATTTACTACCAGGTATATACCACAATAAAATGGTGTGGCAAAGAGGCATAATATAACCTTAATTGAAATGAAAAGAAGTATGATGAATTAAAAGAAAATTTAAGATGAGTATTAGGCAAAATCATTAGCAAATATTGTTTATATTTTAAACATGTGTCCAACCAAAATTGTTCAAAAAATTATTCCTCAACAGTTTTGGAGCCCCATGAAGTACAATGTTTCTCATTTTCAAATCTTTAGTTGTGAGGCATACAAACATGTTCCTAATGAACTAAGGAATAAATTAGACAATAGAGGAGAAAATTGCATATTTTTTGGATATTGAAAGAATAAAAAAAAATTACAAGTTGTTTTATCCAGTCACTAGAAAATTCATAATCAACAGAGATGTACATTTTGTTAAAAATGAGGTATGGGATAGAAATTTAGATAGAACAATTAATGTATTAGCATCCATTCTTCATCATGATATGAAAAATTAAATTATAGAGAATCAAGGTATTATATCTTATTCAAACCTTGGACATGTACCAATATTTTTAACACAAGCTACACCTCCATCTAAATTTAGGAGCTATCTAAGATTTCATTCATCTTCAACCATGAAAGAGACACCACAAATAACAATAGGAAAAAATATTTCACTACAAAATATTCCATCATCAGATAGTGAGATTTATGATGTTGACATAACTAACACTTAATAAATTTTTGCAATGTATTTTCAAGATGCCAATCCAATAAAATTTGAAGAGGATATAAACAATGAAGTTTGTGGATGAAGCCAAAGATGGTGAGATAGTTCATAGAGAAAATTCAGACATAGGAATTGGTATTATTTTTAGAAGGAAAGGACATGATAGGAGTGAAGTGGGTCTATAAGACCAAGGATATTGTTGATGGTAAAGTACATAAACATAAAGAAAGGCTTGTTGTAAAAGGTTTTTCATAGAAATATGGATTTTATTACAACTAGAAATGTTTTCACTTATAGGCACATTTGGACATGGTAAAAATGGTTTTAGCTAATTACATCTCAAAACAAATGTCCTATATATCAGATGGATGTAAAATCAACATTATTGAATTGTTTTTTTTAAGAATAATTTTATGCGAATCACCAAAAATATTATCAGACTAAAGGTCATGAAGGAAAGGAATACATTTGATAAAAAAACTCTATGGTCTCTGTTGCTACTTAATTTTCTTCATCCCTATTTGTCCTTGAAATTATTTAGTTTGGCATAGGTTTTGTCATCTTTTCTATCTACCCAGTATCAATGCATGAAAGCTCAGTCCTTCATTTGGTTTCCATGATCATGTCCAAACTTCCTTGGTCGAGGATCACTTAAAGTCTAGATTTATTTTTTGTTCCTCTGTCCATGCAAAAATATTTGTAACTTGGGCGTAAAATAGGATTTTTTCCCTTCCTTCCATTTTTCCACAGTCACGTTTTATTTTCCCTATCATTGTTTGTCTCCAATATTATGTGGAACTGTGGCCTTTCTGGTTGGATGCATCTCAATGGGGCACTTTGAAACTCTAAGGCTTGATTCAACTCAAAGCTTGTCCACGTGGAGGGTTGACGCTCATCTAAATATTCACCTTTTGGTTTGACCTTGGAGTTACATCGGGGAGACATGTGGAGGTTTCCACTACCTTTCCTAGACTTAGATAAATTTTTCATGCAGTTGCTACAGTTTTGGTAGACCATGGACACGTGGAGGGCTCACACTCAATTGAGGATCTGCCTCAGGGTCCCACCTTAACAATTGTGACCAAAGAGACATGTGGAGGATTCAACGTCTGCTACACTTTGTACTTTAGACTTTTCAAAGCAAATTTTGAAAGGCCTAGTGACATGTGGAGGGGACTGCACCTGTTTGGGTACTAACCCATAAGTTTTATTTTCAAGAAGTGTCAGGGGGGACACTTGGAGGCTTCCACTCACTCTTCCCTTTTCTTAGACTTTTTTAATGGCCATAAGAAAAAGGTTCACGGACCCTAGACACATGGCGCTTTCCGCTGAATCCTTCAACTTTTTAAAACAAACTTTATGCATACTGAGACACGTGTTGAGCCCACACTTTTTTTAGTGTCTCTACTTTTGGGGACCATCTCAAAATGTGCCATTGAGACATATGGAGGCTTCCGCTGGCTCCTTTTTACACTGAGACTTTTTCAAAGGCCAAAAGGCATTTTTCTTTGATCCTAGGGCATGTGGAAGGCCCACGCTTGTTTGGATACTTGCCCCTATGCTTCCCCTTTGTAGTTGCATCCAAGGAAACACTGTGGAGGGCTATGATATAAAGTGGAAAATGGGTAGAATCAATGGTTGCTATGTGCATTGCGTCTATTTTTACTACCAATTTTTGCTCCAATATTCCTAGAGATGTGAATACGTACATTATTTTTCATCATTCTTTGATGAAATTCCTTGTCATCTTTATCTGTAAAGTGTCATTTATTGGATTCAGAAGTTAATATGTGACGTCCAAGGATTGTTAAGCTCAATAATTTTGAAGTTAGAATTGCTTAGGCACTTGTGAAAATGGGAATTAATAAAGGAGATGGATGCGGGGTAGAATTGTAGAGGAAAGAGAGGGAAAAGGGATGTAATGATGAAAGTCATAGGTGCAAAATATGAAAAAGGTGTTGCCTCGAGGGTGAAAAATTATTACCTGTGGGATCCAGCTGTGCAGAGCCTCCAGAAAATGATTAAAAAGGGTATTTTCTCGCATGACAGAATCAGAATGATTAGAAAGACTCCCAAAAAGTTGTGGTATGACATCCTAGTCATTAATCAAGGGCCCAAGAAATGTGATCACTTCACAATTGGTCCACCTGACAGCTTTTGGATCTGAATTTTTTAAACATCGATGTTTGAAACAAACTAGTAACAAGCAAAGGTCCCTCGAATATTCTTCACTTTTGGGGGGAAAATTGAGTGAGAAAAATGCATAAATTCAATGAGAATACTCTTGAAAAGGGTAGGGGGTTTAATTCTTAAGAGAAAATTGGAGAGATCCCGTCTTCCTGAGAGACCAATTTGAGATACCTAGTTAATTTCTTCTGTGTTATATTTTCTATAATGTCAAGTTGGTTGCAGATGTATAGCCATTGACAAGCTTTGAGATTTTTCTCTGGAATATTTCACTTGCTGATGAATCTAATCAATCTAGAGTTAATTTATATCAATCTTGGAGTAATTTGTGTGTGCTTTATTTCAGAATGTCTACAAGTAGTTTTTCTTATTCCTATTGCAATCTTGTGTTAAATTCCCTCTTAATCACACAAGATCTCATCCCTATGACAGTTTAGTGGAATTTTCAATTTCATTTCAAGAAGAGCCTTCATCTTGTGATGAGATAAACAATTTAAAATCACTTCACTATCATTTGATGATAAAGATTGTTTATAATCCTTTTAGTGTGTCTTAGGCGTGAGGAACCAGGGGTCTTTGATGTTTTATTGAGTCCTTAGCTTGATCCTTTGTGTTAAACTCATGGATATTGTGTGAAACCATGCTGATCTGGGACTCCATTGAATCACACCTTCTTGTTGAAGGCATATCTTAGTTATTCTGAAGCTTTTTGTCATTTAGCTTTCAAATTGTTGTGTAGTCTTGCAAATATTGGGTATAATCAACTTTATCTTGCTTAATCTACCATCAAAATTATTCAAAAACAATGAATCCATCTTGAACTACCCCTATTTTCCCCTGTTTATCCACAACGGAACAAAATATATTTACTAAAATATATAGAACAATCAAGATTTCATAATGTCTTCATTAACCTTAGCCTTGTTTTGAAAGTGTCTCCATCATTTAGAAGTGACAACTCTTGAGAGTTGAATTATAGAGTATTGATCATACTTTCCCAAGGTTTTATTTATAAAATTTGCACAAAAGAAGGATATCTCCATCTCCTTCATCAAACAGAGGTTAAACTAAGGGTCCTCTCACCCTGTTTGAAAGGCATGGCCTAAAGTAATGAGTATAGGTCAAATCCTTTTGAAGGTGCTATCCATCCCTCCACAAATCTAAGTGATAAAGGGCCAGTTAGATATCATCCCCGACTAAAAAATGACATACATTATGATCTATCTATCTCTAAGCTCCATGTGAAATCTCTGATGTTGCTCAACTTGAAAAGGAGAAAATTTTTTGATACCAACACTCATGGCACCATTGTGGGGACCTGATTTACGTTGTCAAGGATGTTTTGTTCATTTGTTGCTAGTTCATATCCATTTGGCCCATTAACAACACTCGTAGCACCTTTGTCAGGGATGATTTATTGATATATTTCTAGTTCATATCCATTTATCCCATCAACAACACTCATGGCATCGTTTCTAGGGACATGAAAGTTGTGTGCAAAGCTTGAACACCATCATCAATGCATAAAGACCCTAATAATGTTTCTTACATGATATAAGTGAAAATACATTTGTGAAGCATAATTATCTGTTCAGATCTATAAGAATTGTTCAAATTTGTAAGTTCTGAGTGTAATATTTCCAGCTTCTATAGTTATTGCACTAAAGTTTGTATCATCATTGATAAATATGGGTAGAAGAAGAGAATATCTTGCAAGATTTGTATAAATCTGGTATTGATAGGCATTTGATAGGTATTTCATACTGCATCTGCACAAACTAAGGTGGAAATCCTTAGTGGCGAATCCATGCTATTTAAATTCTTAAAAAGTACCAGTGTCTTAACATATATCAAGTAATATTTTTCATTAATCTCGTAAAATTTGGAAGGAAGAAGATCTTTCTTTGTCAAGAACCCTAGTAGAAGGCTGTTTCAAGAGACGAGAGAGTCTAAATCAGAAGGAAGAAGAATTTGGAAGGTTGTTAGAGATCAAGCATCAAGAAAAGAGATCTCCATTTGTGAAACTAATTAGCATGTGATTGCATATTGCAATACTTCCTCAAATGAATCTGAATCAGGTAGTTTCTTTGTTGAATTAAATTCCCCATCTAGAGATGGTCCTTCTTTTGTATTTGAATCATTTTCCTCTCAATCTGCCCCTGTATGTTCCAGATCTAATAAATTTTTCCAAGAAATAAAGCCTTTAGAGGGAAGTCATTCTAAAAATTGTATCCATGTACCACACAGACCCCTCACTCATCATCATTATGTTTCTCTTGTAATATCACCTCCTCAGAATAATATGGCTCAGCCTCCACCCAGACCTCCATTTGTTTTTAAATACTTTTGGTCTCATCAATTTTAGATGTATGGATGGCTATCAAAATGTTGTCGCCACAAGATGTAAGAAACATATTGCCTAAGTTTCAAGGAAATAATGCAATAACTGGTGATCAACACTTGAAAGCTCTTTGTCAATATGACTGGAGGACTTTGAAATAGAGTTTTAGGATGTATGTATATTAAATTATTTATCCATACTCTAGAAGAAGATGTAAGGGACTAGTATAAATATCTGCCAGATAATTCTATTAACTCCTAGACAAAGATGAAGAATACTTTTAGAATGCAATATGGTGATAAAAAGACGCTAGGTTTCTTTTATCAAAATTTTAAAATATAAAAAAGAATCCTAATGAATCATTACATGATTTAAATACAACATTTAACAAAACATTGAGAATAATACTTTTTAATTTGAGGCCATGTGATGAATCATGTCTGATAAAGTATAAAAATGCATTTGATAAGAAAGTTCCTTACTATTTGAGGGATAAGAACTTTGGAACTTTGAGGCAAGACTTTACCATGGCTCTACAAATTGAGAACAACATTAAAGTAGTTGGAAAATATCCTAAGAGGGAGGGTTTTAAATTGATCAACCCAAAGAATCCTCAATCAAGTAAGGTTGTGGATCTTGAGGAAGTTGTAACGAATTTGGCCAGAGCTGTCAAAGAAATCTCTTACAAGCTAGACAGGGAAGAGAAAGGAATTGGACGAGGTTCTCAAGGTCAGAATAGGCAACAAGAACAAGAAAAATTTATAAATCATCCTAGAAATGATCAGAGATCTGATGACAGAGGTAAATTACCCATCGGAGCTAGAAAACCCCAAGCTAGGGAAAATAGAGTAGTGTCTAATCCTCTAAATGCTAGAGTTGTTGTTGTTGAAGAGACAAATGAGTGTGATAAATGTTTCTTACCCCACCCACCATGTGAAGTAGATTAGAAATTTTAAGAAGTTGATGATGATGATAACACTGATGATGATGCATGCATGGTGGATTTCTCTATAAGCTCACAACAAGGAGCAACTTCAACTAAAGTAATAAGTGAAAGAACTACTTCAAGTTTTTGGGATTGCATTCACCATGTACCTCATCTTCCTCCCTCTCATACTTTATAAATAGATATGGTACAAGATTTTTAACTTCCTAATAATGATTTTGAGTACCTAAGAGCTCTAATTATTAAGAAGAATGATGGAGGATTCCCATCAAAAGAGGATAGACAGTTGTTAATGAATCTCGTTGTTTCCCAAGAAAAAAAGTATAACACAAGAAGTAAAGCTGTCAAAAGGATAGGGCCTCAAGCCAAACCAAAAACCCCAATTCTCACGAATGTCCCAAAATAAACTCCAAACAAAGGTGCATCTGGAAAAGGCCTTGTTGTCTCAAGTAGAATTGGTGTTCCCACCCATGCCCAAAATGTGAAAAATATTATGCCATATGATGAGTTTGTCAATATTTCTCCAAATTTTTCTTTTCCCAAATACATTCCTTATGATATTTCCCAAGTCTTAAGTCAAATCAAGATTTGTATTCCAATTGTTGAACTTCTTAGGATTCCTGAGCACAATAAGAAGGACCAAGTTATAAAATGGGAAGAATATTCCATTCAAGCTTTCTATGGGATCAAAGAAACATTAAAGTGTGCCCCTGTTTTGGGAGCTCCAAATTACAAGAATCCTTTTCAAATGTTTTCTTTTGATTCAAAAAACACCATTTCATCTGTCTTGCTGTAGAAGGATGATGAAGGGGCTGAGAGACCAATTACCATTTTTAGTAAGGCATTGCAAGTAGTTGAGTTAAAGTACACCATCATTCAAAAGAAAGCATTTACCATGGTAAAAGAAACAATGATTTTCTGACATTATATCTTGAGATCTAAATTTTTTGCTTATGTTGCCCACACAATGGTGAAATATATCTTATCAGAGATGGAGGTCTCAAGAAAAAGATGCATATGGGTAAACAAGTTTCAGGAATATGACATGGATACCAAACCACAAAATTGATAAGAGGTTTAGGCCTAGTTAAGCTTATGGCTGAGAGCAACTTGCAAACTATTGAGGTGAATGAAGTAGAAGGAGAAAGGTTGGATGTCCTTGAAAATTTGGTAAGCTCTGAATGGTAAAAATATATAATTTTTTACCTCAGACATATATGCTGCCCTAAAAATTTGAGTAAAAATAAGAAAAGAGATCTTAGGTTAGCCTCTCAAAAATATGTCATTACTGATTTTGGGTTAGCTTGGAAGAACCCAGAGGGAGTGCTCTTAAGATGCATTATTGGGGATGAAGCCCAAAAGGTAATTGATGATCTCCATGGAGGAGTTTGTGGGGGACATTTTACTAGAAGAGTTACTACATATAAAATCTTGAGGGCTGGTTATTGGTGGCCAACTCTCTTCAAAGATACAACTCTATTGGTTAGGAAATGTTAAATTTTCCATCATTTTTCTAGAAGAGTGAAAGCTTTAGGCTCCCCTCCTTTGTATCATGTGTCAATTGAAGCCCCATTTAAGTAATGGGGAATGGATTTCATTGGTGAAATTTCTGATCATTCCAGTGCTGGTCATAAATGGATTCTTGTAGCCACTGATTATTTCAATAAGTTAGTGGAAGCAATACCCACCAAGAGAGAAACACATAAAGTTATCATGGGCTTCATGGTGAATCAAATCATATGTAGATTTGGAGTGCCAACTAAGATTGTTGCTGATAATGCCATGAGTTTCAAAGCCAAACCTTTGTTGGCAATGTGCAAAGAGTATGGAATAAATTTGACATATGCTTCTAACTACAATCCCCAAGGAAATGGACAAGCTAAGTCCAGAAATAAAAACTTGTTGAAGATCATTTGTGGAACCTAGGAGCTGAACAAAATGAAGTGGGGTGAGAAACTAAAGTTTTTTGTTTGGGCTGATAGAATCACTATCAAAAGAGATACAGGTAAAAGCCCGTTTGAGTTGGTATATGGAACTCAAGCTTTATTTTCAATTCAGTTGTAATTGTCTTCATTTCAGTTTATTCAACAAATTGAAGATAAGGAAGTTAGTCCATATGATGCTCAAATATTGAGTTAGATAAATAAAGAAGGGCATCCCATCAGTGGAATGTGAAGTTCACAGAAAGGTTAAAGAAGCTATTTGACAAGAAGGTGACCCCAAGAGCTTTCAGCATTACGGGATCTTGTGGTATTCTAGGATAGCAGGCATGAAGATAAGCGTAAGGATGGTAAATTTGATGCATTATGGATGGGCCATTATTCAATTAACATTGGAATTGATGAAAATACCTTATTCCTAAAAGACTTAGACAAGGAACTACTTGAATTTTCTTTTAATGGAAGGAATTTCAAGCATTTCCTTCATTTATTTCTCAGAATCAAGGTATACTCCATTGAACAATGTATAGTCTTTTTGTTTCTTTTTGCTTTCATGTTTTTCTATTTTTATTTTTCCTGGTCCTTGGAAGCCTTTTTGTTGGTTTCTTGGTTCATCCTTGGGGGAGTTGGTTATTATTGTTCTGCTCTGTAAGCTTATTCTTTGACTCTATTGCCCAATGGTTTTTTATTGGTACTTGGTCTACTATTTGTTCTTATGGCACTCATAGGGAGTGCTCATCCCCGAGTTGGAGCCGATGTTGGTGCTTAATTTGGTCTCACCCTATTTGTCCTTGAAACTCTTTAGTTTGCGAGCTCTGTCGTATTTTATATTTCCTTGTATTAATGCATGAAATATCTTTCCTTCATTTGGTTTCCATGATCAGTCCCTTCCTCGGTCAAGGTTCAATTAAAGTCCAGTATTTTTTTTCGTTCCTCTATCCATGTGAAAAGATTTGTAACTTCATTGTAAAATCAGGTTTTTTCCTTTCCTTCCATTTTTCTGTTGTCACATTTTATTTTCCCTATCATTTTTTGTCCCAATATCTGTGGAAACATGGCCCTTTCTAGCGTGATACAGCTCGGCAGGGAACTCTGAAACTCTAAGGCCTTATTCAACACAAAGCTTGTCCACGTGGAGGGCCGGTGCTCATCTGAAAATTTTCCTTTTGGTTTGACATTGGAGTTGCTTGGGGAGCCACGTGGAAGTTTCTATTACCTTGCCAAGACTTAGAAAAAGTTTTCATGCAGCCAGTGTAGCTTTGGTGGACCATGGAAACTAGAGGGCCGATGCTCATTTATGGATCTACCTCAGGTTCCTACCTTAACAATTGCGTGAAGGGGATACATGGAGGATTTCGCCAGCTCTGCTCTATCCTTAAGCTTTTCAAGAAACTTTTCGAAGGCTTGGGACATGTGGAGGGACTACGCCTATTTTAGGACCGACCCCTATATTTTATTTTGAAGAAGTGCTAGGAGGACACTTGGACGATTCCACTCACTCTGCCCTTACTTGGACTATTCAATGGCCAAGGGAAACTATCTCGAAACCTAGACACATGGCACCTTTCATTGATACTTTAAATTTTATAACTCTACTAGACTGAGACACGTGGTGAGCCCACACTTGTTTGGGATCTCTACTTTTGGGGACCATATGAAAGTGCACCATTGATACATGTGGAGGCTTCTCTTAGCTCCTTTTTTACTGAGACTTTTTCAAAGGCCAAAAGGCATTTTTCTTGGGCCCAAGGCACGTGGAAGTCCTGTTCTTGTTTGGAAACTTACCCCTATACTTCTCCTTTGTTGATCTCCATGGAGGATTTTGTGGGGGACATTTTGCTGGAAGAGTTACAACACAAAATATTGAGGGCTGGTTATTGGTGGCTAACTCTCTTCAAAGATACAACTCTATTGGTTAGGAAACATGAAATTTGCCAGCGTTTTTCTGGAAGAGTGAAATCTTCAGGCTCCCTTCTTTTGCAGCCTATGTCAATTGAAGCCCCATTTAAGAAATGGGGAATGGATTTCATTGGTGAAATTTATGATCATTCCCGTACTAGTCAAAATGGATTCTTTTAGGCCCTGATTTTTTCACTAAGTGGGTGGAAGCAATCCCCACTAAGAAAGAAACACACCAAGTTATCATGGACTTCATGTTGAATCAAATCATATACAAATTTCGAGTGCCAAATAAGATAGTTGCTAATAATTTCATGAGTTTCAGAGACAAACATTTGGTGGCAATGTGAAAAGAGTATGCAATCAATTTGTAATATGTTTTGAAATAACATCCCCAAGGAAATGGACAAGATGAGTCCAGAAATAAAAAATTGTAGAAGATCATTAGAAGAACCTTGGAGCTGAACAAAAAGAAGTGGGGTGAGAAACTGATGTTTGATTTTTAGGATGACATAATCACTATCAAAATAGATACTTGTAAAAGCCTATTTGAGTTAGATGAAGAAAGAAGGGCATCCCATTAGCGGCAGGTGAAGTTCAGAGAAAAGTTAATGAAGTTATTTGACAAGAAGGTGACTCCAAGATCTTTCAACATTGGGGATCTTGTCGTATTGTGGGATAACAATCATGAAGATAAGGGAAAGGATGGTAAATTTGATGCATTATGGGTGTGGCCTTATTTTATTGACATTCAAATTGGTGAAAATACATTCTTCCTAAAATACTTAGATGGCGAACTACTTGAATTGCCTATTAATGGAAGGCATTTGAAAAATTTCCTTGATTGATTTCTCAAAATCAAGGTATACTCCATTATACAGTGTTCAGTATTTTTGGTTTCCTTTTGCTTTCATGTTTTTCTTTTCTTTTTTAGCCTGGTCCTTGATAGCGTTTTTGTTGGTTTCATGTTTCGTCCTTGGGGGAATTGGTTATTATTGGTTTTCTCTGCAAGCTTATTCTTTGAATCAATTGCCCAATGGTTTGTTATTGGTACTTGGTATACTATTTGTTCTTGTGGCACTCACAGGGAGTGCCCATCTCCCAGTCAGAGCCAATGTTGGTGCTCAATTTAGTCTCACCCCTTTTGTCCTTGAAATTCTTCAGTTTACGTGCTTTTTCATCTTTTTTATCTCTCGATATTAATGCATAAAAGCTCTTTCTTTCATTTGGTTTTCATGATTAGTCCTTTCCTTTTTTGAGGATCACTTAAAGTCTAGAAATTTTTTTCGTTCCTTTATCCATGTGAAAATATTTGTAACTTGGGTGTAAAATTGGTTTTCTTCCCTTCCTTTCATTTTTCCACTGTCACGTTTTATTTTCCTTGTCATTTTTTTTCCCAATACATGTGGACACATGGCCCTTTCTACTTGGATGTAGCTCGGTAGGGAACTTGGAAACTCTAAGGCCCAATTCACTTCAAAGCTTGTCCACGTGGAGGACCAATGCTCATTTGAAAATTCACCTATTGGTTTGACCTTGGAGTTGCACTGGGGAGACACGTGGAAGTTTCTGCTAGCTTTCCCAGACTTAAAATTTTTTTTCATGTGTCCAGTGTAGCTTTGGTGGACCATGGACACGTGGAGGGATGGTTCTCATTTGAGGATCTACGTTAAGGTCCCACCTTAATAGTTGCACCAATGGGATACATGGAGACTTCCACTGGTTCCACTCTATACTTAAGTTTTTCAAGAAACTTTTCTAATGCCTAAGACATGTGGAGGGACTGCGCCTATTTGGGGATTGACCCCTAAATTTTATTTTCAAGAAGCACTAGGAGGAAACTTGGAGGCTTCCGCTCACTCTGCCCTTACTTGGACTTTTCAACGGCAAAGGGAAACTATCTCAGACCCTAGACACATGGCGCCTTCAACTAATCCTTCAACTTTTATAACAACTCTACTGGACTGAGACACGTGGTGAGCCCACGCTCGTTTGGGGTCTCTACTTTTGGGGGCCATATCAAAGTGTAGCATTGAGACACGTGGAGGCTTCTGCTAGATCCTTTTTTATTGAGACTTTTTCAAAGGCCAAAAGGTGTTTTTCTTGGGCCCAAGGCACATGGAATGCCCGTGCTTGTTTGGAAACTTGCCCCTGTACTTATCCTTTGCATGATCAAATCAGAATTATTAGAATGACTACAAAAATTTTGTGGCATGGCATCCTAATCATTATTCGAGGGTCCCAAAAATGTGATTAGTTCATAATTGGTCCACCTGGTAGCTTTTAGATGAAAATTTGTTAAACGTCACTTTCCAAGACAAATTTTTAACAAGCAAAGGTTCCTCGAATATTTTTTTTTTTTGGGGGGGAAATTTGGGATAAGTGAGAAAGTAAAATGTATAAATGTAATGAGAATACTCTTACACAAAAATCTACTTCCAGTTGCAACATTAAAGAATATTCCACATTTCACTAGAGAGAACCAAACAACTCTGATCGAGCACATCCAGGACATTGCAAATGTTTGCACATAATTCAATAAATTACTAAAATGGAAATTGATATCAAGTTTTTGGCATCCTATTTTTAGGGTAAAGCATTGTAATGGTTCAAAAGCCTAACATCAGGGTCTATCTAGAATTGGATCCATTTGTGCACAACTCTTCACAATCAATTTGGGGAAAAGGGAAATAATTTTTCTTTATTGGAGAAATTGACAACAAGCAAGAGGGATCCTAATGAAAAATTGGCCGATTTCAACTTCATATTCTAGAGGATGTGGGAAAGGATATCGATTGCGGTTAGACCAATAGTGGAAGGTGTTTTTCTCTATTTTCTTAAAGCTTTAAATTCTTATATTTCCATGACGATTCAATCAAAGGGAGGTATAACATTACCCAAAACCTATAATATTTTTATTAGAGCTAAAAATTGCTTAATTCAGGTTGGTAAACTTGCGCCTGGGTCACCTATGCCTCTATTTCAAGAACTAGAAGCTTCAAGCACTAGCCAAACACCTACATTAGCTCTCATTACTGCTCCAAGAAATCAGAGTTTAACTAAAGCTTCTACCTCATCTTCTAGCACCTCAAGAGAGCTCCAAGAAGTCATGAAGTAATTACAGAACTTGGGTAATAAGTGACACTTAAGAGGCAGTAAGCTCAAAATTTTAGATCATATCAACCTCAAAATCAACTGAATAGAACTCCATATCAGCTTAGTAGGCCACCCATTCAAGCTGAAAATTAGAAACAAGTCAGGCCTCCTACTAATAGACCATTCTAGCCTTACAATCCTAAAGTTACATCCACATCTAGAGGCTTGGTACCAGTGCAAAATAACATGGCTCAGGAATATGATTGGTGTTTTCCATGTAATCAACCTCATAACCATTCAATGTGTTTCAATGGTGTTTTGAATGAAGTTGTTATGGTGAAAACAAAAAGTGTGGAATAAGAGACATGCCAAGAAGGAAATCATCAATAGGAAGAAACTCAGTAAGGGACATCTACAAATGACGCTACACTTGTCAATTGGAAAGTTGAAGATTTTTGTGTCATAAATCAAGCCTCTTCTCATATTATAGATTCCAATACATGGTCAAAGAAGAGAAACATTAGAGAAGGACAACCATATAATTCAATTAGCCCACAACCCTCTATCCCTCAACAAGGTGTGGGTAATCAAAGTGCAATCCCAGATGTGAAGGGTCAACCCAAGCCACCTTGTAGATCAGATCAAGTGTCAGTTGTAATAGCCCATGTGAAAGAGAAGAATGTGCAAGGCAAGGGGAAGTAGAAGGATAGTTTGTCTCTATTCAACATCATTGAGCAGATGAAGAAAATGAATGTAAACATCTCAATGTGGGAATCATTTTCTATTTCAGGAAAAAGAGACCTATTGCAAGCTGCTATGGCGAATTGGTCAGTATCAAATCAGCCACCCAATAAACAAGAGAAGGTTCTTACAAATTCATCTCAGCAAGAAGGAAATCATGGAGATCACAAAGGTAAAAATTTGAATCCCCCTCTATTCTATATCTCATTGATCATAGGAGACAAGTTAGTACATAATTACATAATTGATTTGGGAGCAAGTAGCTCAGTCATGACCAAACAAATAGCAGATCGGTTGGGTCTTTAATATGAAGTCATCTCTAAGGGCGTGGTGCAATCGGATGAGAAAACAATAACAGTTGGAGTAATGAAATATTTGAGCCTCACATTGCATGCCTGTCCTAATGTGACCATCTTACAAGATGTATTAGTCATAGACCTACCACCAGTCTTTGCATTGTGCTTATCAGCTGACTGGTCACATAGGCTCTTCGGAACAAGGTATGGAGCTAAGGCTACAATATGGTCTGAACCTATTACAAAGTTCAATATTGAGCTTCATGTATCAAGCCTAATCATTGGGAATTTCTCAGCCTTTAATCAAAAGGATTTCCCAAATTTTCAGGAGGTAGATACCAAAGTCAGATGCATTCCATACTTGACTCTTAATGAGTGGGAAAATGAGATACATGTATTTTACCCTTACAAAGAAATGGAGGAATCTGAATTAGGAGTCTAAATGTTAGGAAATCATATATAGTGATCACATTATTCATATATATGGATGAATAATATTATGTAATATATTATGAGTTGTAATAAACAAACTCATAATATTAGGTTAGTATATTATATACGTGAGTTGTTTGGGAGTTAGAACAACTCACTTATATATAGATTTCTGGTTGAGTTATTTCCTACTTAATAGGAAACTATCTCCCTATATATTTGAAGCTTGTTCATTATGTAATGATCCGGAATGAATTGAAAGTATATTATTATTCCATGTTTAATATTGTACATTATTCATCTTTAAAACTGATCCAAATCTATTATTTGGTATCAGAGTGTAATGGATCCTTAAGAGTGCAGGAGTAGCTTTATTTTCATTGATGTTGCTATGATGAATGGAAGATCTTTACTCGATGTGGTTAGAATGACATTGATATAATTTCTTATTGATTTTATTTTAGTTGTCTCAGACTTCATTCATGCCTCTCAAATCTATAGTTATCCAGTCAATGTATGAACGGATCTATCAACCTGAAGTTTAATCCGATGGTAATTTTTATTTTGATTAATAATTTGGATTATATAATCATTACAGCCAGTGGGAGAAAGAACATATTCATTGATTCAGAGTTGGAAAAATAATAACTCATATTATTTCTTGATATCTTATACATTCGTAGATCCATTTGTATTATTTCTCGGTAGATGCAAGCTCAGATAGTGAAAAAGTTTAGAAAGAATCAAATATTCCTCATTCACATTTCACATTGATTTGGCTCAGCCACAAATCAACTTAACACAATCTATTTGGGACTAGATTGCATTAAATTGGTTTGAAGGAAATTTTTATTTTGACTCCCTTATTGCCCAAATCTCCTTGTAAACTCTGTTCAACATTTTCTCAAGCATAGCCCTTTGCAACACGCTCGAGAACTTATCTGCAACATAGGATCCTCACAATAATTTTCTTGGCATTGACACAATCCTCATGATCCAACACAGACCTCACATCAGTCTCCAATCTAACTCATATATTGTTCACAAGATATGCGGGCAAATCCAAGTATAATGCAGCAACTTCATTGTCTATTTTTCTCTGTGCGCCATCAGCCCTGACCGTATCATCCTGATATCTTGCATTAAAATGCGTGGTCAATATTAGTAGAGGTTTGAATAAAGAAATAGGTATTTTGGTTGGGCCATCATTCTAAAATTTACTAGATTATTAATAATCTTCCATAGCTGTTTTCTCCCTATATCAAGCCGTTATGGAGACAAATACATGCGAATTGTGCATCAAGTGTAATTCCAAGTCCGTAGTTAAAGTCGTGGTCATTTAAAAAGTAAATATTTTTATGTTTAAGTCTTGGTTTAGTTGTTTGCATTTTGATCAAAATAGTTGTCTCACAGACACATTTTCAGTGTTACTTGATGTCCGTCAAAATAAAGTGTTTCACATTGCGGGAGAGAAGAATAAATCACAATGTGCAAACTATTAAGCTTCAACGTCCAATTTTCTGAGTAAGCAACATATTCTGTTGGAGGAAGGAGGCACAGGAGGCTGGAGGATAATTTTCATCCTCTCATTAGTTGCCAACAACGAGGCAACATGAAGTTGTCGTGACACTATGTGTGTGTCTAATTTTTCTTTCATTTCTAGATTGCAGTATAATTTCAGAGTTCCTGTTTTGTGTTGAATAAGTGAAATGTTCACATTGAGGGGGGGAACATGGTATCAATGTTCAATTTTCTCTTTCCATATTTGTAATTACTGAGTGGTATTTCCTACATAATTCTCTGAAGGAAAAGCATAGTGGACAGATGAAAGCACAAAAGAAAAGCAACATCATGATATTGAGGTTGTTGGTTGTCCTATAAAACCATCCCTATTGAGGTTGTTGGTTGTCTTGTAAAACCATCCATGTTAAGTTTGTTGGTTGTCCTATAAGACCATCCATATTGAGGTTGTTGGCTATCCTATAAAACCATCCAGATCATGAGCACACACGGGTGGTATGCTGCAGAAGGAAGTGCAATTGTTTTTCTCCCATGTTCGCACTAGGGGGGGAATGTTAGGAAATCATATATAGCACTCACATTATTCATATATATGAATGAATAATATTACCTAATATATTATGAGTTGAAATAAACAAACTCATAATATTAGGTTAGTATATTATATACGTGAGTTGTTTGGGATTTATAACAACTCACATATATATAGATTTGTGGTTGAGTTGTTTCCTACTTAATAGGAAACTATCTCCCTATATATTTGAAGTTGGTTCATTATGTAATAATCTGGAATGAATTGAAAGTATATTATTATTCCATGTTTAATATTGTACATTATTCATCTGTAAAACTGATCCAAATCTATTATTGTTTGCATGAAGGGAATCATCCTCTCCCTAGTATCACTGAGCTAGATATCAAAGATTGTAATGAAGTATGGTAGTTATTCATTGATGGTCTAATGAGTAAACAAGGTGTGGGAGGAGGAGCTATGTTTGTTTCACCTCAAGGTACAAAGTACTACTCAAATTTCCATTTTTAGTTTACTTGTTCAAACAATATAGCTGAGTATGAAGCCTTGATACATGGATTGAATTGGGGAAGAAAGAGAGGTATACAAAACTTGCAAGTGTTTGGAGATAATGAGTTAATTTTCAAATAGGTTATGTTGATGGTGAATCACAGCACCCATGAATGTCTACAACTCGATTGGTTGAGACTCTCAGTGTGATTGCATAACATGGAGCTTTTCCCAAGCGTGGGACCTTGCGAAATCAAAAAAGCTCTCCGGATGAAGGTTGGTTCCTATTCCTCTATTCAGATGCACACATAAAAATGTAGAGGGTTTACTCAAAAACCTAATCTAACTTGCCAAGGAGATAGGGTAAGAAGATGCATAAAACTAAACCTAAAATAACAAAGGTGATGTACCGAGGAATGAAGAACACCTGTCTTGCCAATAAACACAAACCATCAAAATGCAATGCAAGATCATGCACAGATAATAAAAATTGAAGTGAAAGATTACAAGGATGTAAATGAACATAGAGAGGGTTGAGAATCATCCACAGACATGTTTTATTTTCTCCAAAGATTGATACAATACACTACAAAATACCAAGAGGCAAAGTTGCATTCTAGTTTTAGATGGGAGGTTTGAACTCCACAAATCCACCTGCCAAAGAGAAGAAGGGAGGGAAAAAACAAGAATTTCCAACCTTTAGAAAGAATCCCCTCCTTACAATTTATAGGAAGAATGAGAGAGAAAAGAGAGAGGAATTCCAAATCTAACCCAACCACCTCTAGGTTGCATTTAATTCATCTCATTATGGTGGTAGGTGAGAACCCTAGCAAACGCAAAAAGTGGCGAACTATATTTTGCAATTTTAAGAATTTGTTCTCACCCAATTAAATATATCCATTTGTAGTTGGACAGAGGACCTCGTAAGCTTTCCAAAAATTTCAACCTTGCATGAATCCGAGCTCCCTGTGAAAAGTTATGGCCATCTGAATATCTGCGCCAGGGTCTGCTTCCTATCAGTGCTCAAAATGTTGCGCCTCCTTAAGGTGCGCCATAGGCGCATCCATGTTTGTGTCGACACTCTCTTACCTATGCCAAAGGTGCATCCTTGTTTGTGTTGACACTCTCTTACCTGCACCAAAGGCACATCCATGTTTGTTTCGACACTCTCTTACCTGCGCCAAAGGCGCATCCATGTTTGTGTCGACACTCTTTGTTGTGTGCCACTTACCTGCGCCTTGGGTGTGAATTTTCCCTTGTCAACACTCCATGTTGTGCACCACTTACCTATGCCTTTTTGCACATCCATTTTGGTGTTAACACCTTCTGATGTGCGCCTCTTACCTGCGCTAAGGGCGCGAATTTTGCCATGTCGAAACTCCGTGTTGTGCGCCACTTACCTGTGCCATGGCAATAAATTTTGGGGTCTGAGTTTCTCTGATTTCCATACTCTTCCGTTTATCTATATCTAACTGGGGAGGAAGATATATACAACAATTTGGTGACTCAATGGGATCACTTGCTTGCTAGGTAGAAGATTAGTGGTCGTTTACCAATCCATTTGGCGTGGAGTCATAGGTAATAACTTGAAACCAACTTGATATCTGATCCCAAGCCTGATACTGCAACTCCTTCTCCGAAAACACTCTGAACTGTAGGAATACAACCTGAGAGCAACAAAACCTGTGATGGAGCACTTAGGGAAATTGAAACCTAACTACAACAAGATAATGTGCATATGCACTTAGAGGAATTGAAAACTAGGCTAATATTTACAATGGTAAACCTTTTCCTTTTAGTAGCAATGTTTAAGGTAGATTTCGTTAACCGGAATTAGGAGTTCTTCTCCATGAAATGTAGACAATTGGAAGGCATTACTATTTTTACATCCCATGACCATGTAGGGGCCACTCCAAATGGCATCAAACTTGGAATGTTTTCCTGGTTTTGCCCGATCTGCATCCCATTTTAGAACTAGGTCCCCTTCCTGGAAGGTTCTTGCTATTGCCTTCTTATCAAACCATCTTTTTACTAAGGCTTGATCCTTTTCAATCATCAGAACTACATGTTCTCTTATTTCTTTCAATTCCATTAACTCTGCATACCTGGCCTCCATTAGTTCAAACTCAGATAACTCCAACTATTTCATGAGCTCCAATGCTAGCAATTCTAATGATATAGGCAGTACTGCCTCTTTCCCATAGACCAACTTGTAGGGAGAATTACCTGTAGACCTCTTTGGCGTTATCCTATCAGCCCATAATGCTGAATTTAGCTTGGTATGTCATGTCCTTTGGTTTTCATCCAATGTCCTTCTGATGATCCTTAGCAAATTCTTGTTCATGGACTCTTCCTGTTCATTACCCTGTGGGTAATAATTTGAAGAGGTGCTCAAATAGATTCTATTCTTGACAGCCCATTCTATAATCTTGGAACATATGAATGCCAATGCATTGTCTGATATGATAGTGGCCAGCACACCGAACCTGGTCACTATCCCTTCATAAAAGCCTAGTATGTTAGACACATTTGCTTCTTTGAGCGCTACCACTTCGGTCCACTTGGTGAAATAGTCTGTTGCCGTGTGAATCCACTTGTGGCCTTGGCTTGAGTTTGGGTTGATGACCCTGATGAAGTCCAATCCCCATTGCATAAATGGTTGGTCAACCAAAATTGGGTGCAATGGAAGCGCTGCTAGTCTTTCTTTTCCCATGAAGAGTGCACATTTCTTGCACTTTCTTATCCATGTATAGCAGTCATTGAACACTGTAGGCCAATAATACCCTTCCTTCATTATCTTGAGAGCTGTTACTCATGTGGTGAAATGTCCTTCGGGATGTCCATTGTGAAAATTGTGTAACAACCTTTCAATTTGACCTGTCCCAATGCACCTCAATAGAAATCCGTTGATGTCTTTTTGAAACAAAACACCATCAACAAGCACATATCGAATGGCTTGTAATCTGAAGTATCTCCTCTTTGCTTTACTCATTTCTGGAAGGCATAGGCCTGTCCATAGGAAGTGTATCATATTTTGAGTCCAACAAGGAGTGGGCATGTCATCATCTTCCTGTTCTTGACCATCTTGTAGTACCAAAGCAGTCTATTTTTCATCACCTGCTTTAACTTGCCGACTCAAAGCTAGTTGTTCACATATTCATTTTCCACGTACTAGTTTTGTGACCTTGATCTCGATGTCATATTCCATGACACGGGTTATCCATCCTACACGTTTCTCATTCAGATCCTTGTTTAGAAGGAAGTCCTTGACTCCCGCATGAGAGACCAACAATTAGATCTTGTTGTTTGAGACTAGGTGCTTGAATTTATTTAAGCTCTTGATCACTACAAGGACATGCTTTTTAATGAAAGAGTACCTTATTTCATATTCCTCTAGGCCTTGACTGAAGAAAGCAACTGGTTGTTCTAATCCTTCTTTGTTTTGTTGTACCAAGATTGCAGAAATTGTGTCTCCACCACCGAAGGAATACAACATGAAGTCCTTGGAGAAGTCTGGATTGACGAGAGTCGTAGCTTGAGATATAGCCTCTTTTATTGCCTCAAAATTTTCCTTGCCTTCAGTTGTCCACTTAAATACCATGCTCTTCTTCAACATCAATGTTATTGGCTTCACGAGAACGGCAAAATTTAGCACAAACCTATGGACAAAATTAATCCTTCCTAAGAAGCTTTGAAGAGCCTTCTTATGACTTGGCAATGACAACGCTTGAATTGCCTCAACTCTTTCTAGGTCAATCGTCAATCCCTCCTTTGAAACAATATGGCCTAGAAATTTTCCCTCATGAGCCAAGAATATACATTTTTTGGGATTCAATGATATCCCAAATTTTCTACACCTTTGAAATACCTACCTCAAATGAAAAAGGTGATCTGCTGCATTTTTGGAGAATACAGTGATTTCGTCAAGATATATCAGAACTATTTTATTGATCAACCCCTTGAATGCAATATCCATTTCCCTTTGGAAAGTGGATCCAGCATTTGATAACCCAAATGGCATCTTCTTGTAGCCATAGGTGCTCCATTTGGTGGTGAAAGCCATCTTAAACTGGTCATCTCCTTTCACCATTATCTGATTATACCCATAGTAGCCATCTAGGAGAGAGAATCTCTCCGAACCAGATACTACTTACAATATTTGTTCCATTGAAGGAAGTGGGTAATGGTCTTTGAGAGACGCCCTATTGAGGTCTCAAAAGTCCACACACAACCTGATTTCTCAGCTCTTCTTCCTGGCCGGAACCAAATTTGCAACCCAGCTTGAGTGCTTGATCGGGAATATAATGCTTGCCTCTATTAGCTTGTTTAACTCTTTCTTCATTAGAGGCTCAATGTGAGGGTTGACTGGTCTCTGCTTCTACCTAATGGGCTTAGCATCTAGATCCAATTCTATGGTATGTTGTGCCAACTTTGGATTGAAACCTCTCAAGTCTTCATAGCTCCAAGCGAAGACATCTAGAAATTCTTGGCAAAGCTGTATGAAATCTGATCTCTCCTGCTCAGTGGCCACTTTACCAATTTGAAGTGTTTTGCCTTCCCCAACCATAATTGGCTCTGAATCTTCTTTATTGACCTGTATGTTAGCCTTCTCCTTACGGAACTCGTCATTAGGGTTGAAAATAAACTCCAATGTTACTAAACCCTTGGGAAGCTTGTTTGTTCGCAGCTGTACTACTTGATCCCCATACTGCTGCTCTAATCTATTTTGATTCCTAGCTGAGAATTCAGCCTCTTCTTGTAAGAAATTGACAATCTGTTGATCATTCTCAAACACCTGCTAGCTTGTGTTATTATCTAGAATTGCTGGCCTCACAATCACATGGATATGTGGCTGTGTTTTTTCTCTTTTGATGTTTTCAACCACATCAAACGTTGCTCCAACTGCTATGAGCCTGTTTGCGGCTTCATTTTTCTTCATGGGTATGGACATGATGTTGAAAGCTTCGAAATCCTCAACGAGGTCCCATACCCTATTCTTGTAGTTCTTCAGCAGGTCATTCTTTGTAGTATGTTGTCCCTTGACTTGATTGATGATTAGCTCGCTATCTCCAAGCACCTGCAAGTTCTTTATGCCCTTTTTCCTGGCCCAATGAAGTCCATGAATCAAGGCCTCATATTCAGCTGTGTTGTTTGAATAGGAAAAATTGAAACAAAAAGCTGAATAACATTTGATTCCTTAAGGTGAAACAAGCATAGCTCCTCCTCCTACGCCTTACCTACTCCTTGATCCATCGAAAAATAACTGCCATACCTCATTGTCATCCTTATGGTCTGGTTTGGTGATGCTAGGAATAAGATGGTTTTCTTCATGTATGCAATAGACTCCTAGCTCAGATTCTTCTACTTCTTGGTAGGGATCAAAAGCATGTACCTTGCTTTCCCATTCATCAAGAGTCAAATCTGGAATGCCTCCAACTTTGGTGTCAGCTTCATCTGTGCTTGGATAATCTTCTTGATCAAATGCTAAACAATTGGAATTAATCTGACTTGTAGTGTAAGGCTCAATGTGAAAGTTTGCAATAGGTTCAGACCTGATTGTGGCTTTAGTTCCATATCTTGTTCTGAACAGCATGTGTGACCAATTAGCAGACAAGTAACCTCTAATCTTAGCTGTGAAATCCCTTGACAAACATAGGGCAAAGAGTGGTGGAAGGTCTATTACTGAGACATCTTGCAAAACAACCACGTTGGGACAGGCATGCAAAGTAAGACTCAAGTTTTTAATCACTCCAACTGTTGTTACTACTGTCCCATCCAATTGCACCACCCCTTTGGATATGGTTTCATACTGAATTCCCAACTGATCAGCTATTTTCTTGGGCATTACTAAACTACTTTCCCCAGAATCAATCATGCAATTGTGTACTAATTGATTTCCAATAATCAGTGAAACGTAGAATGGAGGGGGCTTCAATATTTTACCTTTCTGTCCTCCATGATTCCCTTCAGGCTGGGAAGCATTTGTGAGAACCTTCTCTCACATATGGACCTGCTGGTTCGAAGTTGACCAATTCTTCATGGAAGCTTGTAGAAGATCTCTTTGTCCTGGGATGGATAAAGATTCCCACATTGATATATTCATGTTTGTCTTCTTCATTTGATCAATTATGCTAAATGGGGATGAAATATCTCTTTGATGTCCTTTAGGCTACACATTCCTTTCTTGTGCATGGGCAACAACAGCTGACATTTGAGTCAGTTTAGAAGGTGGTTTGGGATGTCCTTGCATGTTTGGAACTATATTTTGCTTACCAACACCTTGTGGAGTGATGGAAGGTTGTAGATCACTTGGAGCAAATTACTTCCCTTCACCAATATTCCTCTTCTTTGATCTTGTGTTAGATGCTACACTCTGATAAATTGTTTGATTCATGGCACAAGAATCCTCAGCTTGCCAATTCGCAAGTGCGGTATCATTTGGAGCTGTGTTTTGTTGAGATGTCCCTTGTTGCTGATTTGCTTCTTGACTCACTTCACCCTCTGCACTAGTAGTTGTCACCATCAAGGCTTGGTTCAAAGCACCATTAAAGCACATAGATTGGTTGTGAGGTTCATTGCATGGGAAACACCAATCATACTCTTGAGCTATGTTGTTTTGGACTGGCACTAATGCTTTAGAAGTAGATGCAACATTGGGGTTATAGGGCTGAAATGGTCTATTAGTGGGAGGCCTTACTTGGCTTTGATTTGTAGCTGGATTGGGTGGCCTATTGGGCTGGTATGGTGGCCTAGCCTAGTACTGTGCTTGAGGTTGATACGGTCTAGCACTTTGAGCTTGTTTCCTTTTGATAGTCACCAGCTCATTTCCAAGGTTCTGCAACTGTTTCATAACCTCTTGGAGTTCATTTGAAGCACTTGAGGATGAAGTAGAAGTTTCATTTGAACTTTGATTTCTAGGAGTGGGAATAGGAGCCAAAGTGGGTGCTTGACTAGCACTTGGATTTTCTAAGTTTGGATACAAGGGCATGGGATGCCTAGGAGCCAGCTTACCAGCTTGAATAAGATAGTTTTCAGCCCTAATGGCAATGCTATAAGCAGCAGGTAAGGTTGTACCTCCCATAGATTGAATTAACATAGAAATATCAGAATTCAAAGCCTTAAGATAGTATAGAAAAGCACCTTCAACTGTTGGCCTAACGACCACTGGAATTCTATCCCAAGACCTTTGAAATCTGAAGTTGAATTCATTCAGCTGCTCATGGGGAGCTCTCTTGATAGTTGTCAATTGTTCCAGTAGAGATAAATTATCTCCCTTTTCTCCAAACTGCTCATGGAGAACTATGCATAACTGATTCCAATTTTGGATAGAACCAGCTGTAAGGCTCCTAAACCATTGTAATGCCTTCCCTTTGAATGAAGATGCCAACAATTTGATAGCAACATCCATTTCATTTATCTCGTGGATTGCACAAACGTTAGCAATGTCTTTGACATGATCACCCGGAGTGGTATGATTTTCTCCAGTGAAAAATGGAATGTTCTTCAATGTTGTAATTGGAACTGGATTCTATGCATTGAGGGAAAGTGGGCTATTACCAGTGAATTTGACAAAGGGATTCGGTGGTTGCGCCATTACGATTGGCCTAAGAACTCTAGTTGATGCAAGAAAAGGTCTACCAGGTGGAGGTGCAGACAAAGTCCAGTTAGGTGGAGATGGTGATCTTCGTGGTCTTCTTCCTCTCCTTCCTGTACCTGGTGATAGCTATAAGTGGAAAAATAACCCCTCTTCTCGAGTATCAGACCTGGTTCGAATTCTTCTCTTGTGCCTGGGTAACTATTGTTGCTAAACCACTGAATTCTATCCCTTCGGAGTCGCCATATGTGTTAGAAAGTGAGCCTCAAAAGGCTAGATTCTGCCAAGTTACACACCAAACCTGACAATATTTAAACTCAAAATTTTAAAATACCTATACATTTGAGATTTTAGGGTTTGGAATTTGATTTGGAATGATAGTCCCGAAAACCCAAAAAATTCCTGATTTCCGAAAACCCAAAATCCGAAATTCAAAAAACCATGAAATTTTGAAAGTCAAAATATCAAAAATATAAGAATACCCTTTTGAAGATTATCCCCCGATCTATCAACTGGTGAAATTTTGACTTGTTTTGAGCAAGTTAAGCTCTTGAAAATCGATTTCAAAGTTCAGCCTGGAAGGTGAAAAATCTGAAATTGTAAAACCTGTAATTTTTTAAGTCTGAATTTCTTGATAATTCCTTCAAATCTATGGAATGACCTCTTGGTCCCACCGGGCATGCCAAAATTTTTGATGGTGAATCACAACACCCATGAACGTCTGCAACTCGATTGGTTGAGACTCTCAGTGCGATTGCATAACATGGAGCTTTTCCCAAGTGTGGGACCTTGCGAAATCGGAAAAGCTCTCCAGATGAAGGCTGGTTCTTATTCCTCTATTCAGATGCACACATAAAAATGTAGAGGGTTTACTCAAAAACTTAATCTAACTTTCCAAGGAGACAGGGTAAGAAGATGCATAAAAATAAACCTAAACTAACAAAGGTGATGCACCGAGGAATGGAGAACACCTGTCTTGCCAATAAACACAAACCATCAAAATGAAATGCAAGATCATGCACAGATAACAAAAATTGAAGTGAAAGATTAGGAGGATGAAAATAAACATAGAGAGGGTTGAGAATCATCCACAGACATGCGTTATTTTCTCCAAAGATTGATACAATACACTACAAAATGCCAAGAGGCAAAGTTGCATTACAGTTTTAGATGGGAGGTTTGAACTCCACAAATCCACCTGCCAAAGAGAAGAAGGGAGGGGAAAAATAAGAATGTCCAACCTTTAGAAAGAATCCCCTCCTTACAATTTATAGGAAGAATGAGAGATAAAAGAGAGAGGAATTCCAAAGCTTTCCAAAAAGTCCAACCTTGCATGAATCCGAGCTCCCTGTGAAAAGCTATGGCCATCTGAATATCTATACCAGGGTCTGCTTCCTGTTAGCGTTCAAAATGTTGTGCCTCCTGAAGGTGCACCATAGGCACATCCTTGTTTGTGTCGACACTCTCTTACCTGCGCCAAAGGCGCATCCATGTTTGTGTCGACACTCTCTTACCTGCGCCAAAGGCACATCCATGTTTGTGTTGACACTCTCTTAATTGTGCCAAAGGCGCATCCATTTTTGTGTTGACACTCTTTGTTATGCGCCACTTACCTGCACCTTGGGCACAAATTTTCCCTTGCCGACACTCCGTGTTGTGTGCCACTTACCTGTGCCATGGACGCATCCATTTTCATGTTAACACCTTCTGATGTGTGCCTCTTACCTACGCCAAGGGCACGACTTTTTCCATGTCGACACTCCGTGTTGTGTGTCAATTACCTGCGCCATGGCAATAAATTTTGGGGTCTAAGTTTCTCTGATTTCCATACTCTTCCGTTTATCTATATCTACCCCGGGGGGGAAGATATATACAACAGGTTAAGGGAAAACATGCTGCCAAGAATGATCTACTAAAACCCTACAAGCATCGGGTATGGATCAAATTGATGATTTTGAATTGTTCAATATTCAAGCCATACCGAGGAAGAATAATGAGGCTGTGGATAGGCTTGCAGTAATAAGGGCAGTATTTGATGTTGTAGAAAGCATCAAAATTGAGAAATATTAGCCCCATATCAAAGTTGTTGTAAGGCCAGTTGTATCAGATAATAACACAAGCTGGGAGGTATTTGAGAATGATCAACAAATCATTAATTTCTTACAGGAAGAGGTTGAGTTCTCTTCAAGAAATCAGGAAAGATTAGAGCAACAATACGGGGATCAAGTAGTGTAGCTACGGCCAAACAAGCTTCCAAAAGGCTTAGTTGCATTGGAGTCCATATTCAACCTGAATGATCAATTTCATAAAGAGAAAGCCAACATTTAGGTCAAAAGTGAGGATTTCAAGCCCATTTTTGTTGGAGAAGGAAAAACAACTCGTAAGCACTGAGCAAGAAAAATATGAATTCATACAACTTTGCCAAGATTTTCGAGATGTATTTTCCTGGAGTTATGAATATTTTAGAGGATTTAATCCAAAATTGGCACAACACACCATTGAACTAGATTCAGGAGCTATACCCATTAGGCAGAAGAAAAGGCTAGTCAATCCTCATATCAAGCCTCTCATGAAAAGGGAACTGAACAAAGTCATTGAAGAAAGTATCATCTTTCCAATCAAGCACTCTTCATGGGTAACAAATCTTGTGCCAGTTAGGAAGAAAAATGGGGAAATCAGGATATGTGTGGATTTACAAGACATAAATAGAGCCTCTCTCAAAGATCATTAACCACTTCCTTCCATAGAGCAATTCTTGTAAGTAGTAGCTGGATCAAAAAGGTTTCAAATTTCAGATAGCTACTCGGGCTACAATTAGATCATGGTGAAGCAAAACGACTAGTTCAAGACATCCTTCACTATGAAATGGGGCAGCTATGTTTATGGTAATATGCCATTTAGAATATCAAATGTCAAAGCAACTTTCCAAAGGAAATGGATATGGAATTAAAAGGGTTGATCAATAAGATGGTTCTTGTTTATCTAGATGATATCACTGTATTCTTCAAGAGTGCAACAAGTCACCTCTTTCACCTTAGACAAGTGTTCCAAAGATGTAGAAGATTTTGAGTGTCTTTGAATCCGAAGAAGTGAATATTCTTAGCTCATGAAGGAAAGCTCTTAGGCCACTCGTGTCTAATGAAGGGTTGACAATTGATCTAAAGAGGGTAGAAGCCATTCGAGCATTATCATTACCAAGTCACAAGAAGGTTCTCCAAATATTTTTGGGGAAAATTAATTTTTTTAGGAGGTTTATTCCTAGCTTTTACCATCTTGTCAAGCCACTAACAATGATGATGAAGAAGACCATGCTTTTTAGATGGATTGCTGAAGGAAGAGAAAGATTTGAAGCTATAAAGCAAGCCCATACATAGGCTCTAACCCTAATAAATCTATATTTCTCCAAGGACTTCATCTTATACACTTTTGGAGGTATGGATGTAATATTTTCCTTACTAGTGCAACTAAATCAAGAAGGACCGGAGCAGTCTATCAAATTCTTCAGCCGAATCCTTCAAGATTACGAGTTGAGATATTAATTCATTGAGAAGCATATCCTTGTTGTGACTAGAAGTTTAAATAAATGTAGGCATCTAGTGTCAAATAACTGAATTCATCTATTAGTTTAACATGCTAGTGTAAAATATTTACTTTTGAACAAGGACCTTAATGAAAAGAGAGCTGGTTGGATAATTAAGGTCATGGAGTATGATATTGATATAAATGTGACCAAATTAGTTAGAGGAAAACGGTTATCTGAGTAGCTAGCTTCAAACCTACATGCTAAATCAAGAGAGGGGGTAGAAGCTATCATGGTGTTGCATGATAAACAAGAATGGACTAGAGACAACATATCCATTCCTTGTTGGACTCAGGATATTATACATTTCCTTCAAATAGGTTAAAATCCTCAAGGATTGAGTAAGTCCAAAGGAGGTATTTCAGACTTCATTGCATCCCATACATGTGCTTGTAGATAGTATTTTGTTCAAAAGGGATGTGAATGGTTTCCTCCTAAGGTACATTAAGATAGACTAGATAGAGAGGGTATTGCACGAGTTTCATAATGGAGATACAGGAGGTCATGTTTCCTCGAAAGAAACAACAATTAAGATCAAGAGGGATGGTTATTATTGGCCTAAAATTTTCAATGATTGTTACTCATGGCTCAAGAAATGCAAGATGTGTGCCTTCTTCATAGGTAAAATGAAGCTTGCATCTCTCCCACTCCATCCTGTCTTAGTTGAGCAGTATTTCATTAAATGGGAGCTTGATATTATTAGGATGGTCGATCCAATTTCAAGCGTATGCCACAAATAAATTCTTATAGCCATAGACTATGTCACTAACTAGACAGAAGCAATTGCACTTAAGTAAATGAAGCTCTCATTCAGGATTTGTACAAAGGTATTGCAACAAGGTTTGGTGTTCCTTAAGCTATAATATCAAATAATGCCTTGTCTTTCATTAGAGAAAAGATATCTAATTGGGTTGTCAAAAATGAAATCTATTTGATAACTTCTTCGAACGACTATCCCCAGGGTAACAAATAAGTAGAGTCCACGAACAAGAACTTGCTGAGGATCGCAAGAAGAACAATGGATGAGAATCAAAGGACTTGGCATACCAAATTGAAATTAGCCTTATGGACTGATAGAATAATTCCCAAGAAGTCAATCATTTGTTCTCCTTTCAAGTTGGTTTATGGAAGGGAGGAAAGGATACTAATATCCCTTGAATTACCATCCCTGGAGCTTATCAAGCAACTGGAATTGTTTTATTTTCTAGCTATGGAATTCAGGTATGCTGAGCTCATGGAGTTGAAAGAGATAAGAAACCAGGCCATGAAAAAAAAGTAGAAATACCAAGCTCAAATAAAGATGATTTTTGATAGAAAGGCCAAAAAAAATACTTTTCGAGAAGGAGAACTTGTTCTGAAAAGGGATGCAAACAGAGCCAAACCAAGAAGACACTCCAAATTTGAAGCAATATAGAGTGCCACTTACTTTATTTCATGGTACAAAGAAAATAATGTTTTTTAATTGACAAAGTTAGATGGGGAAGAATTGTAGATCCAAGTCAATGGCATCTATCTCAAGCATTACCACTAATGGGAGTATCTTTCTTTTACATATTAGCTTAGATTTTGTAATTCCTCAAAGTATTTTCAGCATGTTGTTCTGTTGTAGCTAGGTTTTTTTATAGATAAGTGTTTGTGCACTCTCTGCATGTTCCAGTTATCCAAATAAGTCTCCTAATTATTTTGGGATAACCTGTATCTTCATTTTGATTTCAATGCTAAACATTTCAGGTTGCACCCCCTGCAAACTTTCCTTCCAAAATGGCTAAGTCCCCAGCATTCCTCTTATGTGCTTACATGCTTTTTTTTTCCACGTTCCCTATTTTCTTCCACATGCCCATGTGTGCCTTCTTTCTTCTCCCTTCACATTTTGCTCCCCCTTCCATTTCCCCCCTTTTACATCTTCCTCCCGGGCTCTCTCTTTTTTCCCTTCTTCTCGCACACAAACCTTATTTTATGTCTCTTTGCACCCTCTTTTCTCGCCTTTCTGTAGACATGCCTTAAAATTGGTCATTCGTGCTCTTACTCTTGCACGCCCGTGTACACCCTTTTTGTGCCATGCACTCTACTTCATTTGAATTCCTGCAGACCTTGTTTCCATGCCTTCTATAAGTATACATTCCTCTTATGAATGTACCCTCCTCAGGCACGCCTTGCGCTTGACTCCCAAACTTCAAAATCAAGCCCAAAATGAGTCAACTTGAAGGAAAAAAAAGGAACCGCGGAATGTGCCATGTGTCTCTTAGGTGCACTTTTTGTAAGGTGTGACAAATGTGGGGTCATCAAACTAGCGTAGGATTTCCATGTGTCTAGGGCCCGAGAAAGTTACACCGGCCACTTAAAAGTATAAGAGACTGTGGAAGCCTCCACATGTCTCATCAGTGCACCTTCAAAGGTAAAATATAAATGCAGTCTCCAAACATGAAGAACATAGTTTCTCCTAAGTAGGAGGTTCTTAGCTAAAACATGAAGAAAGTAGAGACGCCCCATGAACGATACCAAGTGTCCCATCGGTGCAACTTCAAGAGTGAAAGGAGGGGGTGAAATCTTAAGACACACAGGGCTACCTTGTGGATCTTGCATGGATAGAATCTTTTAAATATTATGATCATGCATTAAAGACCCAACCCTAATTTTCATATAGCCATATCTTTCAACTAAGAACTCATATTTGAGAAAGGGAGGAATTTTTGGAAATGTCTCGACGTATGATACTCACCTACCACTATGTTGGTTGGATATTTTGCCAAACCAAAATATGAGGTTCAACCACAGTACATGGGATTAAATCCCTCCTCAAAGACAGGTGAGGCTGCCTGTTTATTGCTAATCTAAAACACAGTAAATAATATATACAATATTCACACTAATCTAACCATTGGGGGTTGGGATGAAATCCTGAAATCCACATTCACCACGATTCAAGGATATTGCTTTCGTAAGTGAAATAGGTTAGAAACTGTTACAGTGAAAGAAGCACGGTAGAAAAGAAATGGGAAGAAACGTATTTTCTTTCGAGTAAACACAGAGCACGAAATAATCATACGAGTTTTAGATCACAGATATAGCGTCTAAGATAATTAGAAACACTGAGATTCTATGCAAAGAATAGCTTTAAGATCATGAACATAAGAACACTGTCTTAAATAAGATATATTTCACAACACAAAGTCTGTAAAACAATATCAACTTCTATTCTTCAAAATGATTGAAAGAAAAAACCAAGTTTTTCTCCTTTCCAATAGCCTCTTAATGCTTCAAAAAATTCTCGACCCTTTAGAATACACAAGCATCCCTTATTTATAACAAAAGAAGCTAGAGATTAAAACAGGACAGATCCTGAAAAGTAGCATAGCTAACTAGAGTTCAGCTTTGCATGATTCTCACGCAAGGAGAGTCAAGTCAAAGTATGAATTAAAAATAATGACAAAACGGAAATAAAAAGATATGTCATTCTAAAAATAGAAATGTCATGGGACGTTGGAACTTAATCCGAGTCATCCATCTTTTGATTCTTCTTCTTTCTCTTCCTCCAGCTGAGACTGTTTGTTCCGGAACTCCTGGAAACTTCTGAATAATGCCTTGCATTTCATTTTCCTCAGGTGCAGTGGAATGATCATTCCACATTTCGCAGGTCTCATAGATATCACTCGGCACTAGTCAGGAAGCTTTTTCAACCTTTTGCTGAGCTTTCTTAAGGCTCTCTAACGTATGTTCAATCCTCACAAACTCACCAATGACTTCAAGGTCGAATCCATCTACAGGTTCATGCTGAACAGTCTCTTAAACTTGTTTGAAGAGATCATCTGCTGATAGGGCACTTGAGTTCCCAACTGACACCTTTGGAAAAATCTTTAGCAATTCTTCTTCCAGATCACTTTTCCCATCGATCAATTTATCCCTTGATTCTCTCAACTTGCTGCAGGCTTCGTTGAGGATCTTTACTCTGAACTTGATGGCCTTGATCAGCTGAAAGTGTTTATCTGTATCAGTTGGAAAGAATGCCTTCTTCTACCAAGAGATGTGCTGGTATTTGATTTAGCACTTGAGAGAGCTTCACAAGTCAAATCAAGTTGTCCAAGTTCTTCAGTGAATTCCTCATCCACCTTCTCTCCTTCCTTCTGAATCTGTGCTAAGGATTGATGAACTTTCACCTCGTCTTGAATTACTTCCTTCCCTTGGTGGAGCAACTTTTGGATCCATTCGTCAACCACTCTTCCTTTTTTGGCAATCTTCTCAATCGTAGGCACCGATGAGAAATCAAATCCGACAGAAGCAGAAGTAGAAGAAGGTGGTATGGATTCAAGGGGTTTTGAGAGTTTGATCAAAACCTCTGTCAACTGCTCCACTTTTTCCTTAAGCTCATTTCTGCTGTCCTTTGTTTCTTTCAACTTTTGGCATAGGAACGTCTATGGAATCCTTTGCATCTTGATGCGCCCCTTTTGCTGTTACTTTCCCTAGAGACACCCTTGGTTACCTGGTAATCAGCAGTTGTTACATCATCTCTAGTTTTGTCAGCTGAGGGAGGAGTGGCAATCTCTGGGAAATTATCTCCTGAAGCATCCACCAAAACCCTTGAAACTGTTTTGGGGTTTCTTGGCTGATCTCGCAGTAGAAGCCTTGAGTGAGTTAAAATCAAAGGCTGGTAGGCGTACAATCACTTTCCTCTTCCTCGGAGTTTGCTCGAGTAGCCATTGTGGAGTATCAGAGGAAATTGCCAATGTTGTAGTAACTGGTATTCTACTCTCAAGGGGAGTAGATTCTACTATTGGAGGGGGAACAGTATCCAACGTGGTAGTAGGTGCAATGAATAGAGGCACAGGTTATGGGGGAGTGTTGGTGATCACTTGGGTTCCAGCAGAGAGGGGTGAGAGCACAGAGAAAATATTGGCTATACTTGAAGAAGTGGATGGGGAATGAGGAGGCTGGAGTGGTTGTTGAGGGGGAGGCACAGATTCAGTTTCCAAAGCCTTGAGATGCAAGAGACAAAGTTTCTTCAATTTGAGCAATCAACAAATGGTGAAGTCAAGAGCTGGCTTCCTCCTTCTTCTAAATTAATCTCCCCTATTTCTGGTGGTGTTGGTGATTCTGGCACAACCACCATTTGAGCTGGAGAAACAATTGAAGAGATTTATCTTTCTTTCCTTTTCTTAGGGAATCCTAATCTTTATAGGCCCCTCAGTAGATTCTTTGTCCTTTTTCTTTTGGGAGGGCCCCACCTCCATTTCAGCCAACTTTGGAAACTTGTCATCTTTTAAAATTCATGCCCCAAGAAGAGAGCCATTTTTTGGTGTGCGAGCAAGAATGAGAGCCGACCTATCTGTGATAGAGGCTTTTTTCGCTGGCTGACCAATCAATAGGCGGGAGAAAACATATCGATCTTCATTAAGCCCATCATAGGATATATCCAACACACTTTCATTGTCAGTTGTGCCATCTGGAAAATCAGAAAGCTCTAGCGTCTGAATCTCATTAATAGTTAACCTACTATTATCTTTTCTGCGAACTACAACTTCGTTACGTAGATCCACCCAGATATCCTCAATGTCAGGCCTGTGCAGATGTAGGGCTCCATAGGTTCTAAGTACTCCTCGGATGTCAAAACCATCCCGAGACTTCATATGCTTCTTTAGTTTCTCCTGGAGTTCACATTCAACATTTTTGGCCTTTGCCACTATTGCACAAGTATATCTCCCAATAGAAATTGGGAAGGATACTGCTGCCTTATGCTTGCTCTGTTGGAATTTGTGAAAATCCAATAGCTGTCTGACCAATTCTAGCAATATCAATCTATCCCCTGGATAGCGAGGCAGACGGAAAGGCTCTCCTGAGTACATGACTATTCGAAGGTAGGTAAACTTATTGAACTGTAAGAAGATACATCCCCATTTAGATACTTCAGCCCATGCCTCGTCTGAGACCCTTGTCTTTCTCAACCCTGGGTTCAGCTGGCAGATGTTCTCGTAGAAAAAGGCGTCATTTACCCTCCTAAAATGATCCTTGGACTCCTTCTTCGTTATTTGAGGATAATACTTATAGACTGGATTTTTCGTTCTGCTTCCTTTAGTCTCCAGCCTGGGATAGCTCCTCATCCCAGCTGCTGCATAGGCCACATATGAGAACATATAAAACTTTCCGGTTGACAGGACCGTCGTCATCTGGGAATCAATTTCATCACTGATAAGGGTTCCCCAGTCAATCCCTTGCTGATTCTTCTTGATGGTGACCATAAACTGATACATCCATCCATGAAATAAATTTGATTCCGGCAAGCCAAAAACCCGGCTCAGTAGGGTGATAATATCATTGATTTCTTGTATGAAATCCGATCTAGGGATAGTTCTTGGAAATCTAGATATTACTAGGTTTTGCCTTGACCAAGAACTTCTTATTGACATCCCTAATGCAATTTTCCTGGTTACTGTCCCAGGCCTTCTGAGCCGACTTGATGTCTAGAGCCCCATACTCTTCAAAATTTGGTAGTTTTAGGAGATCATCAAAATAAGCCCCATCTAGTTTTGATAACTACTTCACCAGCCTGATTCCTTACGGAACGAGAAGCTGAGTCGTAGCTGGATGCACATGCCAAAACAAACTCTGGACATTGGGCAGACATGGGGAAAGCCTACTGCAAGGGGCAAGCCACTGTTAGCTAAAGCCACCAATCCATGGGGTTTGAGAAGAACTCTTCACCCTATTCCAAAAGTCGTCCATATCTATGTTGCCCATTTCAGTATCCCTGATATCATAATTACAGTCGATATATGACGGGGATTCTGGTTTCTTAAATTTTTATTTCATCTTGCTAGATTTTTCAGCCTTCTTCTGTGATGAACCAGGATCTGACATGAAGAATATTGGAAGGAGAAAGGCTCGGAACTCCGGAGATGCTGTGCACACTGAAAAACCTGACTGACTGAATGCGTCAGAAGAAGAGAAGAACCCGACACGCAGAAGAAGATATCGGAAAAATTTGAGAACCCGACAGGTATGATATGTCGGAATCTTGGTGAAACCCGACACTTGCTTTCAATGGCGGAAACAGGAGAAAACCCGGCACTCACTGTCGATCACAGAACTAAGGAGATGCCCGACACTCAGTGTTGAGGTCAGAATGTTGAGAAACCCCGTCACTTCGAGCTTCCAATGTTCTTCGGAATTTTGAATCTGCAACACAACCTTCAAAATCCGGGAAACAAAAATAGAGTCTTTCCTTTGAATTTCTACATACACAACTTCCTTTCTTTTTGTTATTCATATTCCATACATCATGCAAGTAATTGGAATTTGGAAGGAATAGCACCAATCGATAGTCTCAAAAAGAAAATAAACCCTAAAAACCCAAAACCCTTTCCAATACAACACAGAAAGAAGAAGGAAGAAAAACCCTCAACAACTGGCAAGAAATTGGAAAGAAAATACATGCAGTCGATCCGGAAAAATCAAGAATAAAGAAGGAATGAAAAATACCTTCACTTCGAGACAGGTAAAATCGAAAACAAACGATCCAGTCTGGTAACGCGAGTTTGCGGGTTTTGGGAGCGGAAGAGCATGCGAAAAATCCACGAATTAAAAATATGAACGGTAAGAATGACGTGGAAATCCACGTATTTATAAGAAAATCAGTAATAAATACACTTCAACTTGGCACGTGCCAACTCACCGACCACTCGGCATGAATGCCACATCAGCATGTTGGAGGAGTCCGAAAACCCGACACGAGAAGATTTAGTGCATTTCGGGTTTCGGGCTTCGGAAAACATGGAGCACCAAACATGTTTTGAATCATGAATGTTCCGATGCATTGAACTTCCGAAAACCCGATTACAAAGGATTGAGCGGACTTCGGGAATCGGAGAACATGGCGCATAAAACATGTTTTGGAACATGAATGTCTCGATGCTTTAGAGTTCCGAAAACCCAAATACAAAGGATTGTCTTAACACAAGGCGGGTCTCAGGTTTCGGAAGTCACGCGACACAAAGCATGTTTTAACTCAAGTATGTTCCGATGAGTTGAATTTCTGAAAACCCGATTACAAAGGATTTTCTCATTGTAAGGCAGGTTTCAGGTTTCGGAGGTCATAAGACATAAAGCATGTTAAAACTTATGTCAAGCTGTTAGTAACACCCGAAAACCCGATTTTCTCTAAAAGAGGTCATAATGCAAAATCACTTCAAAAATTTCGTAGGGGTTATCCGATCGTTTCGTTGTGAACTCAAAACGGGGATAACATCTGGCTCCAATTGGGGACTTGCTTTGTAATACCAAAGGAAGAGAACTCAGAATCTCTGGTCTCGCAGACCAGGGCCTTATTTATTGGGCTACGGGGTCAAGGAGAAAACCAAAACAAAACAAAATGAAGAAAGAAAGAAAGAAAACCAAATGCAAACCCACAACAAAAGCAAAATATGTACAATGCAAGAGAGCATCTTGCATTAATGGTGGAACAGCTTTAGATGTTGTCCACTGAAAGGCAAAGGGAGTAACCCTCCATCCAGATATGATAGAAGGAAACTATTTTCACCATTCAAATCGTGGATCTTGAAAGGTCCTTTCCATAAAGAATCAAACTTTCCATGCATTCCTTTCTGTTCTCTTCTTTTATCCCAAAGCAACACCAGGTCTCCAATCTGGAAGTCACGTTGCTTTGATTTTTTATCAAAAATCTTTTTCACCCTGCTCTGATGATCTGCTATACGATCAACCACCTTAATTCGCTCTTCTTCTAGCTTGGTTAGGTACATAACCCTCTTTTCGATAGAATTCTGAAAAGCTACATCTTCAATCGCTTTTGCCAACTGCAAGGCTGGCAATTCTACTGAGATAGGAATTTCAGCATCAATCCCATATAGTAACTGAAAAGGGGACATCCCTATGGCTCACTTTGGAGTGATCCGATCAGCCCAAAACGCATCATACAATGCTTTGTGCCAATTCCTCTGATTTTCGTCTACTAATTTCCTGATTATAGTAACCAGATTCTTATTGCTGGACTCAGCTTGCCCATTGCCCTGGGGATAATAGTCAGATGAGTGAGCCAAAGTAATGCCAAATCCATAGCAAAACTCAGTTAACTCATGTGACGAGAAATTGGAAGCATTATCCGCTACAATCTTATGAGGTACACTGAATCTGACAATTATGTTTTCTTTCAGGAACTTGCAAACAACTTCAGAAGTTGCTTGCTTGATTGGTACAGCCTCTATTAACTTAGTAAAATAATCTGTAGCAGTTAGCACATAGTTGTGTCCAGCACTGGAAGTAGGATTCAATGTTCTGATAAAATCAATCCCCCATTGGCGAAAAGGTTCTTCAATCACCACAGGCTTCAGAGGAAGAGCTGCTAACTTGGGACGACCAACAAAATGTTGACAAGCTTCACATTTAGACACCCATTCTGCTGAGTCTCGGAAAAGAGTAGGCCAATAATACCTAGCCCATGAGATCTTATACGCTGTTACAAAAGACGAGAAATGTCCTCCGCATGCTAGGCTATGAAAGTATTCTAATAACTTTTCCTGTTGCGATTTATCAACACAACGCAAGAAGACACCATCGATACCTTTCTTGTATATTGCATTATTCCACAAAAGGTATTTCACAGATCTCAACTTGACGGTCCTCTTCTCTTTTTGATTTAAATGCGGAGGGCAGTCACCATAAGTTAAGAAGAAAGCAATTTCTGTGTACCATTCATCGGTCGTACTCACAAAAAGCACCATAGGCAGCTCGGAAGAAGTATCTTGATTCTTCTCACACTCTACTTCAGCATGATTCTCTGCAATCAATTGACACAGGCCTCTTCCTCGTACCAACCTGGTAGGTTTGATGTCCAAGTCATACTCCTGAACCTTAGCAATCCAAGTACCTCGTTGGCTTCCCAGCTCTTGTTGAGTTAGAATGGATTTAACAGCAGTATCAGGAACGAGAACACGAGTATGAGAATTCAGCACATAGTACCTAAAATGCTTCACCGCTCGCACCACCGCATAAGCATGTTTTTCAATCTGCGACATCTTCAATTCATGCTCTTTCAACGGACAGCTCATGAATGCGATAGGAGCTTCAATGCCTTCTCCATTTTCCTGCATCAGGATCGCTGACACTGTGTGGGCAGAAGCATAGCTATACATGATGAAATCTTTCTTGAAGTCTGGACATACTAAGGTAGGAGCGCAAGCAACTGCCCTTTTGATTTCTTCAAATGAAAGTTTCCCTTCTGCACTCCATCTGAATGGGACTTTTCCTTTCATCATTCCAAGGATATCCTTGGTTTTGTCAGCGAAATCGGGTACAAATCTTCTCAAGAAATTAACCTTTCCGAAGAAAGAATGAACTCCTGTTTTACTTGTGGGCAAGGTAAGGCTCTGAATAGCCTTTACCCTTTCTGGGTCAATTTTAGTTCCTTCTCTAGTCACAATATGACCCATCAGCTTTCCTTCTGTTACCCCGAACATAGACTTCTTGGGATTCAATGAAATCCCATGACATCTACACCTTAAAATTACCTGTTCTAAATGATCATAATGATCACTTCGTTTTTTAGAAAAGACAGTCAAGTCATCCAAATACACGACTATGACCTTACCCATCAGATCTCTGAATGCTAGGTCCATAGCTCTCTGAAAATTAGCTCCGGCATTGATCAGGCCGAATGGCATCCTCCTGTAAGAAAAGGTACCCCATGGGATCGTGAAAGCTGTCTTGTGTTGATCTTCTGTGGTTACCTCGACTTGATTATATCCTGAAAACCTGTCGAGCATAGATAACATTTCTGATCCAGTAACAGTTTGCAATACCTGATCCATGATTGGCAAGGGATAATTATCCTTCAGTGAGGACTGATTCAAGTTACGGAAGTCAACACAAATCCGGATCTCTCCATTCTTCTTCCTGACAGGAAAAATGTTTGCAATCCAAGTGGAGTGATGGATTGGGAAAATAATTCTAGCATCTAACATCTTCTGAATTTCTGCCAGGATTGTCCCTGAAATCTTCGGATTATAATGTCTTTGCTTCTGTCTATATGGCTTGACATCAGGCTTCAAAGGGATACTGTGCTGTACATCTTTGGGCTTGAAAGATTTCAAATCTGCATAGGACCAGGCCAACACATCGATTTATTTCTTCAAAAGCGAAGTGAATCTTACCTTCTCTTCAGGAGAACAGCATTTACCGATATTCACCATCCGAGGTTGATCAGATGAACCTAGATTGATTTGATCTACTTCAGAGGAAGAAGCTCCTTCAACTTGCCTTTTGTTTTGGATAAAGCGATCATGTTTGTCAAACAGGCCCTCCAGGGAAACCAGACCTTTTGGTATCTTGTTGCCTTTCAGCTGGATAAATTCACCATCAACCTCTTGATATGGCTCTGAAATAGTTTCACGAAAGGCTGATTCCAAACCTTCAAAATATAGCTCACTGAAATTTTCATCCTTTTCTAGAAAATCCAACACCTGTTGATCATCATTGAATACCTGCCAGTGAGTTGCATTATCTGGGATGCTAGGGCGGTACACAATCTCGATAGAGTATGTGTCTTGCTTGAACTGAGGATGAGGAAGAAGAAGAGATGAAGATACGGCCAAAGAATCAGCCTTGTCATTATAATCTCTTAAAACTGCCTTAATAGAAAATGCATCAAAGCATTCTATACTATCCCAAACTTTGTTCCTGTAATGCCTCAACCGATCATTTTTCACCTGATATATACCCCTGACTTGATTAACAATCAGCTCCACATCCCCCTGAACCTTAAGATTCCTGATTCCCTTCTGTCTAGCCAATTCTAATCCTAATAACAGGGCTTCATATTCGGCCGTGTTGTTAGTATTATCAAATTGCAACTTATAAGCTGATGGGAAAATCTGGGAGCTAGGAAATATGAGAACAACACCAGTGCCTGATCCAGAGGTTGAGCAGCTACCATCAAATTCGAGCGTCCAAATAGCATTGGGATCTTCCTCTTCAACATCTACAATGGGTATCTCTAATGCCATGAAATAATTCCCGAAGCTAGCATCTTCGAAAAGAATCTGAGCCTTAGGATCATCTGATTTAGTCACCAAATACTTTGCCTGCGGTTCAGGATGAAGAACCTGTTGAACCCCTTTGACTGGGATCTTGGCTTTGGTCCAATCCATACTAATCTCTCCTCTGACATCTTTACAAAATCCTCTACCCAAGAGAATACCATAAGCCGCAGGGATATCAGCAACCAGAATAGTCATTTTTACTCTCTTCTCAGGGAAGGCAACAAATGCAAACTGTGCGTCCTTGATTTGACCAATCAGAGGGACTTGTTTAGTTTCCATGGAATAGCACCGTCCATATGATTTAGTCAAAGTAAGCCCAAGGGAATGGGCCACTTTTGCGGGCATAACATTATCAGAGGCCCCTGAGTCAATGATGCAATTGCTGAGTTTAAACCCATTTATAAGTAGAGACAAATAAAATGGTTCAATCTTTCCTGAGGAAGAAGAAGAAGTCATATTATTCTGAGGTGTGGGTTGAGTAGGATTTGAAAGGAGACCTTTAGCAGGTGACGGAACGGCCGCTTTACTTCTGATGAACTTGGCCAGCTTTCCAAATTGTTCAGGATTCGACTGAAGGTATTCTGCTTCTGACATTTGAATTTTGGTTCTCTTTGCATGATCAATAATATCGAAAGCAGTGTAAGAAGGAATGATAGTAGGCTTAGTTCTAATTACATGAGCTTGTGCTGGGGCACTGGCCTTAGGAGAAGGAGAATAAGGAGCAGCTGTCTTTTTAGTAACCTCTCTTTCAGTTTGCGCCGAAATAGGGGTACCCCTTTTGACTATGGATACAGGAGGTTCCTTATTCTTCTCCTTAGTATTTTCCAGAGGCTTTCTGGGAACCTGAGATTGGGACCGAGTGAACACAGCAAATGATTGACCATCTAGCTCACATTCATCTTCATCATATTCCAAATAACCAATGCTGGAGTCGCCAGCTGACTCATCATAAGACTCATCAGCATATCCTGAAGCTTCGAAATCCTCACGGGAATCTTGTTCTTCTGGTTCATCATCTTCTTCAATTATTTCCACTGCTGCATTGACGGGTGGAGCTTCAATTGCCAATCTCGGTTGAGCAGGAGCTAACCGTGGCCTATCTTTGGCAGGTGCACCATTGTTATTAAAATTCTGCCTAGGGATATCCCGGTACGGAACATTGCTCACCTGCTGAGACACTTGCTTCTTTAAAGCAATCAAATCATTAGCCATTTTTTGAAACATAGGGTTAGTATTACCTTGAGAAGAACCTTGATTTTTGATTTTGGGTATATCTTTCTTGATCCTTCCGGCTAAGATGAGATCATCCTCAATTTCAGTAGCCGTTGACTGAGCTGTAGCCAGATCTGGGATAACCGACCTTCGTAATAAAAAGCTTATATCAGGAGGTTGTGCATTGATGAAGAAGCACTTTTGGTTTTCCAAAGTTGGTACAGCTATAACTGGAATTTTCCAGATCAGCTTATTGAACTTAGCCACGAATTCCTGCATAGCTTCATGCGATTCCTTCTTCATATGAGTAAGCTGAGCTAACAATGCATGAGAATCTTCGGCTGGTTTGAAACCTGCCTCAAACTTGGTCCGCATGGTAGCCCAATCTGGAATGCATGCATTCGGGAGGTGATAAAACCATTTAGCTGCTACTCCCTGCAATGTTTCAACGAAGAGTCGAACAGAGACATCTTCGTGGGCTACTCCGAGGACACTGCATGCAACAAAGAAAGACGCAATATGCTCATCAGGATGCTGCTTCCCATCCCCATTGAAGTTGGGAATGTTTTTACGTGATCCACGTGATAACTCATGCAATGGAGGAGTCAAAGTAAGAGGACCAATGATTGCACCCCAAGGCACAGGTTGAACCGCCATCCTTCTGAAAAGAGTGCGTACAGGGATCCGAGTATCAGACAAGAGTAGTGCACGACAAGTTGCAGATGCTTCCCATTCTTCAGGGATCCGATTTCTCCGAACAGGTGAAGAACTTCTGGCTCGGTTAGAGACAACGCTGTTGGGAGAAAGGCTGAAATTATGCTGCTGCAGTAACTCGAAGAGTGGATCAATTTCACCTTGAGCTCGGCGAGACCGAGTGAAGATCCTCCTGGCCAGCATGAACTGAAAGGAGATCTTATTAAAAATAAGGCAAATATGGAGTCGCCAGACACCGACAGGATAAGCTTTATACTATTGATCCGTATTTCCCCAGCGGAGTCACCAAAAACTGTTGGTTGGATATTTTGCCAAACCAAAATATGAGTTTCAACCACAGTACATGGGATTAAATCCCTCGTCAAAGACAGGTGAGGCTGCCTGTTTATTGCTAATCTAAAACACAGTAAATAATATATACAATATTCACACTAATCTAACCATTGGGGGTTGGGATGAAATCCCGAAATCCACATTCACACGATTCAAGGATATTGCTTTCGTAAGTGAAATAGGTTAGAAACTGTTACAGTGAAAGAAGCACGGTAGAAAAGAAATGGGAGAAACGTATTTTCTTTCGAGTAAACACAGAGCATGAAATAATCATACGAGTTTTAGATCACAGATATAGTGTCCGAGATAATTAGAAACACTGAGATTCTATGCAAAGAATAGCTTTAAGATCATGAACATAAGAACACTATCTTAAATAAGATATATTTCACAACACAAAGTCTGCAAAACAATATCAACTTCTATTCTTCAAAATGATTGAAAGAAAACACAAAGTTTTTCTCCTTTCCAATAGCCTCTTAATGCTTCAAAAATTCTCGACCCTTTAGAATGCACAGGCATCCCTTATTTATAACAAAAGAATCTAGAGATAAAACAGGACAGATCCTGAAAAGTAGCATGCTAACTAAAGTTCAGCTTTGTATGATTCTCACGCAGGAGATCAAGTCAAAGTATGAATTAAAAATAATGACAAAATGGAAATAAAAGATATGTCATTCTAAAAATAGAAATGTCATGGGACGTTGGAACTTAATCCGAGTCATCATCTTTTGATTCTTCTTCTTTCTCTTCCTCCAGCAGAGACTATTTGTTCCGGAACTCCTGGAACTTCCGAATAATGCCTTGCATTTCATTTTCCTCAGGTGCAGTGGAATGATCATTCCACATTTCGCAGGTCTTATGGATATCACTGGCACTACCGGGAAGCTTTTTCAACCTTTTGCTGAGCTTTCTTAAGGCCTCCAACGTATGTTCAATCCTCACAAACTGACCAATGACTTCAACATCGAATCCATCTACAGGTTCATGCTGAACAGTCTCTTGAACTTGTTTGAAGAGATCATCTGCTGATAGGGCACTTGAGTTCCCAACTGACACCTTTGGACAAATCTTAAGCAATTCTTCTTCCAGATCACTTTTCCCATTGATCAATTTATCTCTTGATTCTCTCAACTTGCTGCAGGATTCGTTGAGGATATTTACTCTGAACTTGATGGCCTTGATCAGTTGAAAGTGTTTATCTGTATGTGGAAGAACGCCTTCTTCTACGAAGAGATGTGTTGGTATTTGCTTTAGCACTTGGAGAGCTTCACAAGTCAAATCAAGTTGTCCAAGTTCTTCAGTGAATTCCTCATCCATCTTCTCTCCTTCCTTCTGAATCTCTGCCAAGGACTGATGAACTTTCACCATGTCTTGAATTACTTCCTTCCCTTGTTGGAGCAACTTTTGGATCCATTCATCAACCACCCTTCCTTTTTTGGTAATCTTCTCAATCGTAGGCATCGATGAGAAATCAAATCCGGCAGAAGCAGAAGCAGATGGTATGGATTCCAGGGGTGTTGAGAGTTTAATCAAAACCTCTGTCAACTACTCCACTTTTTCCTTAAGCTCATTTCTGCTGTCCTTTGTTTCTTTCAACTTTTGGCACAGGACGTCTATAGAATCCTTTGCATCTTGCTGCGCCCCTTTTGCTGTCACTTTGCCTAGAGCCACCCTGGTTACCTGGTAATCAGCAGCTGTTACATCATCTCTAGTTTTGTCAGCTGAGGGAGTGGTAATCTCTGCAAACTTATCTCCTGAAGCATCCACCAAAACCCTTGAAACTGTTTTGGGTTTCTTGGCTAATCTCGCAGTAGAAGCCTTAAGTGAGCTGAAATCAAAGGCTGGTAGGGCTAGAATCACTTTCCTATTCCTCGGAGTTTGCTCGAGTAGCCATTGTGGTGTATCAAAGGAAACTGCCAATGTTGTAGTAACTGGTATTCTACTCTCAAGGGGAGAAGATTCTACTATTGGAGGGGGAACAGCAGCCAACATGGTAGTAGGTGCAATGAATAGAGGCACATGTTGTGGAGGAGTGTTGGTGATCAATTGGGTTCCAGCAGAGAGGGGTGAGAGCCCGGAGAAAATATTGGCCATACTTGAAGAAGTGGATGGGGAATGAGGAGGCTGAAGTGGTTGTTGAGGGGGAGGCACAGATTCAGTTTCCAAAGCCTTGAATGCAAGAGATAAGGTCTCTCCAGTTGAGCAATCAACAAATGGTGAAGTCAAGAGCTGGCTTCCTCCTTCTAAATTAATCTCCCCTATTTCTGGTGGTGTTGGTGATTCTGGCACAACCACCGTTTGAGCTGGAGAGACAATTGAAGAGATTTGTCTTTCTTTCTTTTTCTTGGGAATCCTGATTTTTATAGACCCCCCAGAAGATTCTTTGTCCTTTTTCTTTTGGGAGGGCCCCACCTCTGTTTCAGCAAACTTTGGAAACTTTTCATCCTTTAAATTCATGCCCCAAGAAGAGAGCCATTTTTTGGTGCGAGCAAGAATGAGAACCAACCTATCTGTGATAGAGGCTTTTTCGCTGGCCGACCAATCAATAGGCAGGAAAACGTATCGATCTTCATTAAGCCCATCATAGGACATATCCAACACACTTTCATTGTCAATTGTGCCATCTGGAAAATCAGAAAGCTCTAGCGTCTGAATCTCATTAATAGTTAACCTACTATTATCTTTTCTGCGAACTGCAACTTCGTTACGCAGATCCACCTAGATATCCTCAATGTCGGGCCTGTGCAGATGTAGGGCTCCATAGGTTCTAAGTACTCCTCGGATGTCAAAACCATCCCGAGACTTCATATGCTTCTTTAGTTTCTCCTGGAGTTCACATTCAACATTTTTGGCCTTTGCCACTGTTGCACAAGTATATCTCCCAATAGAAATTGGGAAGGATACTGCTGCCTTATGCTTGCTCTGTTGGAATTTGTGAAAATCCAATAGCTGTCTGACCAATTCTAGCAATATCAATCTATCCCCTGGATAGCGAGGCAGACGGAAAGGCTCTCCTGAGTACATGACTGTTCGAAGGTAGGTAAACTTCTTGAACTGTAAGAAGATACATCCCCATTTAGATACTTAAGCCCATGCCTCGTCTGAGACCCTTGTCTTTCTCTGCCCTGGGTTCAGCTGGCAGATGTTCTCGTAGAAAAAGGTGTCATTTACCCTCCTAAAATGATCCTTGGACCCCTTCTTCGTTATTTGAGGATAATACTTATAGAATGGATTTGTCGTTCTGCTTCCTTTAGTCTCCAGCCCGGGATAGCTCCTCATCCCAGCTGCTGCATAGGGCACATATGAGAACATATAAAACTTTCCGGTTGACAGGACCGTCATCATCTGGGAATCAATTTTATCACTGATAAGGGTTCCCCAGTCAATCCCTTGCTGGTTCTTCTTGATGGTGACCATAAACTGATACATCCATCCATGAAATAAATTTTATTCCGGCAAGCCAAAAACTCGGCTCAGGAGGGTGATAATATCATTGATTTCTTGTATGAAATCCGATCTAGGGATAGTTCTTGGAAATCTAGATATTACTGGTTTTGCCTTGACCAAGAACTTCTTATTGACATCCCTAATGCAATTTTCCTGGTTACTGTCCCAGGCCTTCTGAGCCGACTTGATGTATAGGACCCCATACTCTTCAAAATTTGGTAGTTTTAGGAGATCATCAAAATAAGCCCCATCTAGTTTGATAACTACTTCACCAGCCTGATTCCTTACGGAACGAGAAGCCGAGTCGTAGCTGGATGCACATGCCAAAACAAACTCTGGACATTGGGCAGATATGGGGAAGCCTACTGCAAGGGGCAAGCCACTGTTAGCTAAAGCCACCATCCATGGGGTTTGAGAAGAACTCTTCACCCTATTCCAAAAGTCGTCCATATCTATGTTTCCCATTTCAGTATCCCTGATATCATAATTATAGTCCATATATGACGGGGATTCTAGTTTCTTAAATTTGTATTTCATCCTGCTAGATTTTTCAGCCTTCTCCTGTGATGAACCAGGATCTGACATGAAGAATATTGGAAGGAGAAAGGCTCGGAACTCCGGAGATGCTGTGCACACTGAAAAACCTGACTGACTGAATGCGTTGGAAGAAATGAAGAACCCGACATGCAGAAGAAGATATCAGAAAACTTTGAGAACCCGACAGGTATGATATGTCGGAATCTTGGCGAAACCCGACACTTGCTTTCAATGGCGGAAACAGGAGAAAACCCGGCACTCACTGTCGATCACAGAACTTAGGAGATGCCTGGCACTTAGTGTTGAGGTCAGAATGTTGAGAAACCCCGTCACTTCGAGCTTCCAATGTTCTTCGGAATTTTGAATCTGCAACACAACCTTCAAAATACGGGAAACAAAAATAGAGTCTTTCCTTTGAATTTCTACATACACAACTTCCTTTCTTTTTGTTATTCATATTCCATACATCATGCAAGTAATTGGAATTTGGAAGGAACAGCACCAATCGATAGTCTCAAAAAGAAAATAAACCCTAAAAACCCAAAACCCTTTCCAATACAACACAGAAAGAAGAAGGAAGAAAAACCCTCAACAACTAGCAAGAAATTGGAAAGAAAATACATGCAGTCGATCCAGAAAAATCAAGAATAAAGAAGGAACGAAAAATACCTTCAATTCGAGACAGGTAAAATCGAAAACAAACGATCCAGTCCGGTAACGCGAGTTTGCGGGTTTTGGGAGCGGAAGAGCATGTGAAAAATCCATGAATTAAAAATATGAACGGTAAGAATTACGTGGAAATCCGCGTATTTATGAGAAAATCAGTAATAAATACACTTCAACTCGGCACGTGCCAACTCACCGACCACTCGGCATGAATGCCACGTCAGCATGTTGGAGGAGTTCGAAAACCCGACACGAGGAGATTTAGTGCATTTCGGGTTTCGGGCTTCGGAAAACATGGAGCACCAAACATGTTTTGAATCATGAATGTTCCGATGCATTGAACTTCTGAAAACTCGATTACAAAGGATTGAGCGGACTTCAGGAATCGGAGAACATGGCGCATAAAACATGTTTTGGAACATGAATGTCCCGATGCTTTAGAGTTCCGAAAACCCGAATACAAAGGATTGTCTTAACACAAGGCGGGTCTCGGGTTTCGGAAGTCACGTGACACAAAGCATGTTTTAACTCAAGTATGTTCCGATGAGTTGAATTTCCGAAAACCCGATTACAAAGGATTTTCTCATTGCAAGGAAGGTTTTGGGTTTCGGAGGTTATAAGACATAAAGCATGTTAAAACTTATGTCAAGATGTTAGTAACACCCGAAAACCCGATTTTCTCTAAAAGAGGTCATAATGCAAAATCACTTCAAAAATTTTGTAGGGGTTATCCAATCATTTTGTTGTGAACTCAAAACGGGGATAACACACTATAATGAAAAAATATATTCCACCATTTTCAAGGATGTTAGGTTTCTCACCTACCGCCATAATGAAGTATGGGCGTCCTTTCTTTCCCAACAAGGAACAACACATGGAGGCATGGGTTTTACAGTGGAACTCATCATGGTTGGAGTAGGATAATTCAATGCATCTTTTGGGGTGTTTAGAGTCGGTGGATTCAATGCTCTATTGGGGGTGGTTGAAGTAGAAATCCTAATCCTCCCTATCTTCTTCTCTGATTCTTATATTTATTGTAAAGCAGGGGCATTTTTTAAAGAGTTGGTCATTCTTCTCTCCTTCCTCCCTCTCTCTTTCTTCCCTAGGGTCGAATGTGGAGCTTAAGCCTCCTTTCATTTCTTTTTAATTGATTTTTCTTTCCTCTTTATCACTGATGATGTACTGTGTGAAATCATGTAGTAATAAAATATATTTTTGATGTATTTTGTCCATCCTTCCTTATTTTATTATCTCTTCTTGTCTCTCATCATTGTAGGGTACATTGTGCATACTTCTGATGTCTATTGTAGGTTTTGGGAGATGTGTATAATGGGTTTGAAATGGTGTTCGGTGTGAACTTTATCTTTGGTCTGTGTTGCATATTGTCCATTCTCTCCATTGCTCACCTATTTCCATTTCATACAGTTGGATTTGTGATCAGTAACCCCCTTTTCTTGGTGTTATCACCTATGTAGTGTAGGATTTATTTATTTTCATGATCTCTCTCTCCTTGTCTCGTTGCAATTGTTAGGTTAAGAGTAGATAGTCACATTTCCTTCCTTAGAAGTATTTTAGCATTAGGATTAGGAAGAAGAACCAACTTTCTTTGGAGGTCTATCTCAAGTAACAAGTCTCAAAACTTGGAGATAATACCAATGTTATGTAACCACACTGAAATTCTCAACCCATTGAGTTATAGATACTTCAGGGGTGCTATGATTCTGCGCTAACATTTCCATTTGGGATATGTATGATTTGTTTATTTGTACATGGTTGTGCTTTGTTGTTCTTACACTTTGAAGTTTCAGGAAAGATCCGATGATGAAGTAATTTCTGAGTACTTTCCCAGAGACACAAGAATTTTAGGCTTCAGGCTGATTTCAACAATCAGAATGACTCCATACCCAATGGATGATAGATCACAGGTCTTTCAAATCTATAACACAGATAACCCCACAAATCACCAATTATTATCCATTTTTTTCAACCCATTGCAAAATGGATTAACCTTCAAAAGGTTAGGGCATTAATAGTTAATGGAAGTAGTTTACAGGGAATTTCATGGAATTATGGCTTACCAAAAAGAAAGTTTGGAGTAGAATTTAGATTAAAGGTTAGCTGGAACAATGTAGAGATTGTATCTTCTTTGTCATGCGTTAGCATTCTTCCCCATCACATGTCAGCATCACAACCTCGTTGCATGTTGGCATCCTTCCCTATCGCATGTCAGCATCCTTCCTTTTCGTGTGTCAGTGTCCCTCCCTGTCACATGTCAGCATCCTCCCTTGTTGTGTGTCAATTGTTTCTTCTTGATATGCAACAACATACCTTCCTCATCACTACCACTTTCTCGTCACACGTCATTTTCACTTCATTTCTTGCCTCAAATTCCTTTTGTTGAGGTGCGTCACCTCTTCTCATTGTCGTGCAACAACATTTCTTCTTATTATGTGAAAATCCATCCTCTCATCAGCGAAAATTCTTCTATCCTTGTCGTGTGTCAGCTAGTGATTCTCGTCGGGTGACAACAAATTGTTTTAGATACAGCTTGAAATTAATGAAACCATACAAGGTATTTTAACAATCATATTAATGAGGTATGGTCAACCATACCTCCATATAGGCAATAAATTAAGGATACTAGTTTGTGGCTCCTTTTCTCTATATATATATAAATTCCCCTCATTTGAAGGAGAGATATTTAAAATCGTAAAGGAACTCTACCAAAATTATTCCAACACTTTTATGAGCTACAGGCCTCAAATTTATGCATTTTGTGAAGAATTCTTGCCTATTGCTTATACTAAAATGGATTATGCATCATTTAAATCAATAAAATTATTGTTTTGTGGCTTTTCTTTCCCTAGCATGATTTATATTGCATTTCTTGCCTTATATTATATTTTGTAGGTATATTGTGCATATTGTGTTCCTTTGTAGGGCTTAGATTTTTTGTGCTCCATGAAATTGGAGGTTAAAAACATGTTTTGGGACTGTGGAACTTTGGTTTTCCTCTCCTTCCTCATTTTATCCACTTTCACTTGCTAGGAATCTTTCTAATCTTTCTTGGTGTTATCGCCTCCCTTAGTTTAGGATTTACATTTTTATGTATTTCTCTTCCCCTGGTCTCTTTGAATTGGTATTTTAGGAGTAGGTGTGCACTAGAATAGGTCAGGAACCATCCTTCTCTGGAGGTTTGTCTCAATTTGGTGGGACCCACACCTTGAGACAATCCCATGTTTGTCAAAAGTAGTGTTTTGTGATGTGCAAATCCTAGGGTGCTACTTTTTAGACATGATAGGTTGTCTATCATAAACATGTATTCTCACCTTGAACTCATATTTAGTTGTATCATAGATCCTTCGGTGCATTTGGAATTATAACAAAACCTCAACTATTTAAGGGGTTAACTTGCGGGCGTAAATTATACATAACTCTTAGAAAATGCAATTGTATTAAAAATAAGTTAACTTAAGAGAAGTGTAGAACAAAAGGGGGTCTCATTACCCCATGTGCCCAGTTTCCCTTTTGTACCCTAGTGAGTGGCCCAAAACAACAAAAAGGTAGTTTTCTTGTGATATTCCTATGTTTGATCTCTGCTGGGATTAAATTACACAAGTGGATATCTTAGTTACAGTATCCGTTAAGAATGCAATGTATAAGAGCAAAGAATTGGGTTATCTCGTGTTGGGTTATACTCCTTGTAGTAGTGAATCCATTAGTGAAAAGTATGTGTTATTTTTAATTACAAAGGTTTCACAATAATGCTAATAATGAGACCATAGTAAAATGTAAGAGTAAATCATATAAGAGTAAAACAAGATTTGAGGTTAGGAATAATGTCACTCTTGGACTCCTTATAACTGAATTAGACATTTTCTTATGTTCAAGAGAATATGAATTGCCTTGGTGAGAGAAAATTAGAGAAAACAAAAGAAATACTTTTTCAAAATGTTAGACAGGTAATTTTGTAACTCTTCATGTCTTAAAGTGACGCCAAAAAAAAGAGATACATAAGAAACAATGTAAATGAAATGAGAAATAAGAGTATATGTGAAAATGGTTTAGGAAAAAAAATTCTCTTAAAGTCCTTATGGTATATTTAATCTTTGAATTTTTTTTAAGAATGGATACAAATTGTTTTTGGTGGGACTATGAATTTGAGCCAATATAGATTCCACTAAAAATAAAATAAAATAAAATTATTTCATGTAAATTCTTAATTGAATCAAACTAAATTTGGAACTAAAACAACCATAGTATGAGAACAATTGTGCTTCAAATGTAAGGAAGTTTATAGGAAAGGGAAAACCTTAACCTTCACCTCCTTTGATGTGAATTATTTTCCTTCGACAACTTCTGGTTGGCCCCCTTGCATAATTAGAGTACAATTAAACGTCAACTATACATATTTTTTAGAAACAAACCTTTACCATAAGAATGATAGAATTAGGAACTTTGTATGTAATAGGAAATATGGAATTTAATTATGTAAGTTATGGATATTGTCATAAGGGATAAAGAGCAAATGTAAATGGTAAAATAATAACATGATTTTGAACATAATTTAAGAACCTGTAGGTGGAAAAATGACAAAAATATCCTTGCATAATAATATTCCTTAAATGTTGATCGTAATTAAGATGTAATCATGGTAATGATATGTGTGGGCTTGCAAATCCTTGAGTCCCTTTCCTTGTTGTTGGGTCAATGATAGCATTTGTTCATTGGGGAAATTTTTTTATCGACATGTATATGGTGTTGTCATGTGTCTATGTGATTCGATGACTTATGTAATTGCCATATGTGTTGTCAAGTTTTTGTATTTGGAGCCCTTGTGGTGTTGTGTAGTGAGCAATGTAAGTGGAAAAAAAATTTATCCTAGTATTTTACCGTTTTATTTGTGGGTGTAATTTATGGTTGTTACATTTGGTATCAGAGTGAAAGTTCATACTCTCGAACCTCTGGGAAAAATTGGAGTAGTGATTATTTTTTATGGTGGTGGTGGATTTTGGAAGAGTAATGTGATATATGTTGTAATGTGAACAATGTTGTAATTGTGACCTTGTGAAAGAACATGTTGTACATATCACTTATTGCATATTTATTATCTTTTTTATGTGCTTGTGATGAGATTACTCTCTCTCATTTTTATGGATTGTATGAAGAGTTCGTGTGTGATTGTACCTCCTTGTTGTGTGTGATTTTTTTTTTTTATTAGGGATTGCAGAGTGTTGGAGTATTTTTGGTATTATGTGATATGAAGGTGTATTGATGTATTACATGACAAAATTGGTGTATAGTGAATTGGACTCTATCATGATGTTGCAATCGTGTTATGATGAATTTTGCATGTCACTCTAATGTAATTGCAATTGACTATATGTTGTAATGTTAGACATTATATTTCCTCATATGTATAATTCATTTAATATGCGATGGTTCATCTCATGATTTAGGGGCATATGGTGAGCATATGATCCCTATTATACAGTGATTACACCTTGGTTGTAATATGTTGTAATGTGATGTATGTTAACCTGTGAAAGTACTGCTTGTGTTATACCGTATATATATATATATATATATATATATATATATATATATATATACACACCATGTGTAAGACGTTATGGTTAGTTTGTGTGAATCACCTTTGTGTTAGTGATGTAGTTGTGTGTTATTCTATGAACCCTACACTAACCAACCCTAAGGGAAATCCGTAAAAGTTTTATGTTTTTAGTGAGTAAATGGGTACCATTGACCAATCACTCGAGCCGAGTATGAGATAGGAAGTGGAGCCTTACATAGGCTGAAAACCCAATTTTGTTTATTTGGTATGTGTCACACTTGATCGATGGGTGTCATGTATATTTTGTTTTGCGGACACCATAGGCTCAGTACATGGCAACTTGTACTCATTTCTCTCTCCTAATATGGTTATCGTATGGATTCAACCTATGTAATTTTGACTGTGTTGAGCCTTGTCAAAGTGGTGGTGGGATGATTCAAATAGAGATGATGACACTTGTATTATTTATATGATATTTTATGAGCCGAGGCTTGATGCTCCGAGTGCAAGAAACTCATTGAGTATCCCTTTGGTGGTTGTGTAAAGTGACATAGTTATTGTAATATGTCATCCCTATATACGTATTTAATTCATAAATTGAACATTTTCTCTTTTATTGCAAGAACCAAAAGTTTTCTTGATTAATGTGTTCATATATTTTTTGCATTTTATTTGGTTGTTGTACTAACATGTGGATTTTTTCACTAACTATGGCTACTTTGCCATTTGTTTTACTTATATTCAAATTTTCTTTTTAAGTTTAAAAGTGTTAGAGCCTAGCCTAAAGCTTGAGATTTTTTCCACTTGGCATTTGAAATAGAGTGTTATGTTGGTTCTAATACAGTAATGTGTTGGAATAGGGTCATGGGATTCACCACGGAGTGGTCAAAACTATGAACCTGCTTCATTGTATAGGGGTACAACCCAAGGAGTTATAGATAACTAGTGGGTTGTTGAACCAAAAGTTATTATGTCACTCAGATTAGACGTGTTTGGACCTTATGTGCCCAAGGTCATAGGGAGATTGACCTCTTTTGTGGAGCTAAAAGGAAAATTTATCTTTATTTTATTGCTTGAGGGAGGCTTAAGCGACTTGAGAGAGGCATAAGAGACAACTGGGTGTGATATATGTTTCGAGAGGTATATGGATTTGTTCCGTGATTCTTGGGAGGTGTATGCATTTTTTTTTATGCTTTAGGAGATATATGGAGGTTTTTTGTGCTGTCTTGTGACATGTGAAGTTAGTATAGTGAGTTATGAGTACTCTTGGGACTCTTGTTCCACATTGTTATGATTGATGCTTCACAATTCCCTTGGTTGGTATGGACTATTGGATCTTTTATTGGAACTATGTGGGTATAGGCATGGTTTTCAGATCGTGTATTAGCTGTTGGATTTGTATCAGTGTCATGATTCACTCTTTGTTCACTTCTGTGTTTTAGATCTTTTCCTATGATGTAATTGGTGGAAATTAATTGCTATGAGAACTACTTCTTGTCTTTCCTTGGAGGAAATAAATGTCTTGTGATATGATATAGATATGAAAGTATGTAAAATTATGCATGTGAATCATTAGTGTTGTGTATGACCCTAGTATGGTATTGTGATAGTTGTTCCAGTTGGGCACCCACATGAAGGAATAAATTAAAACTTTATAGCAATGAAATTTTAAGGACTTGAGTTAGGAATAATCTAAATTAAAAGAGATTAATTAAATAATTAAATAAGAGAAAACGGTTAATCTTCACAAAACATTGAAAGTTAAATAATCAACTAAATTTTCTAATTTACCCTATGGTTGTGTTCTAACAATAGAGATCTTATCCTTAGATAGATCTTGTAGTCATTCACTTCTTTATTCGATTTCCTTGGTGTTGTGTCCCATTGAGGACAATTCTCTTATAATAGGGAGGGAAATGAAGGGCTGACTAGAATCATGCCCAAAATAACCAAAAAAATAGTAATTTACATGGGGCAAGTGAGATGGAGGAGATGGGTCTTTGAATATTGGTGATCCTTACATTTTAAATTATTTACTCCCAACCACCGAAAATTATCATTATTCTTTTTTGGACACACTTATTTTGTCCTCCTCGCATTGGATTCCTAGTCCATTATTGTTTATTGTGTAGGTAAGTGGGTGAGTGGGGTTGATAGCCACTTACTCATCCTTATTATTTTAAGTAATACATGATGAATTGGATCACTTTTTTGGGGAGGATAAAACACCAAATTTATGTTGGCCGCATGGATTGTCTTGGTTCAGGATTCACAACAGATTGGGCTTTGCTGGAAAGGCTTTGAAACTTTCCTGATAATGCGCTCATAGGTGTAGATTCTCCTATCATTTACACGCTTACTCCCAGCCTGTGTCAAAGCATGAGATCAGAAAAAGAGTATGGGCATTCATCAAAGCAGAATGGAAATCTGAATTTATTTATAGCTTCCTCCCAGTCAACGCCAAAATGGGATTTTTTTCCATATTTTGTGGTTGTAGGTGTGTTGGTATACATGGATGCAAATGTGGGAGCTGTTTGAAGTTTTTTGTGCATCTTTATGTTACCTGGTTGTTCTATTTGTAGGTAAAAGTCATCCTTCCAGCATGGATTGTGGTTTGAGTTTAATTTTACTCCCTGAATTCCATTAAATATCTATAGATGCACGGTGAGATCTATTTTATTATTAAAGTGAGATTGATTTCTAGTCTACCTTACATGAGAGAGGTGGATCCACACTTTCCTTATGTTTAAAGAAGGTTTCATTGTTGCATGATGGGGCTTATTGGGTTGACATTATATGTGCCCAACTCTGTTTTAAATTTTTTGATTCATTGTACTTTGGTAAAGATCTGGATTGGCCACCATTAAAAGGGGGGTTGGTGGTTGCTTTCACTGACTTGATTATACTCTGATCTCAACATGGATTTCATTGGTTGCAGTTTTGTGTGAATGGGTTTGTTTAAAATACAACATATGGATTAAATTAAATACCATGGGTAGACCTAGATGAAATTTGAGACCTTAGTGAGCATCTTTCCTAGGTCAATGAAAATTTAGAGCTTTAGAATAAGGTAAGGACATCCCTTGAGAAACAAGGACGGTGAAAATTTATATATGTAGAGGTTATTTTTGAGAGATAGCTAGGGAAGGAGAAATAGAAGAGATAGTTTATCTCATATTATTCTATCTAACACAAAGCATATGTACAGTATTTATAGGGACGTGTACAAATAATACTCCCCGGAATAGATGGAGTTGTTACAATAATAATAGTGAATAATGGAATAAACAACAACAACTAGCCTAATAATAAAATATTATGTAGACGTATGCTAACATTCCCCCCCTTATTACATTATTATTACAAATGTGACCCCTAAAAAGATTCAAATTTCACTTTGCCAAGAGATTTTTTGAGAATATCAACAACTTGTGCTTTTGTAGGACAATATTAGAGTTGAATGTGATGGTTCAAGATGTGCTCTCGAATTAAATGACAATAAATATCAATATGCTTTTATTTGTTCATGAAAAACTAGACTATGCACCAGCTTCAACACACTCTGATTGTCACAATAGAGAATAGGTGAATGTTTTTTAGGAATTCCCATAGTCATCTAAAATACAACGTAACCATATCACTTTGCACACAACTCCTCTTACAGCATGATATTATGCCTTTTTGGATGAGATAGAAACAACATTATACTTCTTTATTATGCATGAGATAAGTCTAGATACTGAGATGAAATATGTATCTTGTGGTTGACTTCCTGTCATCAACAGATCTAGCGTGGTCTAAGTCGATGTATCCCTGTAAGAAGAATTGATCATTCTTCTTATATTCTAGAGCCATAATATAGTTGTACCTTAGACATACCTCAAAACATGATTTATTGCAGTTGAGTGACATTTCTTTAGCTCCTGCATGAACCTGGAAAGATAGCTGACAACATAGCATATATTTGGTCTAGTATATGTCAAGTAGATGAGCCCTCCAACAAATTTCCTATAGAGAGTAGCATCTATTTGAGGTGAGTCTTGGAATCTTGAAAGTTGCAAGCCTTTTTCCATGGGAGTGGATATAGGTTTGCAGTCAGACATTCTGTATTTTTCCAGGAGTGTCTTGGTGTATTTTTTCTGGGAGACAAAAATGTGACAATACTTTTACCATATCTCCAAGCCAAGACAATAATGTAGTAGCCCCAAATTTTTCATGTCAAAGGTTCTTTTGAGATCATTCTTTACAATATCAACCTGATCTTCTAAACTGCCAGTGATCACAAGATCATCTACATATACAACAAGAATGAAAATTTCTTTGCCTACCTTCTTTATATACAAATTTGAATTTGAGGGGCTACGAGTGAACCCATGCTACAAAATTTGATTGTCGATCTTGATATACCATGCCCTTAGAGATTGTTTCAGTCCATAAATATGATTTGATGAGATGACATACCTTCTTAGGATGATTTTATCAACAAATCCTTCAGGATGGGTCATGTACACTTCTTGTTTTAGATCACCATTTAGGAAAGCACTCTTGACATCCATCTGCTGAAGTCTCCATCCTTTCTGTGCTGCGAGTGCGCAAACTACTCTGATGGTCTTGATCTTCATAGTGGGTGAAAAGGTTTCTTCATAGTCGATGCCCTCTTTCTGAGCATATCCTTTTGCTACAAGATGTGTCCTTTATGTTTATCGATGGATCCATATGCCTTATATTTTGTCTTGAAAACCCATTTGCAGCCTATGGGTTTCTTTCCTATAGGCAGATCGATAAGTTCCCATGTCTGATTTTTCATGAGTGAGTCGTATTCTGTATCCATGGCTTCCTTCCACTGAGGTTGACGAAGTGCTTCACGAAATTATCTATGGCTCAGAGCTATTAATCAGTGAACTCATGAGTGCAAAGTTTACCTCGTTTCTTGTTTGACTCCTATCATTTTGACTTTAGATGAAGTATCTGGGAGTTATTTCAAATGTGAGTCCTTGATGGTGCTTTGTACCCACTTCAGACGAGAACTTGGATGCTTTTGAGAAGAACTGCATCATTGATCGTGTGGATTGATGTGGAGTCACATTCTCTAGTTCTCCAAGGTCAACAAATAGCTCTCTGATAGCATTTCTTTTCTCTGAGTAGTCTCCTCTAGCTGATCATCTGATTCATAGGACTAGTCGGTGAGATGTGGTTGGTAAGTGGTTCTTCTTTTGTCACTATTGAGTCAAAGGATGACTCATCAAAAACCATGTCCCGAATCTCATATATTTTCTTCATCTCAGGATCCATGAGACGATATGCCTTTGAGGTAGTGTTGTAGCCAAGTAAGATACACAAGAGTATTTTTGGCTCTAATCTTCTTTCTCTTCTGAGCTGGGACATGCATGTATGTTGTGCAACCAAATACTCACAAATGAGAAATTGATGGATTTCTACCACTCCATACCTCTTCTGGAATTTTATTTTGTAGAATCTTTGTTGGTGCCTTGTTGAGAAGATATACAGATGTCTTAATTACTTCATCCCAGTAGCGTTCTTCTAACTTTGTAGTTGACAACATACAGTGAGCCATCTCCATCATTGTGTGATTGTGACGCTAAACAATGCCATTTTTCTAGGGTGTGTAGGGAGCAGTCAAGTTCTACTTAATGCCTTGTTGGTTCAGGAAGGCCAAGAAATTATTTGATGTGAATTCCCCCCCTCGATCTGAGTGAAGTAGAAGAAGTGGTTGTCCAGTCTCTTTCACAACACGATGATAAAAATTATGAAAATGTTGAAGAGCCTCACTCTTCTTCTTCAGGAAAAACACCCACATTTTGCGAGAGTGATCATCCATGAATAGTTGAAAGTACTTGTATCCTGAAAACGAAGCAGGCAAGTGGGGCATTCAGATCGGTATGAACTACCTCCAGACACTTCTTGGCATGGAAGGTACTCGCCTGAAATGGATCCCTGTGTTGTTTTCCTGGAAGACAACCAGAGTGAAAAGAGGCAAGGAACTAGAAAATTTGGGTAGTCCATGAACCATTGCTTTTGAACTCATCTGATGCAATGAACTAGTTGACAAGTGTCCATATCTAAAATGTCATAAGTGCAGTTAGATTATATTGTTGATGAAGATAAAGCTATTGTAGAAGATGAAACAATATCTAAAGCAAATAACTTATCTTTTAGAAAAGCTCTAGCAATAATCTTACCTTGTCTACGAGATCAAACATGATTTAATGCCATTTTGAACAAGAAATTCTACCTTCAGGTGATGATTCAAGAGCTGAGTCACTAACAAGAGGTTGCTAGTCAAGCCAGGAACATATAGTACCTTTGTAAGTGTACATTTTCATGGTCCCAGAGGAATGGTGACTTTTCCTATTCCTTCTGCAACGTACTCTTTGTCATCCGCTATCCGAACTCGATCTCTAGTTGGTTCTTCATTAGTGAATCAAACAACTTCTTATCACCTGACATGTACTTGCTTACACCAGAGTCTATCAACCAAACTCTCTTCATGGGCTGAGAAGTTTGAGAGACGAGTACAAGATTCTTACTACAATAGGCTCCTTCTGATGTCTCCTCATCAGATTCATCATCTTCTTGTTGGGCTGCAAGATGTCCCTTTTGCTTTCTCCAGTGGGGACGTCGTTTGGAATTTTGAAAATCTTCGCGCCCGGATGTGATGTTCTTGTATGGCTTGAAGGCCCTTGTTTCAGGCTGTTGTGTCAGCAGTGATCAGTGTCATGAGTATTGGTTCTGCAAATGTGACACCATCTCTTTGAATTTTGATCTTTCTGGTGTTGGGTTGCGATGGATTTGGCTTCTCTGGGGGACCTTTCCGATTCTTCTGGCCACGATTAGGCTTTGAGAACAAGGCTTTGTCCTGAGACTCCCCATGCGATGAAGTGATGGCCTCTTCCTGCTGCAACAAATTCACAAGCTCTTTGAATGTCACTGTTTGTTTAGACACATTCAATGTTGTAACAAACACTCGAAATTGAGAAGGGAGTGCTCTCAAGGTGATTGGGATGAGAAGTTTATCATCCACCATTTCACCGAGCGCTAATAACTCCGATCTCAACCCAGCCACGCGACGCAGGAATTCCTCCACTTTCTTGTCAGACCCCATAGAGAGGGTGTGCAGCTTTGACTGAAGATGAAGGATTTTTGTCTGATTTTTGGCTTCATAAATGGTTGCCAACTTGTCCCAGGCGTCTTTGGGTTTCTCCGCATTCCGAACATGCAGTTACACATCATCACTAATACTGAGCATTATCAGCATCAAGGCTTTAGAACTAGCCATGTCATATTTTATTAGTTCATCGAGGGCTGTGGGAGCAGGCACAGACCCTGTGACAATTCCCCATAATCCTTCAAACTGAAGGATTTTCTTCATTTTTGTCTTCCAGGCTGCAAAATTAGGCCCTTTGAGCAAATGATCATCAGACAGAAGTAACTTTAGAGCAGACATTGTAATAAAAATAATATTTATTTATTTGAAAAACTTATTACAATTTGGACTCACTGTCGAGAATTACTGGCTCGTAGATGCTCGCGATATTTGCGTGCTGTGAGACGGCGACGCTTTGCAGGGCATTCTTATTCGTCGTCACAATCTGCGTCGTATCCAGCTTCTAATTCTTCTCGTACTCGCTTTGCTTGGCAGCTGACGTCGAAAAGAACGTATTCAAGGAGTCCTTCTCGAACTAGTTTGTCGAATGCTAGATTGCCGCAATTTCGAAGCTCGTTCAGCAAAGCAAAGTAGAACCCGGAGCTCTCAGGAGCTTCTCCATGATGTTCTCTGGCTGGCGAGTTGATATTGTGGCTTTCAGCTGTGGCGACCGTGTTATTGGCGCTTTCAATCGAGTTGTCTACACTCGACATTCAACGTAGTGTTGAAGAAACTGTTGTAGACTCAAAAAATTACCTCGACAATGCTACACAAGTTGAAGGTCTCCGCGCATAGAAATAAGTTCTCTCTCCCGGCGAGGTCTCCACGTTTTACTTTCCACGCAGACAGTCTTTTCTCCACGCACGTGCTTCCTTCCTTCAGCAGGTGGCTGAGTAAGTCTCCACGTCCAGCTGCAACAGTCTCCAACACGCTCAGGTTTCAAACATGGCTTGGCTGGCCGTGAATTCGATGTAATTGATTTTAGTGCCACTGCTCACTTTTATTGCAGTTAATCTGAGCATCAATGAATCCAAACAGGTTTCTCAATCTATTCTAAAGTTGATAATAGATAATCCTAACGTTTCGGATCTCAGAAGATGCTCAAAGATCTTCGATAATACAATGTACGAGCTTCAGCATTCAGTCACACTATTACGGGAATGGGCTGATCCCAAATTGAAGACTCCACACGCAGCAGCAGTTCTCCACGTGAACTTCCATGTTTTTCTTCTGTCCAACGCACCAGCAAGAATGTTTCCTCTCCACGTAGCAGCAGCTGTCTCCACGCTGAAAACTTCCACTACCTGTAAAAGCTTCAGGCGCTCACTCAGTGGATGAAGTAAACCAGTGCTCAACAACAATCAGCTTTGCAGGCTTTGGCCTTCACCTCTATAGCACATGTTTTCAAATTGCAAGATCTCGCCCTACACCTCCAACTGCGCCAATTTGCAGTCACTCTGATACCAAACTGAGAGACATCCAGGTAGAAGGAGAAATAGAAGAGATATTTTATCTCTCATTATTCTATCTAACACAAAGCATACGTACAGTATTTATAGGACAGTAATATGTACTGGACTTCCTAAATGGATGGAGAAGATCCTCAACAGAAGCAGAGAATGATGGAATAACAGAAGAAGAAGATAAAGTGATAAGATTGACACCTAAGACAAATCTAATAACCAACGTATGCTAACAACTTTTCAAGTTAGCATGCTATCATTAGTCTATGGGAGATATCGACATATATTGTACATCATTTGTAAAAAATTTCATGGTATTTTTGATGAGACCTTTTTCTTCAAACTTGTTGGGGCTTGATGTGAAACCCTGAAGGATTAGCTTCAGTTTCACCGTCGAGGAATAATAGGTTTTGTAGGTGAGTTCATTTCCTACAAGATTAGGAGAAATTCTCAGACTGTTAGTTGTTTCTATTCATGTAACGAAATGAGTAACTACTACAAAAAAGATTAGCATCTATGGAAGATAATTTGTTGTGTACGAACTTGATGTCAAATCAAAGAGAAATGTTCTAATATGTAAGTTTGGCCACGTAATCAAAACAACCATTTTGAAAGTAAATCCATGAAAAATTCAACTATCATTTTAAATGAGAGTGATCCTTCACTCAAAATGCACCTTACCAAATATGATCACTACAAATGGTTTGTAAGAAGGAATTTTGTAAGTTGCAATTCCCAGTAAATGGTAATTCCTTGCATATCCTGGTTAAAATAGAATCAAAGTGCTTTCTTTGGGTGAACTTCAAATTGAACCTGGTTGCATAACTCTGGAAAATATACCATGGAAGCTTATAGCTTGTTTCAGAATCCTTGTTGAAATGGGGTGTCAAGCTTAAATCCTTGGATGTGACAAAGCAATGAAAATTGGGCATTAGTAAATGATTAAATGCCATTCTCAGGGGCATAGTTAAACCGAATTGTGCACGCAAATGAACTCTGTAGTCAAATTGAAACAATGTGGCAAATTTTGAAAAAGTTACTCATTTAAATTGAGCAGTCAAAGAATGAATTTGTCCACATTCGCAATACTTCTAGGTAGCTTCAACTTTAAATCAAACATTGCATTTTGAACATTCTATTGATATATAAAATTTAACATACTTGTTCAATATATATGTTTATATATATCTTTTTATAAACAAATTATTTTCACATTTCACTGATGAAATTGGACCAATTGTAATGCATGGCTTCAGAAATCATGTCCCCAAAACATCAGTTTCTCTAAACTGTATACTAATTTAATCAATCAGCTTTTCACTTGATGCAATGAAATTATGTTGGGACTTGTGAACAATTCGAAGATGAGATTGCTTATTATAATCCAATGAAATTCTATAATTAATGTAGTCTCATACTAAATGATTAATATATACAAATTGTAGAAATTATGCACACTTGTGTTCAATCATTTATAAATTGTGCCCCAGAATCACATGTAACTACCAATCGTAAACCAATGACCGCTAGTTGGTCGACTATTCCATTTAGTGTCCAATGAATTGGTTAGGCGCCCACTTCCCTTGCGACAAACTTTTGATATTGATCATGATGACTATTGAACCCATATTATGGACATTTAATATGGAATTTTGATTATAGTATGATGTTAGATGTTAGATCATGGATACATTACATTGACTACATGATTACCATTCATGATGCATGATGATTATTAGAGACATTTTATATAGATGTTGATATAAGTTGTTATACATGGTTATATATATGAGATCACTGTTGTTCGAACATGTGATATTTAAGAAATATGTGAGTAGACCGATAAAATTGAAATTAACCAGATTGATGATGAAATAGTTGTTGATAAAATTGCCAAATGATAACTTGTTGATTAAACCTGGATATTGTTGTGATTCATAAATATATTGATAGATTTTGGAACTATATTTATATTCCATTTGGATGTTCTGATATGGCCATGAGGTTGAATGAGGTATTGTTGTTTTACTAGGTTAAAATATCACAACAAACATCGGGGGATTGGAGACAGAACCACATTGGAATTCTAGATGAATTCAACAAGGTTACCATGGAACAACTAGTATCTGTTCGTGTTTGTGCAATGTTTTACTGTGTGTTAGGGATTCCCCTGGGGGGATCACCTTTCAATGTGACCAATGGGTTGGGTTTTTATTTATTTGGTTCCAGGTTTGTATTAAATGTTGCATAGTGTTTATTTAACTGTGATGCATGTTCCCCCTTTTTATTTATTAAATTTGGTACATAATCATTGTGAATAATCATATTGTTAAAATAATTAAATAAATAATATGTCATAAGAAAGTAATTAATAGAGTTTGAATCTTGATTAAATTCTTGTAAGATATGTGTAAGTGATGTATAAGTTAAGTATTTTACAGTGATGAAACACTCCATCTTCTTTGACCAATTAGGAAATTTTCCTTGGAGTTTGATTTTAAGAGGCTTGTGGGACAAGTTCAAACTTGTCTCATACCTCTTAAATTTTTATGCCAACCATACCTATGGTTGGAGGGTTTGAGATCTAGAGGATTTATGATGATTTTTGAGAAGTAAAGTTGTAAGTATTTAATTGCACTTTTCTTACATGGTTTAATTTCATTCCTTTGGGGTGTGGGCTTGTATTTGGAGTGTGTAAGTAAACATAGTTCATGTTTATTCACCCACCTATTTATTATGCATTAAAGATTATGAAGTTGAATTTTTGGAGTTTGGAGTTAAGGATGGGTGATGGGGCATTCCTACTTGGATCCACCTCATCCTCTTATCTTCCCTCTACTCTAGAAATTTGAATTCCTTTTCTTGTTTGGGTTACTAAATCACTTTGGAATGACTTCACTTCTGGGGCGATATCTAGTTTTTGGATGCAAATTGAATTCTTGCTTTTAGAGAATTTTTTTGGAGAGAGTTTGTTTTTACATACGTTGTGCTTGGGTCTTAGGGCTACATTGCTTGCATTGGGAAAAGCTTGTTCATTTGGAAACTTCGAAACAAACTACATCATGGAGAGGTAGGAGTCTTAGCAAACTTGGAAATGATCTCCTTTTATTTTTGCATATATGAAATTGGTTAATCCCTTTGAATATAGTTTGGATCCACTATTTGTTGGTTGTTGAGATAGATGGCCTAGGGATGGTGTAGGAGAATACTATGGGGTTTATTTTGTGGGAGGAATAAGTTCTCATTTTGGGGAGGTATAAGTGAGGAGGGAGTTGGGAGTTGGGATCCACATTACAAAGAAATAGACTATATTTCTTTACTTGTTATGGGGTTCCATAAGAGGTTAGGAAGGAAAAAGGAAATGTGAGGAATAAAGGGTATTTGGGGAGGCATAAGGAATCGCTCCGGGTATATTGCACATACTATCTTTTAATGGTTTCTATTTGCACACTTACTCATGCACCTTTTTCCATATATGAAGGCATAAGTATTCAGCATTCCCCATAGTTTACTTCTTCCTTTTCAAGGTTATTTTCATGATCTCCAGCAACTCTAGTAATGGACTTGTCCCATACACAATCTAGGAAGGTGACTTCCTAATGCTCCTATTTACAATGTTATCGACTGTAATTTTTTTAATATGCAAAAACTAAACTTGTGTGTTTGTTGAAGCCTGTTGTTGCTCATGAGTTGAGATCACATCTTTTATTGCAAATGTGGATAGGGCTATGGGGTCCATTGAAGAATTGTATGGCTTCTCCTATTCATATTGAGTGATAAACATCGACTAGAATACAAGCTAATGTTACACTTTCTTCAACAACATTTTGTGACCAAAATTTTCCCACAAACCTGAGTACACCTATGCATATATAATGGTGCGAAGCTAAGAAAAATACAGTAATCTCACAACTTCCCTTGAAAAATGAAGTGGATGATCTGTATATTAATTGTAATGGAAAGATATCTTCTATTGACAATGAAAGTTGAAATTTGAAATGTAAAATATTTATACTCTATTTCTTGGAATTTATCCAAGGACATGTGAAAGAATCATGACCCTCATCTATTCTAGGTTTTATTCCAAAATCAAAATGGCATCCTCAGGATGCTCCTAGGAGTTTCAATTGAAGTACTAGTAGTGGTTGATATAACCTTGTGTCCTATGATATCTACCCCTTCTCCAATTGGACATGCTTTGCATCTTTACACATACTATGCATATCCATTTTTTGGCATTGGCATACTGAATATAGCGATAAGAACTAAAAGTTGGTATTATGATCAAGCCTATGCTAAAAAACACATCACAATTTGTAATCAGAATTTAGTTACAATGGACGTGTCATGATTAATACTGATTTGATAGAAGGATAGGTGTCACAGTATAAAAAATTGAGCATGGAATGAGTGTCTAGGACTAGTAGAACCCAAAATAGAATAAGAACCATAAAGGCAAGTCTTCATCAATAGGTTTAAGATTTTTACTTGCACAAGTTTAACATCTAGTAAGTTTACAATAAATGAATAGACTGCACCTACAATCCTAACGAAATAATTATTGGCATTGTCATTAGTGTTTCTTTAGAACATAGCTTAGGAGCATCATTAGAATTCAATTAGAGCATGAGCACTTAAAGGTTTAAACATATGTTTTATTCAATCAATGCATGGCGATATGTGTGGTTGTATCAAAGCTAGTGACTTGCCATTTTTCTACTACCAAGGACATGTAAAATTTGTTCAACTTATCATTTCAATCAGATGACAATTGAATCTTGAAATATTTCCTAAATCCATCTAAGAAAAATTCTCCATGTTTATTTGACATGTTCAGAGAGGAAGAAGATCAAATTGAACAAATCTCATAAGTTAAAATTTACATTTTTACACTATAAAAGCCTGTAGATTGTTTTCATGAAATTGACCCCTTAAACTCTATCAAAATTAAAAATTAATGAATCTTGTCCTCGTCTTTCCAAGTCCTCATCTTTCCAAAAACAATTTGTCTATCAAAATTTATGGCCTTCTAAATTTTTTCTTCACTTAGCGTAAAATAAAATTAGGAAACATTTCCTTAGCGGACACATGGGTCCAATTTTTCCCTTAGTGCTTCGAAAAAATTTTGGGAAAATTTTACTAATTTTCCCCGCCACCCCACAGCTAATTAGAGGATGCCACATGGCACCACAAGGCATTGGTGGAGCGGCGGATCCCTCTTTAACTTAGCGCTTAAAAAAAAATTGGGAAAATTTTCTAAATTTTCCCCGCTGCCCCGTAACCAATTAGGAGATGCCACGTGGCATCGCAAGGCATCAACAGTAGAGAGGGTTCCTTATTGCCTTTTTGTGTTTTTAGAAAAAAATTGGAAACATTTTCTAAATTTCCCACCAGCTTGTAGCCAATAAGGAGCTACCACGTGGCATCGCGAGGCATCGACGGAGGCGTGGGTGAATTTTACCCTTTTTCCCTTCTGGGCACTAAAATGCTTTTATCCCTACCATCCCATTTTCCCCACACTAGCTTTGGAGGTACCACACATCCATTGTAAACTTGCAGACTCATGGGAGCATGGATGCAAAGGTGGCTTTTCACCCCCACGCGGGAAATTTCTAAAATGTCTGTCGCGGCCCCACCAACCTGACTCCTTCAATGGGAAAAATTTCTCCCCGCTGCCTGCAGATCCATAGTGGTGAAATATTTCTCTTCGTGGCCCACTGATCCACCCCTTGTGTAAATTTTCTCCCCTGGGCCCGCAGGCCCGCTCTTGGGGAAAATTTTCACCCCAAGGCCCGCCGCCTCATAACTTGGGGAACATGAAGAGCTAGGAGGACTTCTTTATATCATTGTAAAGGTGACAAAATTTCCCATCTAATGGAAATGATTTAGGGAAATTTTCAATGTGTTAATTTTGAGGAAAATTAAGTTGAATCTTTAAGCTTATTATAGAGTGGGTATGGTGTGGAATTACACAATGACCATAATTGAACTTTCCAACCCTAAGTTTTGGACCTTGTGACCTCTAATAATTGTTAAATAAAGAAAAATATAATATTGTTGATTATAATTGATTTGGAACTTGTTGGTGACAAAAGTTTTCTTGTAAGTTGGTTGTAGACTCTATCAAAAAAATTATTATTCCATAATTTATCTTAACTAATCCTAGGTTTTTCTTGAGTCTCAAGTGGGTTGTTTTAGTGGGAATCATAGAATTCTTGGTATATAAGTGGACACGTAAAATTTTTAACTGTGGTGTGTTTGCTCATTGGAAGACAACATTTGAAAGTGGTTTCTTAGCCACCGAGCCTATTTTGAAAGTTTTTGTAGCTAGCATGAAAGTGTATAAACAAAGTTGTAGGACACCTATCGAGTTGCCAAACCACTGTGGAAACTTTTTGACACATTTAAATAACTATTTGAAACTTTATATGTGACTTGTGTTAAATGGAACTTTTTACAAAATTGTGTTTCTCTCTCTTTCCTTTCTCTTTCTCTCTCCTTGCTTACGAAATGAAGTGGAATGAAATGAATACATGTTTCTAAACCTTTTCTTTCAAATGAAAATTATTATTATTATTATATGTAAATGGGAAACTAAAGACATTAATTATGTTAGATTAGGTTGGGTTCCATGCGAGTGATTTATCGCTACTTTCATTCTCACATGTTTTTGTAGGATGTAAGAAAGTTGACAAAAATGTGATGTGTAATTCATTATTTATTATTGTAATTTATATAGGTCATTGTAAAATGAACATATGTATAATGTAGTCTCACGTTACAAAAGAATTATATTTTAAATTTTCTATTATGTATGAGATGTTAGTTTTATGGATATCTTAGGAAAAGTGCATTTATTCATAGGTTCAATTTGATTGCTAGTTATGTAAGGTAGAAAGGTTTGATATATACACGGTAAATGAATTTAAAGTTAATATCTTGTAGTTCATTTTCAGTATTCAAAAAATTATTGATTAATTAGTGTGTTTTATTCCTACTTTGTAATGTAATAAAGATATTTAATCAAAACACTTAACCCTAGTATAAGATTCGTACATAACATGTCTTCATGTGTGATCATTTTTACCATAGAAGATATTGAAACCGTAAAATGAACATAAAATTTTGTGCTCGATGGAACCTCCTAGCTTAGCTAAATAAGACCCCTAGTTTGTGTTACGGTCATGGTTTATATGTTTATCCTTATTTTCATGAACCCAATGGTTGGGAACGACCTGGACAAACTCTTTATGGAGTAAGTAGAGCTATTAGTCCCTTAGTATCCTAGTGGACTATCAAGTCTTATGAAGTTATATATATATATATATATATATATATATATATATATATATATATATATTATATATATATATATATATATATATATATATATTAAATTCATCATCGAATGAATTCCCTATGGGATCCAAACAACAAAAATCAAGATAGTGAAATAGTTTTTCTATGACTTAAACTCTTGTTAATGAACTCTTTAGTCCCTCTTAGCTAAGTGTGATACCTTGGTTACTGACAACATATCGCCTTGGTCTTTCATGAAGGTTTTCTATCATAAACATGTCTTCTCACCTTAAAATCATATTTAGTTGGGGCATATATCCTTAAGTGCATTTTGAATTATACCAAAACCTTGGTTGTTTAAGGGGTTAACTTGAGGACTGAAATTGTACATAAGTCTTAGAAAATTCAATTGTATTTAAAATAAGTTGACTTAAGAGAATTTTAGAGAAAAAGAGGGGTCTTGTTACCTCATGTGCCCAGTTTCCCTTTTGTACCCTAGTGAGTGGCCCAAAACCAAACATAGGTATTTTTCCTATGATATTCCTATGATTGATCTCTTTTTGGGATTAAATTACACAAGTGGATGTATTCGTTGCAGTATGTGTTAACACTGCAGTGTATAAGAGAAAATAATTGGGTTGTCTCGTGTTTGATTACACTCCTTATAGTAGTGAATCCATTAATGAAAATTATGTGTTATTTTGTTTACAAATGTTATAAAACAATGTTAATAATGATACCATAGTGCAATGTAAGAGTAAATCATATAAGAGTAAAAAAAGAGTTGAGGTTAGGAATAATGTCACTCTTACACTCCTTATAACTCAATTAGACATTTACTTATGTTAAAGAGAATATGAATTACCTTGGTGAGAGAAAAATTCCAGAAAACAAAATAAATACATCTTCGAAATCTTAGACAGTTACTTTTGTAGCTCTTTGTGTCTTAAAGTGATGCCAAAAAAAAAGATACCTAAGAAACAATTTAAATGAAATGAGAAAAAAGAGTATATGTCATAATGGTTTAGGAACAAATTTCCTCTTGAAGTTTTTATGGTAGATTTAAGCTTTGATTTTTTTTTAAAGAATGGATACAAATTGTTGTTGGTGGGACTATGCATTTGAGCCAGTATAGAGTCCACTGAAAATAAAATAAAATATAATTATGTCATGTAAATGCTTAATTGAATCAAACTAACTTTAGAACTAAAACAACCATAGTATGAGAATAATTGTGCTTTTAATGTAAGGAAGTTTATAGGAAAGGTAAAACTTTAACCTTCACCTCCTTTAATGTGTATTATTTTCCACTGACAACTTTTGGTTGGTCCCCTTGCATAATGAAGGTAAAATTAAACGTCAACTAAACATATTTTGAGAAACAAACCTTTAGCATAAGAAATAAAGAATTAGGAACTTTGTATGTAATTGGAAATATGGAATTTAATTATGTAAGTTATGGAGCTTGTCATAAGGGATAAAGAGAAAACTTAAATGGTCGAACAATAAGATGAATTTGAAACGAATTTAGAAACCTGTAGGTGGAAAAAGGAAAAAACTATCCTTACATAAAAATATTCTTGGAATGTTGATCGTAATTAAAATGTTGTAGTGCCCATTTCCCTTTGACACCTTTTTTGATACTAATCATGATACTGTTGGTTATATTATGGACTTGATTATGGACCTTATTATAGTGAGAAGTTAGATGTTAGAGCATGGATTATTGTTGACTTGATTAAGTTATGATGCATGATGATTATTAGAGGCACTTTGGATATGGATGTTGATATACTATTTGACATGGTTATACTATGGATGTTGTTCAGACACGTGATATTTAGATATTATGAGTAGACATAGAAATGAAAATTATTTGATGATGATATAGTGGTTGAGTAAAATTGTAAATCATCTTTTTGGTTGTTAGGATGTTGTTGTGATCCATATATTTAGATGATTTTGGAAATTTTAATTAGATTATTTTGGATGTATTGATATAGATACGAGGCTGAGGGAGGTATTTGTGTTTTGCAAGTTAAAATATCACAGTAAATATCGGGGGATTGGAGACCAACCACATTAGAATTCTAGATGAATTAAACAATGTCATGATGGCAACTAGTATTTGTTTGTGCGTGTTTGTCTGTGATTATTTATTTGTTTATTTATTCTAAATGTGACCAAGGGGTTATGTGTTTTTATTTTTTTGACCCTTTTGTTTAAATGATGCATGTGTTTATTTTGTGATGTATTTGCCCTTTTCTTTATTTATTAAATGTTGTATTGATATTATGGGTAAGCATGTTGTTAATATTAATTAAATAAAAGAGGTCATAAGAAATTAATTAATAGAGTTGTTGGCGTTGATTTAAAGTGTTGTAAGAGATGTCTAAGTGATGTGTAAGTTAACATTTGAGTGTGAAACACTCCACCTTCATGGAATTTTGAAATTTTCCTTGGAGGCTAATTTTGAAGGCTTGTGGGATAAATTAAAATTATCCCATACCTCTTAAATTTAATTACCAACCATACCTACGGTTGGAGAGTTGAGATTATACTTTTATAATGCTTTTTGAGAAGAAAATTTGTAGCTTTTAATTACAATTTTCTTAACTGATTTAATTTTAGTCCTTTAGTGCGTGGTTTGGATTTGAGTGTGTAAGTAAACTGTCATTTTATTCACCCACCTATTTATTATGCATTGGAGAATGAAGTTGACTTTTGGGGTTGAGGTTGAGGATGTGTGATGTGGCATCCTACATGGATCCACCTCATCCTCTTCCCTTCCCTCTTCTATAAAGTTTTAATTCCTTTCCTTATTTTGGGCTACTTTACTTTGGAGACTTCATTCTGAGGTGAATTCTTTTGAGGTTTCAGAGCTCTTGCTTTGAAGAATTTTTGGAAGATTTTTACATGCTTGTGCTTTGATTTTTAGACTACTTGTATTGGGATAAAGCTTACTGTTTTGGAACTTGGAACAACTCCATCATGGAGAGGAAGGAGCTTGACTCTTGAAATGCTCTTCTTTTATGAATGTAAATGTTAATGTGTAAATGTTTTGGCATGTTTTTGGGCTGTTGGGTACATGGCCTAGCAAATGGTGTACGAGAAGACTATGGCGTTTATTTTGTGGGAGGCAAAAGTATGTTTTTAGGGAGGTATAAGGGTGGAGGGAGTTAGGACTTGGGTTCCACCTTACAAAGAAATATCTTGCATTTCTTTACTCATTTTGGGGTGCCACAAGAGGTTGGGGATCCATAAGGAAATATGAGGAATAAAGGGTTCTTTGGGGAGGCATAAAGAATGTTAGGGCTTTGATATACTATATTTGGGTGGGTTATCATTTAGGTGGTGATACCCATTTCCCCTTTTAGGAGGCATAAGAAGCATCCCCAATAGTTTCTAGCTCCTTTGTCTTGCTTGAGGAATCCTTAGTATTGTTTGTCATGATTTAATGTAGTTGTAAACTACATCCTATTCTAGAATGTGTTTTTATTGTGAGAGTGTTGCTTGTGTGTTTGCAGAAGCCTGTTGTTGCCATGAGTTGGATCACATATTTTATTGCAATGTGATTGAGGCTCAGGGGCCAACGAATAATGATGGATTCTCCTCTTCATTTGATGTCTTGATTGGGTGAAGATCATTGCCTTTCCCCTACTCTTATTATGATCACAATTTGGAAGAATGAGAAATACACATGTTGTTGTGCTAGAGCTGAGAAAAAGACAATTTGACAGTCCCTTGTAAAATGAAATCTTATTGTTTCCCTTTCCCACTTTAAAGTGGATGATCTATATATAAATTGTAATCAAAAGATATTTTTTATTGAAAATGAAAGTTGAAATTCAAAATTTAAACTAGTTATACTATGTATTTTGTTGTTGGAAAGAATGTGAATGAATTTTCCATATTTCGTATGTTGTATTTTGAAATCAAATCGAAAGGAATTTGTAAGAGTTTCATTTGAATTAATGGAATGATTTTCCAGGTTGTTCATATGATATTATTTCCATTAGAAATATGTGTTTAACATGTACTATGAAATCCTTGTAAGGAAAGTGGAAAGGTGAAACAAATGAGGAGAAACTGTATTATTCTACCATGTATATAATATATGATTTTGAAAAGAATAAAAGTTACATCATTTTATTTATCATTTGATTGACGGAATGAAACCTTTTGAAACTAGCATGAAACAAATTCATTTGTAAGGCAAGTAAAATGAGAACTATAGAGCTAACTTTGTTGTTTCCATTTTTGCCTCACGTTAAACTTTGTAACTTTTACCATAAATGAATATACTGAACCTACAATTAAGAAATAATAATGAAACATTAAAATTGAACATGTCAGGAAATAAATGAGTTCAATTAGAAAAAAAAACTTAAACGAAATCTTTCAAAACCTAGCAAAACTAAGTTCAAAGCTTTCATAGTCGTTTTGCTGTCAAAATTGTAAAATTTCAAATTGGAACTCAATCAAATAGATCTACCTCAAAAAATTATCCTAAATCCACCTAAGAACAATTCTCCATGTCTATTTGACATGTTGAGAAAGGAAGAAGATCAAATTGAACAAATCTCACAAGTTAAAATTTACTAGTTTGCACTGTAAAAGCCTGCAAATCATTTTCTTGAAATTGACCACTTAAAATTTATCAAAATAAAATATTAATGATTCATGAGAATATAGGATGTCGAGATATTTCCGGAAAGTCTTAATTTTCCCAAAACCGAGCCATCTATAAAAAGTTTTGGCCTTCTGAAGTTTCTTTTCACTTGGCATTAAAAAAACAAATTGGGAAGAATTTCCTTAGTGGTTCCACGAGCCCGAATGTTTCCCTGAAAAATTCAGAAAATTTTTGGGAAAAATTTCCAATTTTTTCATGATGCCCCACTAACCCACAACCAATAAGAGTCTGCCACATGGCACCATGAGGTGTCAACAGAGCTGCAGATCATTTTTTCACTCAGCGCTTCCAAAACATTTTGGGAAAATTTTCCCAATTTTACCCACCGGCCCGCAGCCAATCAAGAGCCACCATGTGGTGTCGTGAGGAAATGTTGGAGTAGTCGGTCCCCTTTTTCCTTTTTATGTTTCGAGAAATTTTGGAAAATTTGAAAAAATTTCCCTGCCACCCCGCCAGCCACAGCCAATCAAGAGTTACCACGTGGCATCGCGTGGTACTGGTGGAGGCACGAGTGAATGTTACCTTTTTTCCCGATGGAGGTGGGCATTAAACAAATTATCTCCCTTCTACCTCGTGTTGGCTTAGGAAATGCCACATGTCCCTCACAGACTCGTGAGAGCATGGGTACAAAGGTGGCTTTCCATCCCTTGGGAAAATTTTCTCCCTGCAGCCCGTAGACCCACCCATGGGGAAAGTTTTCTCCCCATGGCCCGCTGACCCGCACTTGGGGAAAAAAAAAATTCCCCTGGGCCTGCAAGCCCACTCTTCAGGAAAAGTTTCACCCCAGGGCCCATCGGCCCATAACTTGAGAAATATGACAAGTTAGGAGGACTTCTTTATATCAATGAAAAGGTGAGGAAATTTCCAATCCATTGGGAATGATATATGGAAATTTTGAATGCGTCAAATTTGAGATAAATTAAGTTGAATCTTTATAGCCTGTTAGAGAGTGGGTATGGTGAGGAATTACCCTTTGACCCTAATTGAACTTTCTAACCCTAAAATTTTAGGACCTTATGACCTCTAATAATTGTTAATGAAAGAAAATAATATTCTAGTTTATTAGAATTGATCTGCAACTTGTTAGTGACAACGATTGTCTTGTAACCTAGTTGTAGACTCTTTTAAAAAAAAATAATAATTCCATAATTTTTTTCCTAACTAATCCTAGGTTTTTCTTGGGTCGCAAGTGGGTTGTTTTAGCTGGCATCACACATGGTATCATAGAAGTGGTTCAAAAGCTTGGGCCATTGGGCACACTAGAAAACTTGAGACATGAACCTTAAACCTAGCACGCTTTTAAATTTAGAAGACAACTTAGTTTAGAAATTACCTATTTTAGTAAAGATGGAAACTTAGTAAATCCTAGAATAAGGAATTAACTCTATTATTACTCTGTATAGGAGGCACATACAAGATGAGGAACCTTTTCACATAAACCTAGGCATACCACCTCCAGATCCTATTGTAGCAGCTATCCTATCACAATTCTTGCAGACTCTCTAGGATGCTAATACCACTCTACGTGGAGGATCAATATAAGGGAACACAGCCGAACAGGATAGAGTCACTTCCATTGAGGGTCATGTATCTCCTTGACCCAATGAGGAGCATGTAGGAGAGAAATTCTAGGAAACATCAGCTAGAGTAGAGTCACCATAGAGGGGATAGGGTGACCAAGTTTCAGGACATAGAAAGAGGTCTCAGAGCCCTAGGCTTAGGGATGAGCATAAAGAGAGGCCTAGAGGACATCATACCACAATTGCATATCAAATCAGGGAGATCCTAAAGCTTCGGCCATCACATTATTCTAGTGACATAGGTGGATTTCAGGAAGAGGCCTGGTTTGTGAGCTTAAGCCGATGCTTCAAGCTCTATCCTTGTTCTAGCAACACAAAAGCTCGTCTTATGATCCATCTACTGAGGGATGGAGCTGGTTTCTAGTGGTGGATAGAGGAGAATAAGCTCCATGTTGATTATGAGATAGTTACCTATGAGCTCCTTGAGGAGTGATTCAGCAACAAATATTTTTCACGTAAGTTCATGCAGCAACGGATAAATGAGTTCCATGACCTCCGGCAGGCATCTCTTATAGTGGCTAAGTATGAGAGTATATTTTTGGATGTACTCTAGTATGTTGATTACATGCAAGAGGAGTAGGTACAGATCCACAGGTTCATCTGGGGCCTTAATCTAGACATTGGAGGCACAGTGTAGATCCATTCTCAATAGATATTAGCTGAGACCATCAAGAAGGCCTATATAATAGAGGAGACTCAGGGAAAGACCAAGCAGGCTGGAGACTGAGTCTGGAGCTGCATAAAGCAGATGTAGGCTAGCAAATTGAGGAGATTTGTACCTCTTCCTCGTGGTGGACAGGGTTCAGTACAGTCATCTTTTAGGCCACAGTAGTAGCAACAGTCTTGCCCACCTTATAGACCTCCACAGAGGTTTGATGCACAAAGAGGTCAGAATATGGGGCCTCCCCCTAGGGGTACTATCAGGATCCAGGGTGTCCAGAGATCTCACTCAACAATATCTCACTAGCAAAGACCTAAGTAGACCACAGCCAGATCATCAGGATCCACACCACAGACCTCCAGAGTACTGACTGGATCTTTTACACAGGGGAGAGGATTAGGTGGTTGGTTTCGGTTTGGTGTTACTAGATATTTTTGGAGAGACTTTCCACATAACCCTAATAAGAAGGGTAAGACATAGATCTTAGAGCCTATTGTTGGTGATATGGGGCACAGTCATAGGATGAAAGTAGCGATCGAGAACTGCTAGATAGAGCATTAGAGTACAATTACTGAGACTACAGGTAACATTGGAGGTATTCCCACCTCCATTCTATTTGATTCTAGTTCTTCTGATTCTTTTATTACACACTCTTTAGTAGAGAAATGTAAACTAGTGGCAGTTAGGTAGGGTGATAGTTGGGATGTTGAGATGACTTCTGGAGCCAAGATCTCTGTAGACTCCTCAGTTAAGGAGTGTGTGGTAGATTTGGGACCTTTCACCACCACCTCCGATCTTTGTATCATTTTGTTAGGCTCTTATGCAGTCATCTTGGGCATGGACTGGTTGTCTTCTCACAGGGATAGGATCGATTGTTACCACAAGATTGTATCTTATGCAGATGATTTGGGAGTAGAGTCGGTGATATTAGAGGTCAAGAGACCCGTTTCTATTTTCACCATTTACACAATGTAGCTTAAGTGGTGTGTGCGACGATGTTTCCAGATGGTTTCTGTCATAGTTAGTGACATATCAGAGGATGGGTCTAGTGGACCATCGCTAGATGATCATCCCATTTTGAGAGAGTTTGCAAATGTATTTCTATGGGAGCTACCAGGGTTACCACCCCCACTTGAGATTCATTTTCATATAGATCTTTTTTCAGGAGTAGATCCTATCTCACGAGCACCTTACCGGCTGACTACCCCTGAGCTCTACGAGCTCAAGTTACAGTTTGAAGGCCATGTGGAGAAGGGCCTAATTTATCCTAGCATGTCCCTTTGGAGTTCACCGGTGATCTTTGTAAAGAAGAAGGATGGATCAATGTAGTTGTGTATTGATTACCGCCAGTTGAATAAGGTAACAATCAAGAATTGTTATCCCATTCCACACATTGATGATTTATTTGATAAAATTAAGGGAGCCAAAAATTTCTCTAAGATAGACCTTAAGTTAGGATACCATTAGCTGAGCATTTTGGAGGTGAACATTCATAAAACCACCTTCCGTACATGATATGGCCACTATGAGTTCACAGTGGTACCTTTTGGTTTGACTAATGCCCCTGCAGTATTTATGAGTTTGATGAACGGGATATTCAGGACTTTCTTAGATCACTTCATGCTCATATTCCTTGATGACATTTTGATTTACTCACGTACACATGAGGAGCACGAGGGGCACCTTCGTCAGGTTCTTCAGTGTCTTTAGGAGCAGTAGCTTTACAAGAACTTGGAGAAGAGTGCATTCTTTAAACCGAAGTTACAGTATTTGGGTCATATCATTTCTAGGGAAGGTATCATCATCCATCCTTCCAATTTTAGAGCTATCATGGATTGGCCAACACCTACTATTGTGACATAAGTACATAGCTTCATGGGATTGGTAGGTTCCTATAGGAGATTTTTTTAGGACTTCTCTCAAATTGTGTCCCCGTCCACTTCCCTGCAACGGAAAGGGAATAATTTTGTTTGGTCAACCAGGTGTGAGTAGGCATTCAATACACTGAAGGAATGCCTCACTACAACACCTATTCTGGTGTTGTTGGATCCACAAGGTAAGTTTTTCATTTGCATAGATGCTTCTTTAGCAAGACTTGGAGGTGTGTTGATGCAAGAGGGAAAATTAGTGGCTTTTGAGTCTCACAAATAGAAAGATTATGAGCTTAATTATCCAGCCCATGATCTTGAGATTGCGGTAGTTGTGCATGCTTTGGTTTGATGGAGACACTTTCTTCTTGTTTAGAGATTCACAATCAAGAAAGATCACTTGATTCTTTGACACCTCTTCACGTATCCCAATCTCAATGTTCGTCAGCAACGTTGTATAGAGTTTCTTTGTGAGTATGATCTAGATATAGAGCATGTGAAAGGGAAGGAGAATGTTGTGGCAGACGCTTTCAGTAGACGGAGACATGTGGTTATGGCTACTTCAATGGGTACATATTTACGGAGTAGGATTCCTTAGTGGATTCCTCTTAATAGCTTCTACATTGTAGTTCAAGCAAAGATCGAGTCTTAGAGACCCCTCAAGAGGAATTTTGATGGTTTATCACTAGAGGTAGATGGCTTTCTCAAGCACAGAGTTCAGATTTATTTTCCTAGAGACAGAGGATTGATGCAAGACATATTGAAAGATGCACATCATGCATCCTATTCAGCCCATCCTAGGGTGGAGAAGATGTACGCTACTTTGAGACAATTATATCACTAGATAGGACTTCATAGAGACGTGGCTCAGTTTGTGTCACACTGTTTAGAGTGCCAAAAATTAAAGACCAAGTATCAACATCCAGCTAGCCTTCTCTTTTGTCATGCTATACTGGAATGGAAGTGGGACAACATTTCGATGGATTTCATTATGGGGCCACCGATGTCGAGATATCACCACGATGCCATCATGGTCAGGGTTGATAAATTGACAAAAGTGGCTCACCTTTCTCTAGTGAAGACGACTTATATGGTGAGTGCAGTGTCACGGGTATATCTTGATGAGATTTTTAGGTTGTACAGGATTCCGCGGAAGATCATTAGTGACTGTGATACTTTATATACTTCCCATTTCTAGACTACCATGCAGCACGCCCTCGAGATGAGAATCAAATTCATCACAACATATCACCCTGAGACAGATGGAAAGAATGAGCAGGTGAATTATATTTTAGAGGATATGCTTAGGATGTATGTGATGGATCAGCAGTCTAGGTGGGAGGAATACTTGTACTTGGTGGAGTTCACCTACAATAATAGTTTTCAAAGTTGTATAGGCATCACTCATTTTAAAGCTTTGTATGATAGAGAATGCAAGACACTTCTTAGTTGGGACAAATTAGAGGATAGGATTTCTCTTGGACCATCTTTGTTGCAGGACATGTAACAGCAGGTGATTTTGATCAGATAGAGACTGCAAAGGAGGCACAGGATAGGCAGAAGAAGTATGTAGATCAGCATAGGAAAGACTGTATTTTTCATAGTGGGCATGAAGGTTTTCCTTCGTGTCAGGCCACAAAAGACCCTTATCCTTTATGGAAAAGGTTCTAAGTTAGCTCCTAGATTTGTGGGTCCTTTTGAGAAATTGGAGTGTATCAGTCCCTTTGGCCAACCCTCTAGCATTTCTACCCAAACTTGTCTTGCGTACATGATGTGTTTCATGTTTCAGTTCTTAGGAGATATGTTTCAGATCCTTCTCATGTGTTAGATTGGAAATCATTGGAGGTCCAAGATCAGGGGCAGGTGATGGTGGAGCCCATTCACATCCTAGAGCATAGGACCCTGAGGCCTTCGAGGAAGAGAGGTTGATTAGGTCTGGGTGTCAATGGGATAAATATGATGATACTCCATTTACATGGGAGGATGCTACTTTGCTATGAGTTCAGATTCCACATTTGTTCCAGTGACTTCCAAGAGGAAGTCAAATCTAAGGGGAGGGGGATGTAGTTCCCATTTCCCTTTGACACATTTTTTTATACTAATAATGATACTGATGGTTACATTATTGACTTTATTATGGACCTTATTATAGTATGATGTTATATATTAGAGCATGAGATTATTGTTGACTTGATTCAGTTATGATACATGATGATTATTAGAGGCACTTTGGATATTGATGTTGATATATTGTTTAACATGGTTATACTATGGATGTTTTTTGGACATGTGATATTTAGATATTATGAGCAGACCTAGAAATGAAAATTATTTGATGATGATATAGTGGTTGAATAAAATTACAAATGATCTTGTTGGTTTCTTGGATGTTGTTGTGATCCATATATCTAGATAATTTTAAAAAATTTAACTATATTATTTTGGATGTTAAGATATGACCACAAGGCCTAGGGAGTTATTTGTATTTTGCAGGTTAAAATATCACAACAAACATCGAAGGATTGGAGACAAACCACATTGGACTTCTAGATGAATTCGACAAGGTCACCATGGTAACTAGTATTTGTTTGTGCATATTTGTGTGTGTTAGGGATTCCCATGGGGAGATCACCTTTGAATGTGACCAAGGGGTTCTGTGTATTTTATTTATTCGACCCCTTTGTTTGAATGTTGCATGTGTTTATTTTATGAGGCATTTTCCCTTTTCTTTATTTATTAAATGTTGTATTAATATTTTTGGTAAGCATGTTGTTAATATTAAATAAATAAAGAGATCATAAAAATGAAATTAATAGAGCTATTGGCCTTGATTTAAAGTGTTGTAAGACATGTGTAAGTGATTTGTAAGTTAACTTTTGAGTGTGAAATGTTCTGATAATAATGGTATAGCTTTGATACCAAATGATAGAATAGAATAAGATTGCAATGACCAAAGAGGGACAAAAGCCTCAAAAATATTATTGATCATGAAATCAGATTACATAACAATGCAAGAGCTGTAATATTTATAGATATTAGACAGCCTCATATGGATAGACATGACACCCTATCAAGAACCAACTACGAGATGATAAGGCCCATCTCACATGCACATGTAATTACTAATAATACCAATATTGAATGTTATCCAACATAACAATATTGAATGCAAGTCACTAGACTAGAGTGCACATGTTGCACATTATTAAATAAAAGACAATGCAATAAAATGTAATAAATATGCGTATGCTAAATTATGCTAACATTCCCCTTCTTAATTTTGCATAGTTTCGAATGAAGTGGAGAGGAACTCTCTGAATAGTGTGAATTTGTCACGTGTAAGTGACTTAGTGAAAAAATATGCCTTCTGTTCAGCTGTAGGAAAGAACTGGAGCTGTATGTTGTGCTTCAAGACATGCTCACGTATGAAATGAACTTGTACTTCAATATGCTTGGTTCTCTCATGAAATACCAGATTGCGAACAAGCTTAAAAACTCCTTCATTATCAACATATACTGGAGTAGATTTCTGTTGTGGTAGACCAATTCCTTCCAGTATTTAGTGTAGCCATATTGCTTCACAAACAGCTTCACCTGTAGCTCGATACTCTACTTCTGTAGAAGAGTGAGAAACAAAGTTTTATTTCTTGCTTCCCCATGATATCGGTCCAGATCCCATAAAGAAGACAAAGCCTGATGTTGACTTCCTATCATCCATGTTTCCTGCATGATCTAAATCTAAATATCCTATCAAGAAGAAGTTGTCATTCTTCTTGTACTCTAGACCAAGGTCAACTGTACCCTTTAGATATCTCAGTATTCTCTTTGCTACTTTCCAATGACATATTTTTGGTTCTTGCATGAAGCGTGATAAATAGCTAACTGCAAAACTGATATCTGGTCTAGTATATGTCAGGTAAATGAGACTCCCGATCAACTGCTGATAGAGAGTTGCATTCACCGGTGGTGATGGATCAGAACGAGATAAATGAAGTCTCACTTCCATAGGTGTAGCAATAGGAGTGGAGTCCATCATCCTGAATTTCTTGAATGTTTTCTTGGTGTATTTCAACTACAACACAAAGATATGATTCTCTTTTTTCCATACTTCCAACCCAAGACAATAGTGCATGAGCCCGAGATCTGTCATGTCAAATGATCGATTAAAATCCTTATTTGTTGCATCGATCATCTTCAAAAAACTTCCTGTAATGACTAGATCATCGACATAAACAACCAAAATGAAAATCACCCCCCATTGCTTTTTGAGGTAGAGATTGGGGTCATAAGGATTCCTTTCGAATCCATGACTTATGAGATGCTCATCAATTTTGATGTACCATGCCCGGGGTGCATGTTTTAGGCCATATAGAGATTTTATGAGTCTGCATACCATCATCTCTTTTCCTGGTATTACATAACCATCTGGCTGAGTCATATAGACTTCTTCTTGCAAATATACATTAAGAAAGGCACTTTTCATATCCATTTGGTGGACTTTTCAACCAAATTGTACAGCTAGAGCAAAGATCATCCTGATTGTCTTGATCTTGGCTGTGGGAGTAAATGTCTCCTCATAATCAATGACTTCTTATTGTGCACACCCCTTTGCTACAAGCCTTGCTTTATACTTGTCAATAGTCCCATCTGATTTGTACTTAGTCTTGAATATCCATCTGCATCCAATGGGTTTCTTTCCTGGTGGAAGGTTGACAAGTTGCCATGTGTTGTTCTTCATCACTGACTGATACTCTGAATCCATGGCATCTTTCCAATATTTTGATTATAGGGCTTCCTAAATTGTAGATGGCTCAACTTTTTCAACAACTCTGCTCATTAGGGCATAATTGACCTCTTCACGAGCTTGACTGCAAGTTCTAGGTCTAGGATTAGATGATGTGCTAGGTGCTTCATCCAAATTTGCATCTCTTATTAATTGAGTATACCATTTAGGTAACTTCTTAGCTATTCCATTGGCTTGTGGTGGATCTAAGTTTTCACCATCACTGAGAGTATCGAATATCTTCTATGATATTAAAAGAGTATCAAGTAAAATATATTAATATTAAATATCATGATAATTGCTACTAATTTTAAAACATAATAAGATAATTGTTATATTAATTCATTATCTAATTTTATTAAAAAACTTATTTATTATTCATTATAAAACATTAAATAATTTTTAAATATTTATTAAAGAAATAAAATACTTGTCTTTGACTCTAAAGTGTATTGATAAGGTGGACTTTCTAACCTGATTTTTTGAAATTTAATATTATTCTTTGAAAATTAGAAATTTTGTCTGCATCTTGTTTTTTATTTACCATTATTTCATTTTTAAATATGTTATATTGAATAAGGTATGTATTATATTCTATACTATTAACACTTGCATTATTAAAGAAGAGAAATATGAATATCTAATTCCCGTAAAGATTTCCATCATTCATACTTTGACCTATATATTTTAAACTATCAACACTTGAATTATTAAAGAATAGAAAGATGAAGATCTACCTCCCTTAAAGAGTTCCATCAATCATACTTCAACCACCAAGATACAAAGTGAATTACAAAAAGGGAAAAAAATGAAAAATTATTCATTGCGTGGCAAGAGACAAATACGGTTTGTCTTCATCGTGTTTTTTATTTACCATTATTTCATTTTTAAATATGTTATATTGAATAAGGTATGCATATATTCTATACTATTAACGCTTGAAGTATTAAAGAAGATAAAAATGAAGATCTACTTCCCTTAAAATTTTCCATCATTCATACTTCGACCGATATATTCTATACTATGAACACTTGAATTATTAAAGTAGAGAAAGATGAATATCTACCTCCCTTAAAGAGTTACATCATTCATACTTCGACCACCTAGATACAAGGTGAATTACAAAAAGATAATAAAATGAGAAATTATTCATTGCGTGGCAAGAGACAAATATGGTTTGGACCTATCTAAGAATAACACTTCTCCACCTAGTTGATTATGTTCTTTTCTGCTATTCGATTGTTCTCTATTTCCTCATTTACCTATGCCAAGCAACAACTTGTTTTTCTGCTTTGGTGTTGGTTTTCCATTGCAGTTTGGTTGTTTATCAGCAGTTTTTATGATGATAAGTTGTTGTTTTTCTGTTCTTTTATGAGCAAACGGTATTCTGCTGCTGGGTTGTTATGTTTTATCCTGATTTTGATCTTTTTTATTATGTTGATAATTCTAATGTCTCGATATTCTTGTATAGGTATTGTAGTCTAGGTCTCGATCATTCTTGTATAAGGGTATAGTCCCTTTCAAAAACTATTTGCCATTAATAAAAAATTTAAATGTTTAAATTGTAACTTTTGTAGTGGGGAAGGAGAAACCCAAAGATTATAAGATGAAGAAAGGATATTAAGGACATAAAAAAAAAATTATTCATATCCTTGACCCTACACATCTTTACCAAATTAAAATTACTTGTTTACAACCTCTGATTCTCTTAAATTATCTTTGGAGGCCATACATTTTTTTATTTATATTTGTTTTTATCTTGCGAGAATTGGAATTTACACATCTCCCCACCCCCCCCCACTCCCCCCCCCCCCCCTTTGCATGCTCCCCTCACACACATACATAAGAATTCTATTTTCTTCATAGCTATGTGTTCATGCCTTCACCATACTAGTTTTAACATATTTACCTCTACTGGATGAAGCAATTAAAAGAAAACTATGAAGCTTATCTATATGTCAAATGAATTAATAAATGAAATGTAATATTAATAAATGATTAATTAAGAAATATTTTAGTTAGGGTAATATATTGTTAAATTTATTCAACTATCCTACTAAACATGGTAGAAAGGTAAATAAAAAACTATTATTTAAGTGATGTGCTAAATATTGTATTTTAAAAAGTAAGGATATATTTAATTTGAGAAAAATTATATTAACATTGAATGAATTTGTGTGAAATTTATATGTTAGATATTTAAAAGGATGTGTATTTTTAAAAATTACTATTTATCGTCAATTAAAATATATTAATATTAAATGTCATGATAATTGCTACTATTTTTAATACATAATGAGATAATTGTTACGTTGATTCATTATCTAATTTTATAAAAAAAAATTATTTATTATTCATTATAAAACATGAAATATTTTTTATATTTTTATTAAAGAAATAAAATACTTGTCTTTGATTTGAAAGTGTATTGATAAGTGGACTTTCTAACATAATTTTTAAAATTTAATATTATTCTTTGAAAATTCAAAATTTGTCTTCATCATGTTTTTTGTTTACCATTATTTCATTTTTAAATATGTTATATTTAATAAGGTATGTATATATTATATACTATTAACACTTGAATTATTAAAGAAGATAAATATGAAGATCTACTTCCCCTAAATATTTCCATCATTCATACTTCAACCTATATATTCTAATAGTATCATCACTTTAATTATTAAAGAGGAGAAAGATGAAGATCTACCTCCCTTAAGAGTTCCATCATTCATAATTCGACCACCAAGATACAAAGTGAATTATAAAAAGGTAAAAAAATGAAAAAATATTCATTGCGTGGTAAGAGACAAATATGGTTTGGACCTATCCAAGAAGTGCCTAGTAGGAATCTCATGGAAATTTGTAACCTTCTAGGATTTATTCATGGGGAGATTAAATTCCTTTAAACTGATGTACGCTGCTAATTGTGTGAACAATTGAGAATTATGTATGATAAAGAAATACATACAAGATAAATAAGGACATGTCACCTTTGCTTGGAATATAAGTACAAGTCACACTTTAGCTACCAAGCCAATATAGTAATTATTAAATTATAAATTTTCAATTTTAGGTATCTACTTTTCCCTTTTAGCATTGAAATAGAAAATTACATGCTTAAATGAAAAGACACCAGAGTGTGTACACATATATTCTATTTTTTAAATTTGTTGGTTCTACAAAAACGTTTGAATGCTCCATGATTAAACCTACAATAAATACTTAAGTTTGTTTCAATTAAAGAAAAAATATATAACTTTGTTTTAAAAATGAATCTGTAACTTGAAAATTGTATTTGTAAGTGGGAAAATAGAGAGAAAAAATTAAGGACGAAATATGCCTATTTTCTTTTCTAAAACATAATCTTTTCAAATATTAGCAGAATTGGATATTTGAATTAAAATTTATCTATTACATAGATTGTGCTTGATCTATCCCCAAATTTTAAAAAATAAAATTCTATATTCATAGAGAAATCAACTATTACTTGAGATAAAACATAGCGGGTCCATAGGACTCTATAGTCATCTCAAAAACCTCAAAACAAGAAGGTTTCCATAGGATTTTCTAGTGACCCTCATAACTTCAAACAAATGTATGAAGAAAGTTTCCAAATGTTATTCTACTCATCTTGATATTCTTACAATCCGATGGAATTCAATATATTGCAGTAAGTGCACCACCCTACTACATAAAGGGTCATTTAGAGACAAAAATTAGAGACGAAATAGTAATCCCATCCCTACCATGAAGTGCCCACTACTCTTTGACACCTTTTGATACTGGTCTTGATACTACTGATTATATTATGGACATTATTATGGTTTTGATTTCGTCTGATGTTAGATGTTAGACCATGGATCATTGTTGATCTTGATTTAGTTATGATGTATGATGATTATTAAAGACATTTTATATATGTATGATGATATATTGACACGGATATGTCATGGGTGTTGTATGCCAATGACATGTGATATTTAGATATTGTGAGTAGACCTAGAAAATGGACATTATTTGATGATGATATAGTTGTTGATATAAACTGTAAATGATATTGTTGGATTCCCTTGATGATTGTTGTGATTCATATCTATAGATGGATTTTGATATTATGTTTATATCATTTTTGGATGTTCTGATATGTACACAAGGCTAAAGGAGGTATTTGTGTTTTGTAGGCTAAAATATCACAACAAAATCGGGGGATTGGAGACCAACCACATTGGAATTTTAGATGAATTCAACAAGGTCACCATGGAAACTAATATTTTTTTGTGCGTGTTGTGTGTGTGTTAGGGATTCCCATGGAGGGGGATCACCTCTAAATGTGACCAAGGGGTTTTATGTATTTCTTTTATTTGGTCCATTTGTTTATGCTTGCATGTGTTTATTTTGTGGGGCTTTTACCCTTTCTTTAATTATTAAATGGTGTGTAAATATTGTGAGTAATCATATTGTTAAAATAAATAAATGAAAGATGTCATAAGAATGCAATTAATAGAGTTGTTGGCCATGATTTAAGTGTTGTAAGTATTGTGTAAGTAATGTGTAAGTGATGTGTAAGTTAAATTTTAAGTGTGACACACTCCACCTTCTTGGAAATTCGAAATTGTCCTTGGAGGATGATTTTGGAGGTTTGTGGGACAAGTTAAACTTGTCCCATACCTCTTAAATTTAATTACCAACCATACCTATAGTTGGAGAGTTGATTTTATACTTTTATAATGCTTTTTGAGAAGGCAAATTGTAGGTTTTAATTGCACTTTTCTTACATGATTTTATTTCAGTCCTTTGGGGTATGGGTTAGATTTGAGTGTGTAAGTAAACTGTCATATTTTTTCACCTAACTATTTATTATGCATTGGAGAATGAAGTTAACTTTTTGGGTTGGGGTTGAGGATGTGTGATGTAGCATCCTACATGGATCTACCTCATTAGCTTCCCTTCCCTCTTCTATAAAATTTGAATTTCTTGCCTTGTTTTCGGTTGCTTCACTTTAGAGACTTGATTCTTGGGTGAATTATTTTGCTGTTTTTTGGAGCTCTTGCTTTTGGAGTAGTTTCTTGAAAGATTGTTGCATGTTTTGCTTGGTTGATTTTTGGATTGATTGCGTTGGAAAAAAGCTTGCTATTTGGAACTTGGAACAACTCCATCATGGAGAGGTAAGAGCTTGGCTCTTGAAATGCTCTTCTTCTATGAATGTAAATTTTAATGTGTGAATGTTTTGGCCATGTTTGTGGGATGTTGGGTAGATGGCCTAAGAATGGTGTAGGAGAATACTATGGGGTTTATTTTGTGGGAGGCACAAGTGTGTTTTAGGGAGGTATAAGGGTGGAGGGAGTTGGGATTTGGGTTCCACCTTACAAAGAAATAGCTTGCATTTCTTTACTCATTATAGGGTGCCATACGAGGTTGGGGAGGCATAAAGAAATGTGAGGAATAAGGGTACTTGGAGGAGGTATAAGAAATGTCAGGGCTTTGATATACTATATTTTGGCGGTTTTTAATTCAAGTGGTGATACCCATTTTCCCTTTTGGGAGGCATAAGAAGCATATCCCCCATAGTTTCTTGCTCCTTTGGCTTGCTTGATGAAGCCTTAGTATTGTTTTTCATGTTTTAATGTAGTTGTAAACTACATTCTGTTTTGGACTGTGTTTTTATTGTGAAAGTGGTTACTTGTGTGTTTGTGGAAGCCATGTTGTTGCCATGAGTTGGATCACATCTTTTATTGCATTGTGGTTGGGGCTCAGGGGCCAATGAAGAAGGATGGCTTATCCTCTTCATTGGATGTCTTGGTTGGGTGGAGAGCATTTCCTTTCCCCTACTCTTGTTGTGATCACAATTTGGAAGAATGAGAAATACATGCATGTTGCTATTCTGGAGCTGAGAAAAAGATAGTTTGACAATCCCTTGTGAAATGAAATCTTATTGTAGCCCTTTCCCACATGAAGTGGATAATCTATGTATTAATTGTAATGGAAAGATAATTTTTATTGACAATGAAAGTTGAAATTTGAAATGTAAAAGAGTTATACTTTGTATTCTGTCTTGGAAAGAATGTGAAAGAATGATACATATTTTGTATGTTGTATTTTGAAATCAAATGGAAAGGAAGATCATAAGAGTTTCATTTGAATTAATGGAAGTGTTTTTTCTTGTTCATATGATATTATTTCCATTGGAAATATGTGTTTAACATGTACTATGAAATCCCTATTTGGAAAGTGGAAAATTGAAACATGTGAGGAGAAAATGTATTATTCTACCCTTTTAAAATATATGATTTTGAAAAGAATAAAACTTACATTCTTGTCTTTAATCACTTTGATTGAAGGAAATAAAACCTATTTAAGACCAACATGGAATGAATTCAATGTTTTATTTGCAAGACAAAAGGTAATAGAATCCATTCTTGAAATTTTGTAGTTTCCTTTTTTAATTCACATTAAACTTTGTAAAATTCACTTTATAAATGTTGAACAGACCAAACCTGCAATAAGAAATAATAATGAAATTAAATCAATTGAATTGCCATGATATAAATGAGTTCAAAACCAGACAAAAACACTTAAGGAAATATTTCAAAACTTGGGAAAAGCTGAGGCAAAGATTTCACAGTCGTTTTCCTGTCAAAGAAACTTGTAAAATTTCAAATTGCAAATCAATCCAAAATATTACACTTGAAACTATATCCTAAATCCACCTAAGAAAAATTATCCATGTCTATTTGACATGTTGAGAGGAGGAAGAAGATCAAATTGAACAAATCTTTACAAGTTAAAATTTACCAGTTTGCACTGTAAAAGCTTGCAGATCGGTTTTCTTGAAATTGACCCCTTAAACTTTATCAAAATAAAAAATTAATGATTCTCTGAGAAAAGAGGACATCGAGAGATTTTTCTAGAAAGTCCTTGTTTACCCAAAACTAAGCCTCTCTATCAAAAGTTATGGCCTTATCAAGTTTCTCTTCACTTGGCGTCAAAATAAAATTGGTTAAAATTCCCTTGGCGGGCCTACATGCCTGAATTTTTCCCTTAGAGTTTTTGAAATTTTTTGGAAAAAACTTTCAAATTTTCCCCGCCGCCCCATAGCCAATAAGAGGCTACCACGTTGCACCACGAGCTCTTAGTGGAGGGGCGGATCCCTTTTTACCTTAGTGCTTCCAGAAAATTTTGGGAAAATTTTCCAAATTTTCCCTGCCAGCCCGCAGCCAATCACGAGATGCCATGTGGTGTCATGAGGAAATGGCAGAGGAGCGGTTCCCCTTTAACCTTTTTTTGTTTTGGAATCTTTTTGGGAAAATTTTCCAAATTTTACCCTCCACCTCGCCAGCCGCAGCCAATCAGGAGCTGCCACATGACATCCCTTGGTGCTGGCAGAAGCACGAGCAAATGTTACCCTTTTTCCCATCAGGGTGTTAAACAAAAAAATTTCCTGCCACCCTTCTTTCTCTGCGTTGGCTTGGAAAATGCCACGTGTCCCTCGCGGACTCGCGGGCGAGCGCGGGTGCAAAAGTGGCTTTCCGCCCCTTGTGAAAATTTTATCCCCATAGCCCGCAGACCTGCCCATGGGGAAATTTTGTTCCCCAGAGCCCGACAACCCGCAGGCCTACGCTTGGGGAAAAAAATTTCTCCCCTGGGCCCGCAGGCCCGCTATTGGAGAAAATTTTCACCCCATGGTGCGCCGGCTCATAACTTGAAAAGTATGAGGAGTTAGGAGGACTTCTTTATATCAATGGAAAGGTGAGGAAATTTCCTATGCATTGGGAATGATTTAGGAAAAAACTTTATGCATCAAATTTAGGATAAATCAATTTGAATCTTTAAAGCCTATTAGATAGTGGGTATTGTGAGGAATTACCCTCTGACCCTAATTGAACTTTCTAACCCTAGAATTTTGGGACCTTGTGACCTCTAATAATTTTTAATTAAAGAAAATAATATTCCAGTGGATTAGAATTGATCTGGAACTTATTAGTGACAACGGTTGTCTTGTAACCTGGTTGTATACTCTTTTAAACAAAAAAATAATTATTCCATAATTTTTTTCTTAACTAATCCTAGGTTGTTCTTGGGTATCAAGTGGGTTGTTTTAGCTTACATCACAAATGTAATCATGGTAATGATGTGTGTGGGCTTGGAAATCCTTCAGTCCCTTTCCTTGTTGCTGGGTCATTGATAGAATTAGTTCATTGGGGAAAGTATGGCATCGAAATGTATATGGTATTGTCATGTGTCTATGTTAGTTGATGACTTATGTAAGTGGTCGTATCCGTTGTCGAGTTTCTGTATTTGGAGCCCTTGCGGTGTTGTGTAGTGAGTAATGTAAGTGAAAAATAATATTATCCTCATATTTTACTGTCGTATTTGTGTGTGGAATTTTTAATCATTACATTCTACATAGATTTTTTGTGACAACTCAACAATAACATTGTCCAAATATCATGTTTTTCAAATGAGGAACAAATATATAGACATTAGGTATCATTTTATTTGCGGTTTTGTTAACAACAAAGAAATTTGTCTTGAATTTTTTAGATCCGAAGTTCAGTTTGTTGATATATTTACGAAGGCTTTGAAAAATGAAGTTTTCAATTATTTGAGAAGTTGTTTGGGAGTTTGTGATCAGGGATGCACACCCAGCTCCAGAAATACACACTCAGCTCTAGAATAATAAAAGTTTGGAAGTCAAAATTAATGGGGATTGTTAGAAAAATCATGGAAGTTTAATTTTGTCTGCCTCTTATTATAAAGAAAAAGCTAAAATTTAATTTAAATCATGTTTTAGTTATTTAAATTGAGGACAATCCACTTTATTTCTAATTTTAGGAAGGAACATTTTGAAAATAAAATAAATTGTTTTTTAGATTGTTCTATTTTAAAGTTCTACTTTATTTTGAGAAGAAATACCTCTATATAAAAATTTGATTTAACTGAAGCTCTGATAGAGAAGAAGATTAATATGCACAAAAATAAAGATTTGAATTTCGAATAATTTATTTTATTTACAATAAAAATTCTTTATTTTATTTATGTTGTTAGATATTTTATCTCCCTGATTTCTACACAAATCTATATAAAACGTATCACATATTCAAATCTATATATTTCCAAATCAAAGTCGAACATGTGCTACAAATTTATCAAGCAAGTCGAAAGTGTCCAACTGTTCATGTCATTTTTTTAGCTGAGTAAAACTGCATTCCCTTATTATTAATTGCAACATTCCCTTAAACTAAATGATAATATACATATAACGTGTGGTACAAAGGATAGTGCACAAAAATATTATGTAATAAAATCAATATGTATGTGATTCAGCATGACCCATTACCGTACAATCAGTACTCACGATCCAACTTGCCAGTTCAATAAATGTTTAATGACTGCTCTGCTTTCTGCACTTTAATAAAAAAATTATATTTTACACTGAATACTGCCGGCAAATTCACCCACAAACAGACAATGCGACTATCATTATCATTATTTATTTGATAGACCCTCAGCTTGTGAAATTTGTTATCCATTTTCTTTTATTTTATAGTTTGGATGTTTCAAAATTATATTTCCTTCCATGTTTAACTACAAACTTTGTAGATGAGATGAATATAAATATTCAATACATGTGAGAAGGACATATTTCGCTCAAGCATTTGAGACAAGAAGACCATCACTTTGAGTTATATCAACTTATAAGAGATTATTTTATTATCAACTTTGCCTTCGAATCAGTAAATATTATCTGAATGACGTAAATGTCAAACAATATAAACGACTTCGTGTGTGATTTGCACGAATCATGCAGGCCAGCGAATCTTTCACGTTCACAGTTTGACCTGAAACCAGAGATGGATATTTAATCAAGGAATTTAGAAACGCTGAGCCTATAAAACACAAAATCTTTTCGAATCTCAAATCAAAGCATTTTTGCTGTGCTTTCTTCGATCTCGTTTTGTGATTGTCAAAATCCAGATCAAGATGGGAAAGGGTGCATCATTACTGGTTATATTTATGGTACTAAGTTTTATGACTTACATTGCTCCGATGATGGCACATCGTAGCTGTGAGTGTAGCCATGATAATAGTCCTCCTCCCACACCGACTCCAAGTCCCCCTCGACCAAAATCACATCATAGTCCTCCTCCTACTCCAAGCCCCCCTCCACCAAAACCACATCATAATCCACCTCCTCAAACACCTACTCCAAGTACCCCTCTTCCTCCTCCTCCTCCTCCTCCTCCTCAAATACCTACTCCGAGTCCCCCTCTTCCAAGCCGCCCTCCGCCAAAAGTTAACTCCAACCCTCCTCCTCCTCAAATACCTACTCTAAGTCCCCCTCTTCCAAGTCCTCCTCCGCCAAAAGTTAAGTCCAATCCTCCTCCTCAAATACCTACTCCAAGTCCCCCTCCACCTATAGCTCACCATAATCCTCCTCCACAGTCATCTGCGGCAAGTCCGACAAATGAACATTGTCCTGTAGATGCGTTGAAACTGGGAGTCTGTGTAAATTTGCTTGGAGGGTTGGTAAAGATAAACCTTGGAGACCCCCGTACAGAGTGCTGCCCACTTTTGAAAAATATTGTAGATTTAGGCGCAGCAGTGGTGTTTGTGTACAACAGTAAGGGCTAGCGTCCACGACCTCAACGCTGTTCTTCCGGTGGCTCTCAGTGTTTTTGCTCAGTGCAGCATGAAACCTCCTCCTGGATTCACATGTCCAGCTCCTCGTTAAAGGTATTTTCGTATCTTGAAGCCAGCAATGTTTAGATTCAAATGTGACATTAGATTCAAGGATAAAAAGTAGTTGTCTGAGTTATTGTCTCGTATGGTATTGCAGGTGCTTTCTATTTAAAGGCAATGATCGAGGACATTGTCTACGATTTACGAAGTATCGTCTCTTTGATCCAGCTGTTGAAAATAAAAGTAGCATAAGTGTGGAATGCTTCGTTCATTACTTGTTATAGTAGAATGAATAAGATCCATCTCGAAACAGACATGCTGCACTTTTGCCGTATGATCCGCATGCAGTTTATGTAATAGGCGGAAAAACTTTTAAAAGTATTCCACGATGATCCTTTGTTTTTAATCTTTCCAAATACACTTTTCATTAAAGTTTTTCTTCCAAAGTTTTTTAATTTTTAAACATAGAATTTAACATCGTTTTAAGTTCATTTGGTGGCCAAAAGTTTGGGCGGTGTTATATGAACTAAATAAATTTCAATTGACTTTTCAGATCAAACAAAATAATAAACATTAATGAAAGAATCTCATGGTCAATAAGTCTTTGGATAATAGCATATTCAAATTAAATTCCAATGTGTGTTTTATAAATAGGGTTATAATTATATAATATATGAGTATATTATTTTTTTTGGTGTTACAATTCAATACTGACCCATTTTAGGAGCTGGTAAACTAGCCACTAAATTTAAACATATTTGTTATTATGAATTTATTATGTTTATGTGTAATGGTTATGATGATTATAATATTAGAATAAGAATTAAAAAAAATAAAAAATTCGTAGAAATTCGTTTGTAAATCTATGAAAATTGACTTTTGCGCTAGTGGAAAATATGAAGAAAATGTAAATATAATGTAAATGTATTTTCGGCCAGTAGCACTTTTTATGCTATTGGTTGACAACATATATTATTCTCTTCGCTAATAGTATAATACCGTCGGCCAAAACACATAATTTTTTTTAATTATTTTTTTGACATATACAGTTAAATAGACTGGTTTAAACGAGAAATTTTTCCTCACAAAATATTGCGCGAACAAAAAAAATTGAAAAAATGATTTTTTGTGGAAACAACTATTTTTTGTTTGCTAATTTTGTATGGGATTTTTTTTATTTTCGTAGTTAAAATGATCGTCTCAATGATAAATTGTGTCCCTCCCTAAAAATGGTGTAAGCAACAAATCTCTATATCATAGGTTTTTAAGTCTAACCGACATCACTAAAAATGCTATACCATTCAGTAGCTTTTTTGTATGCTACCAACAGGTAGCATAAAATATGTTGGCAAGCGGGTAGCATGTTTTATGGTATCCGCTGAAACATATAATATATTGTCAGACGGTAGCATAAAGTTGGAATGTTGTCGGTTGGTAGCATATTTATTACTGTCGACCGAGAACATAAAGACGAATATCCTGAATTTCTATATTCACGGGAATGGTGAATTGATAGGTTTAAATCAATTTGTACCCAAAAAAAATTGGCGACCCAGTCCTACTTCCTATCCTAAAAGTTGACCAATTTCAAATTTTAAAACCTATAATATTCAGAATTAACTATATTCGCCATCAAAAATTTCCATGATCTCATAGTCATTATTTTAAGAAACATAGTCATTTTTTTTAATGAATGTAAAAAATGTAGCTAAATTTTGATAATAGGAAAAGGGAAAACTTTTCATATTAATTAGAGTCAATGTAGTACATTGTAGCTTGCGATATTTCAAGATCATTCCAAAAATATGTTTTCTTTTAAGAGTCGAGTTACAATATCCCTATGATTGTTCTTATGAAATGTTTTCATGGCGTGGATAAATCTGTAAAGTCATACGTAATTTTGGTAAACTAAAAGAATGGAATGTGTTTAATGTGAAAGGGAGAATGGACCTAACCACACCAAGGAGAGAAATTCACAATGTGATATGTTTATTATGTTCCAAATATAAGCATTATGTTTATGGGTTTTGGGAAATCAGCTTGCCAAGAGTATAGAGTGACATTCAAGAATAATTATTATGTAAATATTGATAAATTTTTAAGAAAATATTTAATTTCAAAGGTCTTAATGATCGAAAAACATATATTTTCCATGAGGATCAGACATTAGTTCAGAAGAGTATCACCCGAAGTAATCTCTCTAGTGAGTAAACTAGATCATCTCAATTCCACCATAGTCAACGCTTTACTACTCTCGCCTATAAAATATTCTAAAGTCTAAAAATATTCCAAAAATCATCCCTAATTCCCCCAAATTCTTACCCCAATGATATCTTATGTTGACCAAAACTATACTAAAAAAATTGAAAAATACGAAGTCAACATGTTACCCTAGTGTGATTTCCCTTCTCCACTAATTCCATTTAAAAGTCTTCATGTCACCATGTTGAAAATTTAATTAGCACAACGTCAATTTCCACAATATAGGAAAATGTCTTAATAGCTACACCTTTGTAGCCAACAAACTATATTAAAAGGAGACCTTCCAAATCAAACATAGTAAGCAAAATTATTTCACAATAGGTTTCCATAGTGACACCTAAACCTAAAATATATCTATGAAAATATATTTCTATCTAGATGTTTTCATACAACATATTTTCAGTGACCAAATTTTAAAAATGACGGCATCAGCTAGATATAGAAAGGAAACACCTTCAATCCCTTTAAAACCTTTTTTTTTTTGTTTGGATCTTTGGGAAAATTTTCCAAATTTTACCCTCCACCTCGCCAGCCGTAGCCAATCAGGAGCTGCCACATGACATCCCTTGGTGCCGGCAGAAGCACGAGAAAATGTTACCCTTTTTCCCATCAGGGTGTTAAACAAAAAAATTTCCTGCCACCCTTCTTTCTCTGCGTTGGCTTGGAAAATGCCACGTGTCCCTCGCGGACTCGCGGGAGCGCGGGTGCAAAAGTGGCTTTCCGCCCCTTGTGAAAATTTTCTCCCCATAGCCCGCAGACCTGCCCATGGGGAAATTTTGTTCCCCAAAGCCCGACGACTCGCAGGCCTACGCTTGGGGAAAAAAATTTCTCCCCTGGGCCCGCAGGCCCGCTATTGGAGAAAATTTTCACCCCATGGTGCGCCGGCTCATAACTTGAAAAGTATGAGGAGTTAGGAGGACTTCTTTATATCAATGGAAAGGTGAGGAAATTTCCTATGCATTGGGAATGATTTAGGAAAAAACTTTATGCATCAAATTTAGGATAAATCAATTTGAATCTTTAAAGCCTATTAGATTGTGGGTATTGTGAGGAATTACCCTCTGACCCTAATTGAACTTTCTAAACCTAAAATTTTGGGACGTTATGACCTCTAATAATTTTTAATTAAAGAAAAGAATATTCTAGTGGATTAGAATTGATCTGGAACTTGTTAGTGACAACGGTTGTCTTGTAACCTGGTTGTAGATTCTTTTAAACAAAAAAAAATTATTCCATAATTTTTTTCTTAACTAATCCTATGTTGTTCTTGGGTATCAAGTGGGTTGTTTTAGCTTACATCACAAATGTAATCATGGTAATGATGTGTGTGGGCTTGGAAATCCTTCAGTCCCTTTCCTTGTTGCTGGGTCATTGATAGAATTAGTTCATTGGGGAAAGTATGGCATCGAAATGTATATGGTATTGTCATGTGTCTATGTTAGTTGATGAATTATGTAAGTGTCGTATCCGTTGTCGAGTTTCTGTATTTGGAGCCCTTGCGGTGTTGTGTAGTGAGTAATGTAAGTGAAAAATAATATTATCCTCAATATTTTACTGTCGTATTTGTGTGTGGAATTTTTAATCATTACATTCTACATAGATTTTTTGTGACAACTCAACAATAACATTGTCCAATATCATGTTTTTCAAATGAGGAACAAATATATAGACATTAGGTATCATTTTATTTGCGGTTTTGTTAACAACAAAGAAATTTGTCTTGAATTTTTTAGATCCGAAGTTCAGTTTGTTGATATATTTACGAAGGCTTTTGAAAAATGAAGTTTTCCAATTATTTGAGAAGTTGCTTGGGAGTTTGTGATCAGGGATGCACACCCAGCTCCAGAAAATACACACTCAGCTCTAGAATAATAAAAGTTTGGAAGTCAAAATTAATGGGGATTGTTAGAAAAATCATGGAAGTTTATTTGTCTGCCTCTTATTATAAAGAAAAAGCTAAAATTTAATTTAAATCATGTTTTAGTTATTTAAATTGAGGACAATCACTTTATTTCTAATTTTAGGAAGGAACATTTTGAAATAAAATAAATTGTTTTTAGATTGTTCTATTTAAAGTTCTACTTTATTTTGAGAAGAAATACCTCTATATAAAATTTGATTTAACTGAAGCTCTGATAGAGAAGAAGATTAATATGCACAAAAATAAAGATTTGAATTTCGAATAATTTATTTTATTTACAATATTCTTTATTTTATTTATGTTGTTAGATATTTTATCTCCCTGATTTCTACACAAATCTATATAAAACGTATCACATATTCAAATCTATATATTTCCAAATCAAAGTCGAACATGTGCTACAAATTTATCAAGCAAGTCGAAAGTGTCCAACTGTTCATGTCATTTTTTTAGCTGAGGTAAAACTGCATTCCCTTATTATTAATTGCAACATTCCCTTAAACTAAATGATAATATACATATAACTGTGGTACAAAGGATAGTGCACAAAAATATTATGTAATAAAATCAATATGTATGTGATTCAGCATGACCCATTACCGTACAATCAGTACTCACGATCCAACTTGCCAGTTCAATAAATGTTTAATGACTGCCTCTGCTTTCTGCACTTTAATAAAAAAATTATATTTTACACTGAATACTGCCGGCAAATTCACCCACAAACAGACAATGCGACTATCATTATCATTATTTATTTGATAGACCCTCAGCTTGTGAAATTTGTTATCCATTTTCTTTTATTTTATAGTTTGGAGTTTCAAAATTATATTTCCTTCCAATGTTTAACTACAAACTTTGTAGATGAGATGAATATAAATATTCAATACATGTGAGAAGGACATATTTCGCTCAAGCATTTGAGACAAGAAGACCATCACTTTGAGTTATATCAACTTATAAGAGATTATTTTATTATCAACTTTGCCTTCGAATCAGTAAATATTATCTGAATGACGTAAATGTCAAACAATATAAACGACTTCGTGTGTGATTTGCACGAATCATGCAGGCCAGCGAATCTTTCACGTTCCACAGTTTGACCTGAAACCAGAGATGGATATTTAATCAAGGAATTTAGAAACGCTGAGCCTATAAAACACAAAATCTTTTCGAATCTCAAATCAAAGCATTTTGCTCTGCTTTCTTCAATCTCGTTTTGTGATTGTCAAAATCCAGATAAAGATGGGAAAGGGTGCATCATTACTGGTTATATTTATGGTACTAAGTTTTATGACTTACATTGCTCCGATGATGGCACATCGTAGCTGTGAGTGTAGCCATGATAATAGTCCTCCTCCACACCGACTCCAAGTCCCCCCTCGACCAAAATCACATCAATAGTCCTCCTTCCTACTCCAAGCCCCCCTCCACCAAAACCACATCATAATCCACCTCCTCAAACACCTACTCCAAGTACCCCTCTTCCTCCTCCTCCTCCTCCTCCTCCTCCTCAAATACCTACTCCGAGTTCCCCTCTTCCAAGCCCTCCTCCGCCAAAAGTTAACTCCAACCCTCCTCCTCCTCAAATACCTACTCTAAGTCCCCCTCTTCCAAGTCCTCCTCCGCCAAAAGTTAAGTCCAATCCTCCTCCTCAAATACCTACTCCAAGTCCCCCTCCACCTATAGCTCACCATAATCCTCCTCCACAGTCATCTGCGGCAAGTCCGACAAATGAACATTGTCCTGTAGATGCGTTGAAACTGGGAGTCTGTGTAAATTTGCTTGGAGGGTTGGTAAAGATAAACCTTGGAGACCCCCGTACAGAGTGCTGCCCACTCTTGAAAAATATTGTAGATTTAGGCGCAGCAGTGTGTTTGTGTACAACAGTAAGGGCTAGCGTCCACGACCTCAACGCTGTTCTTCCGGTGGCTCTCAATGTTTTTGCTCAGTGCGGCATGAAACCTCCTCCTGGATTCACATGTACAGCTCCTCGTTAAAGGTATTTTCGTATCTTGAAGCCAGCAATGTTTAGATTCAAATGTTACATTAGATTCAAGGATTAAAAGTAGTTGTCTGAGTTATTGTCTCGTATGATATTTCAGGTGATTTCTATTTAAGGGCAATGATCGAGGACATTGTCTACGATTTACGAAGTATCGTCTCTTTGATCCAGCTGTTGAAAATAAAAGTAGCATAAGTGTGGAATGCTTCGTTCATTACTTGTTATAGTAGAATGAATAAGATCCATCTCGAAACAGACATGCTGCACTTTTGCCGTATGATCCGCATGCAGTTTATGTAATAGGCGGAAAAAACTTTTAAAAGTATTCCACGATGATCCTTTGTTTTTAATCTTTCCAAATACACTTTTCATTAAAGTTTTTCTTCCAAGTTTTTTAATTTTTAAACATAGAATTTAACATCGTTTTAAGTTCATTTGGTGGCCAAAAGTTTGGGCGGTGTTATATGAACTAAATAAATTTCAATTGACTTTTCAGATCAAACAAAATAATAAACATTAATGAAAGAATCTCATGGTCAATAAGTCTTTGGATAATAGCATATTCAAATTAAATTCCAATGTGTGTTTTATAAATAGGGTTATAATTATATAATATATGAGTATATTATTTTTTTTTGGTGTTACAATTCAATACTGACCCATTTTAGGAGCTGGTAAACTAGCCACTAAATTTAAACATATTTGTTATTATGAATTATTATGTTTATGTGTAAATGGTTATGATGATTATAATATTAGAATAAGAATTAAAAAATAAAAAATTCGTAGAAATTCGTTTGTAAATCTATGAAAATTGACTTTTGCGCTAGTGGAAAATATGAAGAAAATGTAAATATAATGTAAATGTATTTTCGGCCAGTAGCACTTTTTATGCTATTGGTTGACAACATATATTATTCTCTTCGCTAATAGTATATAACGTCGGCCAAAAACACATAATTTTTTTTAAATTATTTTTTGACAATAACAGTTAAATAGACTGGTTAAACGAGAAATTTTTCCTCACAAAATATTGCGCGAACAAAAAAAATTGAAAAAATGATTTTTTGTGGAAAAAATATTTTTTTTTGCTAATTTTGTATGGGATTTTTATTTTATGTTAGTAGTTAAAATGATCGTCTCAATGATAAATTTGTCCTCCCTAAAAATGGTGTAAGCAAACAAAATCTCATATTCATGTTTTTAAGTCTAACGACATCACTATAAAATGCTACCATTCAGTAGCTTTTTTGTATGCTACCAACAGGTAGCATAAAATATGTTGGCAGCGGGTAGCATGTTTTATGGTATCCGCTGACAACATATAATATATTGTCAGACGGTAGCATAAAGTTGAATGTTGTCGGTTGGTAGCATATTTTATACTGTCGACCGAGAACATAAAGACGAATATCATGAATTTCTATTTCACGGGAATGGTGAATTGATAGGTTAAATCAATTTGTACCCAAAAAAATTGGCGACCCAGTCCTACTTCCTATCCTAAAAGTTGACCAATTTCAAATTTTAAAACCTATAATATTCATGAATTAACTAATATTCGCCATCAAAAATTTCCATGATCTCATAGTCATTATTTTAAGAAACATAGTCATTTTTTTTAATGAATGTAAAAAATGTAGTCTAATTTTGATAATAGGAAAAGGGAAAACTTTTCATATTAAAATTAGAGTCAATGTAGTACATTTGTAGCTTGCGATATTTCAAGATCATTCCAAAAATATGTTTTCTTTTAAGATTCGAGTTACAATATCCCTATGATTGTTCTTATGAAATGTTTTCATGCGTGGATAAATCTGTAAAGTCATACGTAATTTTGGTAAATAAAAATGGAATGTGTTTAATGTGAAAGGGGAGAATGGACCTAACCACACAAGGAGAGAAATTCACAATGTTATATGTTTATTATGTTCCAAATATAAATAATAATTTTATGGGTTTTTGAAAATCAGCTTGCCAAGGAGTATAGAGTGACATTCAAGAACAATTATTACGTAAATATTGAAAAATTTCTAAGAAAATATTTAATTTCAAAGGTCTCAATAATCGAAAAAACATATATTTTCCATGAGGATTAGACATTAGTTCATAAGAGTATCACCTGAAGTAATCTCTCTAGTGAGTAAACTAGATCATCTCAATTCCACCATAGTCAGTGCTTTACTACTCTCTCCTATAAAATATTCTAAAGTAAAAAAATATGTCCAAAAATTGTCCCTAATTCCCCCATATTCTTACCCCAATGCTATCTTATGTTGATCAAAACTATATTAAAAAAATAAAAAAATTCGAAGTCAACATGTTACCCCAGTGTGATTTTCCTTCTCCACCAATTCCATTTAAAAGTCTTCATGTCACCATGTTCAAAATTTAAGTAGGACAAAGTCTATTTCCGTAATATAGGAAAATGTCTTTATAGCTACAGCTTTGCAACCAACAAACTATATTAAAAAGAGACCTTCCAAATCAAACATAGTTTGAAAATAATTTCACAATTGGTTTCCATAGTGACACCTAAACCTAGAATATATCTATGAAAATATTTCTCTATCTAGATTTTTCCATACAACATATTTTTAGTGACCAAATGTTAAAATAACGCCTTCGCTAGATATCAGAAAAGGAACACCTTCATATCCCTTTCTAAATTAGAAAATAGGAGTACAAAATTCTAACCACTATGTGAATTATCCTATAACTAGAACAACATCTCCCAATAGAAATACATTGAAACAAAAGTGGTAAATTTTTTAAAATACTAGTCATGGGTCTTCCCAACATATTTTATAGGAAAACCCTCTATGCCAATTTTTGAAGTAAAGATGGATAGAATTCCATGCCACAACATTTTTTCAAGGGCACAATGTTCTAGATTTTTCATGTATCAATCTTGATTGCAAGTAGTCGGTCTAGTGACGTCTCAAGAATATAAATTTTTATATTTTTCTCAAATTAGATTTCAATCTATAGATACCCACATCAAATTACTCTTTAGCCCTTTAATATATCACCATACTGAGAACTCCATAGAATTTTTTTTTGTTGTTTTCACAAATCTTTCACCTCATGTACTCATTACAATGATTTCTCAAGTATCATTCTAGACAATTAAATTTGCTATAACTGATTTGGGTATATAATTTTAAGAGGTATGAAGCTTCTATAATTTAAAATATTTTCAAAGTTATACAAATGATATGTAAAAAGAAAACATGTGTGAATGGTGTATTATGGTAAAGCAACAAAAATAATCATTCAAAGTTGGCAAGGCAATATGGTAAAAATCACCCTTGGAGATTTTTCAATCTAATATTTGTATAAAAATGGTGACACCCTTAATTTATGTGTGCAAAGTTTTCTTAAGATTCATTTATGAATTTAATAGTAATAGAATAGTCAAAATTCCAAAGCCTAAATATTAAGTTCTTGGTATATTTAACTAGTTCAAATCTGTATTTGAGACCCAAAGTGGGAATTAGATACAAATTATGAGAATATAAAAAGGTGGTAAATATTTTTAAAGGATAGTACTTCTTGGCATGACATCTAAGCCAAATTATGTTGTCATAAAGAATGAATAGAACCATCATGGATATGATGAAGAGCATGTTAAATGCCAAGTATATAGAAAATCATTATTTGGTAGTTGTTGTAGTACTTTCATTCAACAATATCAATATATGTTTAACCAAAATTATCAACAAATTAATTACACATGAAGCATGGAGTGAAAGAATACATAGTAAGAGTGTTTGGATATGTGTCTTATATACATGTCCTATCTCAATTAAGAGTAAAATTAGATGATAAGGGAGAAAAATGTATCTTCATAAGATTGATTCAAGAAACAAAAGACTACAAGTTATTTAATACACTCATAGATTAGGTTCTTATCAATAAACATGAAAATTTCATATAAGAAAAAAGATGAGATGAGAATGTGGATAAAAAAATAGACTATTTCCACACCATAACCTCAGGATTATAGTTTTGAATTTAATCTAATAAGAATGCCTTATAATTCACCTCCTGTTATTCCAATCTCACCAATGTGGTAACTAATTAACACCTAAAGTCAAGAAATATCTCCTTCATGTCAACCAAAAATTCCACAAGGAAATATAGAAGCAACAACTTCTAATAACATTCAATTTTTAGGACCATCAAGTTCAGCAGTCCCAAGAAGGTGTTAAAAAACTTCTAAGGGACATTCAATTACAATTAAGGTATATAAAATATGGATTTATTCATTTGATATATATTATTTTCACATATAATTGATGGCATTCTCTTTGAAGAGTTAATAGCATATGAAAATCAGGCATAAGCCATGGATTAAAATGTAGATTTTATTGACAAAAATCATACATGGGATATACTTTTTAGTGCCCACTTTCCTTCGACACCTTATGATATTTATCTTGATACTGCTAACTATATTATGGACATTGTTATAGTTTATTTCAGTATGATGTTAGATGTTAGAGCATGGTTTATTGTGGAATTCAATGCATATATGGTGCATGATGGTTATTAGAGACATTTTAGATATTGATGTTGATATATTGTTTGACAGGGTTACATTATAGATGTTGTTCGGAGTTGTGATATTTGGATATTTTCAGTAGACCTAGAAAATGAGAATTGAATTAAAATTGATGATGATATAGTTGTGGATGAAATTGTAAGAGATACTCCTAATTTTCTTGATGATTATTGTGATTCACATATATGTAGATGATTTTGAAATTATATTTATACTTATTGGGATGTTCTAATATTGCCACGAGGCCGAAGGAGATATTTGTATTTTGCAGGATTAAAATATCACAACAAACATCAGGGGGATTGGAGACTAAGCAGTTTTAAATTTTAGATGAATTCAACGAAGGTCACCATGACAACTGTATTGTTTGTGTATGTTCAATTGTGCTAAGGATTCCCATGGGGGGGAGCACCTTCAAATGCGACCAAGGGGTTATATGGATTTTTTATCTTTTATTTGGTCCCTTTGTTAATTTTTATCATGTGTTTATTTTGTGGTGCTTTGACCCCTTTCATTATTTATTGTATGGTTTGTAATAGTGTGGGTAATCTTGTTGTTAAGTTAATTACTTAAAATCTGTCATAAGAAAGTAATGAATAGAGTAGTTAACCTTGAATTAAAGTGTTGTAAGAAATTTGTAAGTAATGTGTAAGGGTATGTAAGTTAATTTTGAAGTAAGAAACACACCATATTTCTTAAAAATTCAAATCTATCCTCGGAGGCTGGTTCTCGAGGCTTGTGCGACAAGTTGAACTTGTCCCATACCTCTTAAATTTGTTTACCAACCATACCTATGGTTGGAGAGTTGAATTTAGAGTTTCATTATGCATTTTTTTAGTCAAGCTGAATGTTTTAATTGCACGTCTTGCTTGAAATTAATTTCATTCCTTTGGCGTATGGGCTTGATTTGAGTGTGTAAGTAAAACTATCATATTATTCACCTACTTATTTATTGTGTTTTGTAGAATGAAGTTGAATTATGAGTTGGAGTTGAGGATGTGTGATGTGGCATCCTACATAGATCAGCCTCATCCTCCTCTCTTCCCCCTTCTATATATTCGAATTGATTTTATTATTTTCGGGTTACAATTTTTTGGTTGCTTCACTTTTTCATACTTCTTTTGGGACAAATTATTTTACTATTTGTAGCTCTTGCTTTTTGAGAAAGTTTGCAGACTTTTTGCAAGCATGTGTTTCGTTGATCTTTGGCTATTTTGTATTGGAAAGCTTTCCGTTTGGAACTTGGAACAAACTCCATTATGGAGAGGTAAGAGCTTTGCATTTGAAATTCCTTGCTTTTATTTGTGCAAATGTTACTGTTGTGAATGTTTTGGCATGTGTGTGGGCTGTTTGGTTAGATGTCCTACGGATGGTGTAGGGGAATACTATGGGGTACTTCTATGGGAGGCACAAGTATTTTGGTGAAATATAAGTTTGGAGGGAGTTGGGATTTGGGTTCCACCTTAAAAATAAATGGCTTGCATTTCTTTACTTGTTATGGGGTGCCTGTTGACAATTTTTGCACTTGTGCAAAAATGGGCAACTCGAAACTTCATCCTTATGATGAAGGTCATGGGTGAAGTATACCTAAGCTAAGGGAGTTTTGATGTTATTGGTTACTATTGAATTAATTAATGATTAAGTGAAATTTGTAGCTATGTGTGCTGTAACAAAATGTAACAGATCACATAGTCTACAATTTTCATGATACCTTTACCAAAAGAACACAAGGGCACCGAAGGATAGTTGTGTTGTCTTGATGAAGACACCAAATTGTAAAATAGGTGAAGTGTTGAGTTTTGGGACAGAAAACATAAGTGCAGATGGCATAAATTAGAGTTCATAACTGAACGTTACAGTTTCCCATTAATGTTATTTACTTCATGATTAAGACATTGAATTAAATGAATGAGTTGTTTAGTTCATCATACAATCCATACAGAAAGCTGAAATGTAGAAATAAATATACAACTCATTTAAAAAAATTAATTTTTTATTCATAAGGAAATTTGAAATCTTCCTACACAAGCCGTGGGATGTAATTGGAAAGTAAAGTACAGCTACTTAAATTAGAGGTAGACATGCATGAAAAAGAAAGTAAGGAGTATGAGTAAACCCATCATTGCCTTAGGGTTTCTTTCTTCGATTAAACTATCTCCATTTCTAGCTTTTTCTTCATCTCCATTGTAGAAGCCATTGTACTTGAAAATAAGAAAAGTTAATTGTCAGTTACAAGCTCAACGATCAATTCATATTCCCTATTGTCCTAGTTTGTGCATATGAATCTCTTCAAATAGGAGATGTAATTTACTTGAATATCAAACTACATACATGGTCTACTTACTCAAAAAGAAGAATGGGAAAAGAAAAGAAGAAAACATGGACATAAGAGAGGCCAAAAAGCCTAAGTATTTTTTACCTTTTTTTAAGTATGCAGGTAGAAGTTATAGCTAGGAAGAATATTAGAAAATTCATAAGTACATGATGGAAGGAAGAAATAATTCTTGAAAATTTTTTGCTAGGGCTTCACCATGAAAAATAAACATTTCAAATTTTCCAGCATGCATATAAAGTTGTAATGAAGCTCAAATACGTTATTGAAGCACAAAAGAAATGGAACTACATTATTTCAACAAAACTTAAATTGTTCAACATGTAGGAATTTGTGAACAGAGTTTCCAGAAATAATATGTCCAATGTAGAGTTACAAAAAACAATGAGGAATCAAAGTCAAGCTCATAATTTTACAATATGGAGCCATCCTATAACACTGTTTTCAGGAATAAGAGTTACATGATTTTCATAAAGTTAGGAACATTGATATAGTCAAGCAGTCAATAGATAATTTTTTTAGAAACATTCAAAGCTCACCAAGTTCAAATGTGGTGTTTTCATAATTAGTGCAACAAGTCGAGGAAACCATCAAAGAAAGACCATTTTTCTAGTTCTGAAGGAAAAGGAAAAGAATGATGGAATTATTTCGGAAATGAGATTTTGGTATCTCAAAAGAGCTCTAGAATAGAGGGATTGCAAAATAGAAAATCAGAAGATCCATATTTACTCATCTTAGAACACTAGTTTTCAATTTAGCATTGAAATAAGCACATCTTAGAAATCTCAAATAAAAAAGGCATGCTACAGCTTTCATCATGTTCCAAGAGATAATAATCAAAGGAAGAATGAATTATCAGATGTCTTGAGCCAAAGAGGAAACACCAGGTAACCTTATGAAGCCACCAAGGTATTGCAAAAGTTACAGTACAAGAAAACCAATTGCATTCGAGCACTCATCTCATGGGGAATTTCAACGTTCAAGTGATCACAGATTGAAAAGGATTAAAGCAAGTATTCTCAAATAGGTGCTACAAAATTTTCAAAGAATTAAGTTGATCTTGAAAAATCAATTATAAAAAAATGAATTCTCCATAATAAAAAATATGAGCCAAGGATTTCAGAACAGACCTGAAGTAATATACAAAACCTATATTTGTTGAGAAATCATAACCATCATTTCTACAATATTCTCATTAAATGCTAATGAAATAATAGTTGTATCCTAAGGTTAAAGCACAAAGAAATCATACATAGAAGAGGTAGAAGTAAGTATCCCAGAATGAAGAAATTACTTTATGTCCACCATAGGAAAAAGAAGTCTATACAAAGCATCTACCAAAAAAAAATATCAGAGAAGAGTGTGAGATCGGGGGTCAAAAATCAAATAATCCCATGAATGGGTATCAGTAGATCAGGTTTGAATCAAATATATAAGAGATAAACTATGCAAACTTACCACATGGGTCAGCACTTTAAACCCGAATAAAAAATATTTCGCTAGTCTGAAAAGAAAAATCCTACAAAGTTAAGGTACCCATAAACGATTATTATTATTATGACTCAAAGTAAAGGGAAACAATCCCAGATGGAGAAGGGTAAACATTCACCCACAGAGTTTTCTCTTGACAACATGTCTAAATGAGCTCAAACTTCGAATCAAAGACACTACAATATGTGAAACATAATTACCCAATTCGAAAACATTAGATTTGAAGTTAAGGGAAGAGGAAGGTTGTGATGAAAATGGAACCCAAATGGATTTTGAGCACTGAAAATGCAAAGCTTACAGAGAGCAGAAGAGGTTCATATTTCAGTAATAGCCACAGACTTAAAATGAAATGCCATAAGCTCAAATGATGGTCATTTTTAAGAGCTCGATTGGGAAAACCCTTATCTAACTCTCCAAGTTAGTCAAACCTAGATATCTTTAAGAAAGGACTGATAAAAGATTACCCAAAATGGAAATTATCCAACAACACCTCCACAACTGTTCAAGGTAAGCAAAAAGGAGAATCACAAATATCACAATGATAAAATAGAAACCAACTTCAAGTAAAAATAAGTTCTTCTTTTACAACACCCATTAAAGATAAATCTTGCTCAAACTAGTATTCAAAAGTCACTTACCTTGTTAAGGGAATAAACTTGAAGATTTCAACCATGTCGGCTAGCTCGCACAGCTCGAAAAATAGAAATGGTGGCCACTTTTAAGACTACTCACAAAGATCAAGAACCAAATAAAACCGAGCTCTAAGAGGATGACCATGGTGGCCAATATACTAGAGAGAGCTCGACAAAGAAACCTCACACAGAGATCCTGAAAGAAAAAAAAAGGATCGAGCTTCAACTAACTATCATGGCATAAAAAATAAAATCCAAGGCTTTGACTACAAGCCAAATCCAAATGAAATGATCATAAATGTGTAAGTACACCTTTACCAGACCAACTAGAGAGGAGAGGGAACACTAACTGTTATGTTACAAGGGTAAAGCATTACAACCTTTCAAGCTATGAACATAGTACAAAGAAGCAAGGTCTATTGAATGATACGAGTTTTACCTCAGGATGATAGATAGAATTGAATGGAACCATACTTAGTACATATCAGCCAATATGGAAAAAAAGAATAACATAGATTGAAGCTCTAACTGCAGATTGTCGAAGATCAACAACATCGAGATAGAATGTTGACATACAACCTCCAAAAACCCAAGATTAAATGAGTTTCATCATAAGCAACTGAACCTGTTTTACAAACATCATGACCAAGTTACAAAAATATTTTATGGGTGAATGTTTCACTAGCATTGATTAAAAAATCAATATAGTTACAAGTTCGTTATCTGATCAATTGGAAATAGCATCAACATCAATGAATTTCACAAGCTCCAATACCATACGAAAAAAAATATCAAATGGAAATTTCGACCTAATCAGTGCCTTTCCACATAATCACTGAAAAGTATTAAATATCAGAACTATACTCTTCCATGATTGTGGAAAGGCCAAAAGTATCAAACATGCATTGAAATGATCCACCCAGGGGGGTAGATCTATAGTATGGTATCTATGAGAGACCCAAAGGTGTTTTTACAGAAATTATATTCATTAAAATCCACAAGGTGGCCAAACCAAATGTATAACTTGTAATCAAATGCAAGGGTGAGTTTGGATACTGCAAGGAGAAGAAGGAAACATAGATTCTACATTGGTACAGTGGTACTACATATTTTAATGTTTTATCACTTTACAAATATTACAATTATTGTAAGTTATGTGATTCTTGCAAACACGGAGTTTCAATAATTGCAATGGTCCACTCAAGAAGGTCAAAACAAAGTCCTAGGATGTAGCTGAAACATGTCAATAATTGAAGGAGAAAAATTTCCTTTCAGGTTGAGGGCATAATGCAAAACTTTCATTTATTTCCCCAGGAAGTAACTTGTGACCTAGCCTCATTAATCATAGACATAGTCAACTTTAGAAAACTGAGAAAGAAAAAAAAGACTATGGAATTCCTTTTGAAGTAGATTGTATCCTATTTGTATCCCTAACTAGTTTTTTATTAAATGTGTAAGGATACAATTAAGAATGAATGAGAGAGTACAGCTAATTAGTCTATTGTTAGGAAGGGTGGGAAACATTACAACTTTGCTATATATTGTGTGCATATACAAGAAGCACATTATTGAATGATATGGAATTTAACCTCATGATGATAGATACGAATTGAATGGAAAATACTTGTTACATATCACGAGTACTGAAAAAAAAGAATAACATAGATTGAAGATCCTTGCAGATTGTCAAGTAAAAAGGACCGTACCAGATTATGTTGCAGTCAACTTCCAAAAACCATATTAAAGAGTACATATAAAAGTAAATGTCCTTGACAAATCACCATACACCAAGTTACAAACTCATTATTTCCTATTTGAATATTAATTCATAGCATTGATTAAAAAATAAAAAATAGTTACAAGGTTTTTAATCAATCTGGAAAAATACATCAACATCAGTAATTTACAAGCTCAAAATAATACAAAAAAAATATCAATGAAAGCCCTAAAAGTGCCTTTTCCACAAATCAAAAGTATTGTTTCAGAACTTCTCTTCCATGATTGTGGAAAAGTAAGATTACTCAAACAACATTGAACTGATCCACCACAATCTAAATGTGTCACATGAGAGTAGAAAGGTGTAATTTACAGAAATATTATTACCATTAAACCCAAGAAGAAGTTTATGTATAACTTGTAACAAGGATAGTTGAGCCTTGGATACTAGAAAATAACCTCAAACATAGATTCTAAGTACAATACCTGACATATTTTAATGTTTTATCACTTTACAAAAGGGAGAGATAAAGAAGTTATGGTGAAGCTTAGAAAACTTGCTACCATCTCTCTACAGGGTGCACTTTTGTGAGATAATAGTTTTTGGCATGCTCGGTGGGACATGAATCAAATTTACGTGCAAGTTATGATAGATCCATAACAGATTTACTGTAGTTACAAAGTCACTTTCAGGAGAAAACTGCAGCAATTTATTCTAAATATTTAAAGATCTTTTGGCAACTTTGTAAAGCTGATTTCAGACCACTATTACAGCATGTTCCATGCCTAAAGTTACTACGAGATCATCGGTAATAGCAATTCCTCCTGAGTTTGTTTCTTTACCTTTAAATTCTGCTAGAAGGAGAAGATTTGGTAATACTTTACCTTATAATAGCAAGGTTTTGACAACCCTCCTCATGATATTCCTTCACCACGTATCAATTTGTCTATTAACATACTAGTTTTTGAAATGGTTATTCAGCCTCCAAGGAATTTTGTGACCTTTACTAATGACAACCCATTACTAATCGTAATTTACCATGACATCCCTAATGCTGCCATGAAACATTTGCCATCATTCAAGAGTGAAAATCAAGTTACACCTACTGAACATATTGAAGATGTTGCAGCCATATGTGCAGTCCAGAATATCAGCCATGAAGACGTAGCTTTAAGAATTGTAGTTGCATATTTTAAAGGACAAGCCTTGCAATGATATCGAAACCTAGAAATTAGAAGCATAAGAACTTGGGATGACTTAGGTGAAAAATTGTTGAAACAGTTCTAGGATAACTCAGATCATCTGTCTCACATTAAACAACTATCTACTATTAAAAGAGCCACTCATGAGTACATGTCCAGCTTCAACATCCATTTTGATAGGACTTGGGAAATAATTCCACCAAGTGTTAAGACTCAAGCTAACCACGCTTTTCTTTATTACCTCAGAGCTTTGAATAGTGATATTTCAACTATGATTCAATCAATGGGAGGTAATACTATTCTAGATGCTTATGATATTTCTATAAAAGCTGAAAATATCCTTATTCAAGTTGGAAAATTGGCACCAAGGCCTTCAATGCCTTTTTTTCCCAGATTTAGCACCTATTCCTCATCCTATTACAATCATAGAACCTGTTGTTGTAGCCCCATCAGATGATGTATTTATAGCTTTACAGACTGTGGGGAATAAGTTAACTTCAATTGAAAATAGAATTGCATTACCTAGCAGACCTTATCAGGATTCTTATCAACAAAATCAACAGAATCATCAAAATAGGCAGCCTTACCAACGAAGACAATTTCACCCAAAGGCTCCTAGTTCATCTAACAATTTAGTCCTAGTTAATATGGCTATAAAAGAGTGATGTCAACCTTGAAATCAACCTCATTCAGTTGCAACTTTCCCAAATTCTTTTCTGAATCTGAATCTTGTTGCACAACCTCAATCTAAAACATTGTTCATGCCTCAAATTGAGGGTGGGCAGCAAGAAACTCATGTTCAGAAAGCACTTGAATAGAATTTAGTCAATTTTAATGAGGTGGATTTCATTGTAGTCACTACTAGGGCTCAAGGAAAAGATGGTGAAAGTCAAAAACAAAAAAATATGCATGTCCTTCCTATTGTCACTGATAAAACAACATCTACAATTCCAAAGTTAGCCAACAATCCTGTTGTTCCTAAAAAAATAGCAAGTGTTCCAGTTGATAAAGGCCATCAAAAATAGCTACATACTGACCCAAGAAGACCGTTTATACCTAAGATATCTAAGGTAATTGAAGCAGAATCAGTTTTCACTAAGGCCTACTCTAAGACATTTGAATATGTCTCTAAAACGGTTACTTCTTTTAACATTGTTGATGTAATGACAAAACATAACATTAACATCTCAATGTGGGACACTATAAGTATTCTAGGACAACAATATTTACTTTCTCATGAAATAACTAAGCTATATATTTCTTCAAATACAATAGAAAAGGAAGTTTAGAAGGCATACATGGTCCTTTGAACGTTTGAACAAGACGACATTAAATAAGCTAAGTGGATGGTTCAGAAAGTTATGATTGCTCATGACATCAAGAAACCACCACCATTTTATTTGTGATTGATTATTGGAGAACATATAGTTCATAATTGCATGGTGGATAGCAGTACAAGTAGCATAGTTATCCCAAAAGCAATCGTAGAAAAGTTGGGCCTGCAGTATGAGCCTACAGATAAGAGTGTTTTACAACTTGATGGTACTGCAACTAATACAGTTGGTATAATCATAAATTTAGAGGTCACGTTACATGCTTACCTAAATGTTTCTATTCTGCATTATGTCAATGTTGTGGATCTATCTCCATACTTTACCTTGTGCTTATCCAGATATTTTACAGCAAAAATAGGAGGTTATCTCTCTTGAGATTGGTACTTCATATTTTTCACTACACGTTATGGCACTAAGGTTACTATTATTTAAGAACCATTGGCCAAATTTCACATCGAGCCTCACTCTCCAAATGTGGTGGCTAATTATTCAGCCTTAGATCAGTCTCACTTTGATGAGGTAGCTCAGGTTTTAGCATTAGATGGTGTTTCTAACATGTTCATGGATGAAAGAAAAATGGAAGAACATGCTCATGATCCTTTTAAGGAAGTTTAAGAACACATTTTTGGTGTGTATTGTATGCATGAAGAAAATACACCACTTCCCTTGCTATCCAAAACAAAAGATTCAGCATAAGGGATTTATAAGCCTCATTTTGATGGAGCTAAGAACAAGAAAGGACAGGGATCAAGTTTGATGCTCACTTCCCCAACGAACGAAAGGTATTTCTCATCGTTGAGTATCCAATTTTCATGTACTTATAATGTAGCTGAATATGAAGCATTAATTCATGGCTTACTTTGGGCCAAAAAGAGAGGTATCAACATGCTACTGATTTTTGGTGACTCTGAGTTGGTTATCAGTCAAGTAAGAAATTTCAATGTTTGTAAGAATCCATTAATGAAGTCCTATAGACATAGAGTTTTAGACTTGATGGAAGATTTCAACTCTATTAATATTCAGTCTATTCCTAGAACTGAAAACAAGCATGCAGACAGACTTGCAGCAGTTGGTGCTAGATTCGAAGTGCTAGAACAAATTGAAAATAGTAAAATCTAGCCTCATATACAGCTAATTTTCAAGCCCTTAATATTTGATAATTATTAAAATTGGAAAGTTTTTGAAAGTGATGATCAAATTTACAGGTTTTTGTAGCAAGAAGCTGAGTTTTCTGCTATTAATCAAGATAAATTACAACACTTATATGGTGACCAGATTGTTCAGTTGAAGAAAAATAAACTACCTCGAGGTCTGGTCACATTGGAAGAAATCTTTAGCACTGACGATTAGTTAAGAAAGGTCAAGACTAATATGTCAACCCACACTGATAATTACAAAGAGATCTTAGTTAATGAAGGGAAACAATTATTCCTTGGAAAGGTATGTTTCTTAACTGAAAAAAAGTCATTTATTAATCTTTGCAAGGAGTTTAAGGATGTTTTTTCTAGGAAATACCAATACCTGAAAGGATTTGATCCCATTTTAGCCCAACATACAATTGAGTTGCAGCCAAATTATAAACTTGTTAGACATAAACAGAGGCCTGTAAATCCCAAAACAGAGCCTCTAATGAGGAAAGAATTATCTAAGTTGATTGAATCAGATTTTATATTTCTAGTTAAGCATTCAAGTTGGGTAGCCAATCTTGTTCTTGTTAGGAAGAAGAATGGTGAAATCAGACTATGTGTAGATTTCAGAGATCTTAACAAGGCTTCATTAAAAGATCATCACCCACTCCCAAATATGGATCAAATTTTAAGAACAGTTTCTAGTGTAGATAGATTATCTCTCCTGGATGGTTATAGTGGATATAATCAAATTTTAGTCTGGGAATAAGATAGATATAAAACAACTTTTACCACCAAGTGGGGTACTTATGCTTACAAAAGGATACCTTTTGGTCTTTTAAATGCTAGTGCAATGTTTCAACATGTAACAAACATGGATTTACGGAGCTTGTTAAATAAATGCATTCTAGTTTATTTGGATGACATTACCATGTTCTCAAAAATTATAGAAGAACACACGATACATCTAAGGCAGACCTTTCAGTTATGCAAACATTTCAGGATATGTTTGAATCCACTTAAGTATATCTTTTCAGTACATCAAGGGAAATTACTTGGTCATATTGTTTCCAAGCAAGGTTTAGCAATTAATCCTTTCAGGACAGAAGCCATATCAAAACTATCATTGCCTCATAATAAGAAGGCATTAAAGAGTTTTCTGGGAGAAAACAACTTTGTTAGAAGATTTGTTCCAAATTTTACAGCATTGATTACACCACTGACAGCTATGCTACAGAAAGAGAAAAATTTCTCTTGGACCAGTGAAGGGAGAGAAGGATTTGAATCAATCAAAGAAGCTATCTCTCAAGATCCTACTCTTGCAAATCCAAATTTCAATAAATATTGTACATTATATGCACTTGCAGGAGCTAAAACAATCTCAACTATATTAACTCAAGTCAATGATGAAAATATTGAGTAGCCTATTGCTTTATTTGGATAGAGCTTGCATGATTATGAAACAAGGTACACATTTCTTGAAAAGAAAGTACTTTCTACTTTTCAGAGGACTAAAGAATTTCAAGTATATACTTTCAAGCAATAAAATCCATTTTCTTGTTTCTCATCCAAGTGTGAAAGCATTCTTACTAAATAAAGAATTTAATGAGAAAAGAACAAACTGGATAACGAAGGTTGTGGAGTATGATGTTGATATTTTGGTTGCTAAGATGGTTAGAGGGAAAGGATTATGGGAACATCTCATTGCTGATATGGAAAAACAACAAGCTATAGAACTAGATGATTCAAAACAACATGCTAAAATTACGTATTAGCAATCAGAAATCAAGGTTCAACATGAAAATCAGCAACCTGAGCTTACTCATGAGATTTAGGAATCAAGATGGATGACTGATTTGGTTAACTATCTATAATATGGAACTTATCTGGGGAACATGGACAAGAATAAATGAAGGTATTTTAGATTACAAGTTGTACCTTATATCTTCTTTGATAACGTGTTACTCAAAAGAGATATAAATGGAATGTTGTTGCGGTGTACTGATTATGATAAAATTTAGAAAATATTGTCCGAATTTCATGAAGGACCTGTAGGAGTTCATTTTTCAACATGCACCATAGCCTTAAAAATTATGAAATCTTGTTACTATTGGCCTAGCATATTCAAGGACTGTTTTGAATGGATTAGAAAGTGTAAAAAATGTGCTTTCTTTGTTGGAAAAGAACGTTTAGCTTTTCTTACTTCACAGCCTATTTTAGTCAAGATCAACCTTTTATGCAATGGGGTCTTGACTTTATTGGCATGATAAACTTGACTTCTTCACAAGGACATAAGTGGATCTTAATTGCTACAAATTATTTTACATGACGGACTGAAGCAATAGCCTTGAAAGATGCTAATGAAACTTCAATACTATCATTTTATGAAGGTATAGTTTGTAGATTCGGTGTTCCAGCAAATATCATATCAGATAATGCTCTAGCATTTTTTGGTGCTAAGATAACAGATTGGGCTATCAACCATGGAATCTATCTAAGCTCTTCATCTAATTATTACCCACAAGGTAATGGCTTATCTAAAAGTACTAGCAAAAATCTGTTAACGATCATTAGAATAAAACTCAAAGATAATCAAAGATCTTGGCATTTGATGTAGAATTCAGCACTGTGGGCTGACAGGGTGACTCCTAAAAGATTAGGTGGCAATTTACCATACAAACTTGTGTATGGAAAAAAAAGCAAGAATTCCTATTTTAGTTGAGTTACTTGCATTGGATTCACTACACCAAATGGAGCTACTTGAGAATGAACCATTACAGTTTCATTATGTAGAGTTAATGGAATTACAAGAGCTAAGAGATAAATCCCATTTGAATATGGAAAAGAATCAGAAACAAATGAAGAAGAATTTTGATAAGAAATTTAAATTTAGAGTCTTCAATGAAGGATATATTTTGTTAAAGTGGGATGTTGATCGTGTAAATCCATAAAGACACAAAATTTTTGATATAATCTAGAGTGGTCCTTACATGATTTCATCTTGCAAAGAACATAATACTTTTTAACTTTCGAAGCTAAATAGAGAGGAACTTCCCATTTTTGTGAATGGTATGTTTCTCAAACACTGTTATTGAACATCTTACAGTGATTGTTAGAGTAGGATTTCCCTTTAATAAGTGCAGTCCCTGCACATTACATTGTTTTTCAATTCAATAAGTGCATTCGTGCAAATGATCTGGTTTACCAGATCCTTTCCTAGTTTTAGTTCCATTTTAAAAGGGTTATACCTTTCAGAAAAGGAAAATTTTTGTTACATGTTTAGACTCTATGCCCAATGGACAAGAGTAAGGAATTGATCTATAAACTAGCAGGCAGCTTTCCCCGCAGGATCACCAGAAATGTTGACAATTTTTGCACTTGTGCAAAAATGGGCAACTCGAAACTTCGTCATTACGATGAAGGTCATGGGTGAAGTATATCGAAGCTAAGGGAGTTTTGATGTTATTGGTTACTACTGAATTAATTAATGATTAAGTGAAATCTGCAGCTATGTGTTCTATTACAAAATGTAACAGATCAAATAGTATTCAATTTTCATGCTACCTTTAGCAAAAGAACACAAGGGCCCTGAAGGACAATTGTTTTGTCTTGATGAAGAGATCATATTGTAGAATAGGTGAAGTGTTGAGTTTTGGGACAACAAACATAAGTGTAGATGGTAGAAATTAGAGTTCATTACTAAATGTTACAGTTTCTCATTAATGTTCTTTTCTTCATGATTAAGACATTCAATTAAATGATTGAGTTGTTTAGTTCATCATATAATCCATAAAGAAAGATTAAATGCAAAAATAAATATACAACTCATTTACAAAATTCAATGTTTTATTCATAAGGAAATTTCAAATGTTCCCACACAAGCCATTGGATGTAACTAGAAAGTAAAGTACAACTACTGAAATAAGAGGTACACATGCATGAAAAAGAAACTAAGGAATATGAGTGAACCCATCATTTCCTTGGGGTTTCTTTCTTCGATTGAACCATCTCCATTTCTAGCTTTTTCTTCATCTCCATTATAGAAGCCACTGTACTTGAAAAGAAGAAAAGTTAATTGTCAGTTACGAGCTCAGGGATCAATTCATTTTCCCTACTATCATAGTTCGTGTATATTAATCTCTTCAAACAGGAGATGTAATTTACTTGAATATCAAACTGCATACATGCTTTACTTACTCAGAAAGGAATAATGAGAAAAGAGAAGAAGAAAACATGGTCATAAGAGATTCCGAAAAGCCTAAGTATTTTCTTAAGTGTGTAGGTACAAGTTGTAGCCAGGAAGAATAGACAAGTCATAAGTACATGATGGGAGGAAGAAATAATTCTGGAAAAAAATTGCTAAAACTTTGCCATGAAAAATCAACATTTCAAATTTTCCAGCATGCATATAAAGTTGTAATGAAGCTCAAATACATTATTGAAGCACAAAAGAAATGGAACTACATTATTTAGACAAAACTTGAATTGTTCAACATGCAGGAATTTGTGAACAGATTTTTCAAAAATAATATGTCCAATGTAGAGTTATAGAAAACAGCGAGGAATCAAAGTCAAGCTGATAATTTTATAATATGGAGCCATCCTATAGCACTATTTTCAAGAATAAGAGTTAGATGATTTTTAGATAGTCAAGAACATTGATATAGTCAAGCAGTCGATATATAAAGTTCTTAGAAACATTCAAAAATCATCAAGTTCAAATATGGTGTTTTCATAATAAGTAGTGCTATAAGTCGTGGCAACCATCAAAGCAAGTCCATTGTTCTAGTTCTGAAGGACAAGGAAAAGAATTATGGAATTATTTCATAAATGAGATTTTTTTATCTCAATAAAGCTCTTGAATAGAGGGTTTACAAAATACAAAATCAGAAGATCCATATTTACTCATCTTATAGTACTAGTTTTCAGTTTAGTATTTAAATAATCACAGCTTACAAATCTGAAATACAAAAGGCATGCTACAACTATCATTGTTTCAGGAGAACAATCAAAGGAAGAATGAATTATCAATGTCTTGAACAAAAAGGGAAACACCAAGTAACCTTACGAAGCCACTAATATTGTAAAATTTACAATAGCAAAAACCAATTGCATTCAAGCACTCATCTCATGGGGAATTTCAATGTTCAAGTGATCTCAGATTGAAAAGGATTAAAGCAAGTTTATCAAGGGGTGTTATATAATTTCAAAGAATCAAGTTTATCATGAATAATGAATTATAACAAAATGGATTCTCCAGAATACAAAATTGAGCCAAGGATTTCATAACAAACCTAAAGTAATATACATTACCTATATTTGCAGAAAATCATAACCATTATTTCTAGAATATTCTCAAAATATGCAAATGAGATAACAGTTTTCCTGAGGTTAATGCACAAATAACTCATACAAATAGGATGTAGAAGTAAGTATCCAGAATGAAGAAATTACTTTATGTCCACCACAAGAAAGCAAAGTAAATACAAAGCCTCTACAAAATATATAAGAGAAGTGTGTGGATCCGGGTCAACAATTGAATAACCCATAAATGGGTATTAATAGATCAGGCTTGAATCAAAATATTAGAGATAAAATATTCAAATTACCACAAGGGTCAGCACTTTGAACCCGAATAAAAAAGATTTCCATAGTCTGAAAAAGAAAAATCCAACAAAGTTGACGTACCCATCAATAATTATTATTATTATGACTCAAAGTAAAGGGAAACAGTCCCAGTGGAGAAGGGTAAACATTCACCCACCGAGTTTTCTCTTTACAACGCATCTACACGAGCTCAAAATTCAAATCAAAGACAATATAGTATGTGAAACTCAAATACCCAAATAAAAAAAAAAAAGATTTGGAGTTAAAGTCAGATCAAGATTGCGATGAAAATTGAACCCAAATGGATTTCGAGCACATAAAATGCAAAGCTTCCAGAGAGCAAAAGAGGTTCATATTTCAACAATGGTGGCAGAGTTAAAATGGAACACCATAAGCCTGAATAATGGTCATTTTTTAGAACTTGACTGGGAAAGCCCTTATCTAACTCTCCAAGTTAATCAAACCCAAAGATCTCTAAAAAATGATAGATAAAAGATTACCCAGAATTGAAATCATCCAAAAAACCCTCCACAACCACTTAAGGTAAGCTAACCAGAGAATCATAGAGATCAAAACAATAAAATACAGACCAACTTCAAGTAATTTTTTATTATTATTTTAAGACACACATTGAAGATAAATCTTTCTCAAACCAGTATTAGAAAGTCACTTACCTTGTTACAGTGAACGAGCTTGAATATTTCAACCATGTCAGCTAGCTTGCAGAGCTCAGAAAATAGAAATGGTGGCCACTTTGAAGACGACTCACAGAGATCAAGAACCAAATAGAACCAATCTCTAAGAGGAAGACCATGGTGGTCAATAGACCAAAGAGAGCTCAACAAAGAAACCTCACACAGAGATCCTAAAATAAAAAAAACGGGATTAAGCTTCAAGTAACCATAATGGCATTGAATAGTTTTTCCAGGGCTTCGCCCGCAAGCCAAATCCAAATGAAATGATCATCAAGTTTGATTTCCCCTTTACCATACCAAATCGAGAGGAGAGTCAACGAATCTCTGACCGAGGGTCAAGCATCAACTCAGTACAAAGATCAAGGTCCAGTGTTCAAGCTCTAGGCTCAAAACAATTAACCACGGTTAATTACCACCAATCAAATTAAATTCTCAGTTTCAAACACTTACTCGCAGTCAAATATTGATGACATCAAATACAAGAGGATAGAAATCAACGACCCAATATTAATCACTGTCATGAAAGTAACTAAACCTAAGTTAACCATGCCACTGACACCATTATTGAGGGGTGAGTCACCGTGGAGAAGGAGCTAGCCCACATCATCAAATCAAATAAATATTCATTACAATGAATTTCAAAGTCAAACCATAGTGTATGATTTTAAATTCGAATGCCAACCTAATCATGCCATCAATAATCACCGAAAAGGTGAAATATAAAACTATACACTTTCAATTGCAAAAGGATGAAAGAGATACATGCGTGTATTTATCAAAAGGGAGTAGAGCTATAGTATGGCATGTATATTACCCAAAGGTGGTAGACCTTATATCTTCTAAAATCCACAAGGTGGCCAAACCAAATGGAGACCAGTGATCAAATGCAAGGGTTGCCCCACATACTGCAAGGAGAAAAGGAACATGTGCACATGGGCAGGTGGTCCACATAGTGGATGTTCATACCTTACAAATATTACAATTATTGTAATTATTGTGTTCTTGCATAGAGGGAGTTAAATTTTTGCATGCATCACAAGAAGACATAGCAGAGAAGGAGACAAAGTTGCATGCTCATGTAGAGAGACTTGCATAACAAGCGAAACTTATTATTAGAAAATTATTCATCCAACCTTATTAAAAATAGAATAGTCAACTTTAGTTGACTGAGATGTAATTAACGGCTATTAATGGCTTTTGTACTAGTTTGTATTATTTTATCCCTTTATTTATTATTAAATAAAGGATAAAATTAGGATGCATGGGGGAGTACAGCCTTAGTATTTTTTAGGAAGGGTGGGAAAATTTATTTTGCTATATATTGCGTGCCTTCGCAAAAGCACAAGGAGGAATTTTTGGAAATAAGGTGGAATATTTGGATATAGGGAGGAATTTCTTGATATAGGAGTACTGAAGAAATTTTTTACCAATTTTTCCTTCTAAGTGTGAAGTATTTTATGCCTTACCAATTATTTGCAATCTTTTGTATGTTTCTATTATTCTTGTGAATGCAAATTCTTTGATTAATCATCTTACCCTGCTGTAAACTTAGAAATTTCTACATGATATTAATGTGTATGTTTAGCTTAGCAGTATTGTTGTGATAATCTCCCTCAATACCTAAAAGTGTTTTACCCTTGATAATATGTAAAAGAACTGTTGGTTCATGCATCAAAAAATCCTTTCACATATCAATTGTGCATATACTCAGTCAAAGCCCTCATTAACATTTGGTATATCACCTTAGTTTTAATTACTTTATAGTTATCTTTTACCTTTAAAATCCAAAAGTAGTTTAGGATACATCAACAAGCAACTGACCTACATAATGGAGACTCACCTCAAAATAGGTATACCCACAAACCTGATGTGTTTCCATTGTATCTACGAAAGAGAGAGATAAAACTTTGAAAGCTTAGAAAACATGTTGCCTTCTCTCTACAGGGTGCACTTTCGACAGATATCAGTGCCATAAGAGGTTAGCAAGGCGTAAGGAAATGTGAGAAATAAGGGGTACCTGGGGGAGGCATAAGGGAATGTAAGGGATTCAGAATGATATATATATTGGTGGTTTGTTCTCAAGTAGTGATACCCATTTCCCCTTTGGGAGGCATACACAACATCCCCTATAGTTTCTTGCTCCTTTGGATTGCATGATGAATCTTGAGTGTTGTTTGTTTTATTTATTTTGTGGTTGCAAACTACAGTTTTTTTCGGACTTTTTTTTGAATGAGAAATCTATCTTTGTGTTGTGGAAGCCTATTATTGCCATGTGTTGGAAAACATCTCTTATTGCATTGTGGTTGGGGATCAGGGGCCAATGAATAAGTATTTCTTCTCCTTTCATTGGATGTCTTGGTTGGGTGGAGATCATTTCCTTTCCCCCTGTTCTATTGTGATCAAATTGAAATAAATAAAATGGAGGATATTCATGTTGATTGTTCTAGAGTAGAGGAGAAAGTTAATTTTGACAGTCCCTTGTGAAACTTCTTTTGTAACCTTTCCCACCTTGAAGTGGATGACCTTGTATATTAATGTGCTGGAAAGACTACTTTGTTTTAGCTATGAAAGTTGTAATTGATCATGTGAGAATATATCTAGTATTCAAGTTTTGTGAACAGAAAAGAAAGATATGCATTTGGTATGTTGTATTTCAAAAAGAAATGGGAAAGAAGTTGTTAGATATTCCTTTGAAATAATAGAAGTGTTTTTCCTTGTTCATATGAGATCATTTCCACTAGAAATCTATGTTTAATATATAGTAGGAAATCTCTGTTTGAAAAAGTGAAAAGGAAGCATGTAGGAAGAAATATTGCACTCTATGTCTCATTTGACATGTTCGAATTTAAAAATATACATATATATATATATATATATATATATATATATAATAGAAGTTGCATTCTTTTCTCTATCTTTTGATTGAAGGAAAGAAAACTATTTAAAAATAGCATGAAATAAATTCAATGTTTTCATTGCATGAAAAAAGAGATAGTTTACCCTCTGTTCTTGAAATGTACAAACTTGATTTCTACTTCACCGTATACTTTACAAATTCCTTTTTATGAAATGTCCAAAACAACCCTACAAATTGATAAGAGACAAATGAAATATTCAATTAGACTTAATGAGATCAAAATTATCCCCAAACTAAACTAAAACACTTAAGAAATTTTTTAAGAACCCTTCAAATCAAGTAAAGGTTAAATTGCAGGTTTTCTATGGTGTAAACATTGGTAATTTTTGAATGCAAACCAATCAAGCAATGTTTAACCTTGAAATCTATCCTAAAATTTTCCAAGTAGAATCCTTCATGCCTATTTGGCAAGATGAAAAACAATTAATGACAAATTTGAACAAAATTGATAAGTTAAAAATTCTAGTTCACTTCTAAGTGATAGTTGACTTTTTCCCAAAATTGACCCTTTAAACTTTATCAAAATCAAATTCTTAAGGTTTCTATGCAAAGAGGACATCAAGAGCATTCCATAAATTCCTTGTTTTCCAAAAACCAAGTTACCTATCAAAAGTTATGGCCTTCTGAAGTTTTTACTTAATTTGGCTTCAAAAATAATCTAATTGTCAAATTTAATTCAATAAAATATGCTTGGGCAGACCCACAGGCTAAATATTTTTTTTTTCTTTTTTCCCAAAAAGCACAAATTCATGAAGTTTCCCACCACTCTACTAATCCGCAAGCCTTCATTTTGTCTAAAAATGATCTAAGTCCAAAAATTTAATCTCGCAATTTTTCATCCGCAGCCCCACCGCCTGCAGCCAATCATTAATCGACATGTGGCTTCATTGGGCGTCGACAGAGGTACAAATCGATTTTAACCTTAATTTATTTCAAAAATAAAATTAGAAAAAAAATTAAGTTTCCTCTGCATCCCTACCAGCCTGCAGGAAATCAGGTGCTACCACATGGCTTCACGAGGCGTCGACGAAGGAGAATACCCTTTTAAGCCATTACACTTCAGAAATTTTTTTGAAAAAATTTTAAAATTATCCCCGCTGGCCTGCCAACTCACAACCAATGGTTGTCTGACACATGGAATTTTTTAAAAAGTCAAATTTTTGAAATGTTCCCTGCCAGCCCACTGACCCGAAGCCAATACGGAGCTACCACATGGCCTCCCTGAGCGTCAGTGGAGGTGCGGGTGTAAAATTCACTTTGTCCCAAAAGGGAAAAAGAGATAAATTTCTTCCCTGCTACACCGGCCTGCATCTAGGAAAAGTTTTCTTCCCTGCTCCACCGGTCTGATTTTCTCCTCCTTAGCAATTTTTCTCTCTGAAGTGTGTAAGATCGAGTTGGGGAAAAGTTTCCTCCCCAGGCCCGCAGGCCCGCTCTTTGGAAAATTTTCACCCCAACTTCCCCCAGCCCATAACTTGAGAAATATGATAAGTTAGGATGACTTCTTTATGTCACTAGAAAGGTGAGGAAATTACCTATCTAATGGAAATGTTTTCAAAAAGTTTTAATTCTGTTAATGATGGGAAAAATTAAATTGAATATTTAACTGAGTTATAGGAGTGGGTAAATAAGAATTTACTCTGATGATTTTAAATATGTATTCTTTCCCCGCCCTTGTAATTAAACCTTGCTCTTTTCGTGGATCTTGTGGAATTAAATACCTTCGGTATTTATTTTTTTTCGTCCCTTAACCTGAAAATTTTAAATTAGGGAATATCTAGCTAAAATATCAATATAATCAATGATTAAATTAATCCGTAAGGAGATTTGAGCTAGGTATGGATTTATTACACTTATTGATTTATAATGTGGAATAAGTAATTGTTCTAATGAGAAAATTTATTAGTTGAATTTAATTGTCCATGAGACTTTGGTTGTTAACACCTTAAAAAAATTATTTCATAATTTTTCTAACTAAGCCTAGGTTGTTCTTGGTTCTCAAGTGGATGATTTTAGCGGGCATTACACTTGGTATCATAGTGTGGGTTCAAGAGCTTGGACCTTTGGGAACACTAGAAACTTAAGACATGAAATTTAACCTAGCACATTTTTTAATCTAGAAAACAACTTTGCATGGAAATTACATATTTTAGTAAACATGGAAACTGAATAAAACCTAGAAAGATGAACTAACTCTCACCTTGGTCTGTGCAGGAGGCACAGACAAGATGAGGGGTCTTTTCACATAGACCTAGACTTACCACCACTAGATCATGTTGTAGTAGCTATCCTACCACAGATTTTATAGACACAGATGTTAATGCCACTCTACACAGAGGGACCATAGGAGCACATTCAATCGGACATGATAGGGTGACATCAATTGAGGGCTCATGCATCTCCTCAGCATAGTGAGGAGCATAGAGGAGAGAAATCCATTGAGGAGTTCAGTCAAAGTAGAGTCACTCCTAGAGGGGATAGGGAGACTGGGTTTCAGGACACAGAGATAGGTCTCAGAAGCCCTAGGATTAGAAATGAGCATAGACAAAGGCCTAGGGGCTGCCAAACTATAGCGGAAGCTCACATCAGTGAGATCCTGAAGCTACGACTAGCTCATTATTCTGAAGACATAGGTGGATTTGAGGAAGAGGTCTGAGCTGGTGAGATTTAGTGGATGCTTCAAGGTATGCCCTTCTTCTAACAACACATGAATTCTCGTGTTGTGATCCATCTTGTGAGGGATGGAGTAGGTGTTCTGGTGGAGGACAGAGGAGTAGAAGCTCCATGTTGATTCAAAGACAGTTACCTAGGATCTCTATGAGGAGCTGGTTCAAGAGTAAATATTTATCTCAGATGTTTGTACAATCAGAGGATTAATGAGTTTCATGACCTCTGATAGGAATCTATTAAAGTGGCTGAGTATGAGATTAGATTTATCGATCTACTCCAAAATGTTGATTACATGTAAGATGAGTGGGTATAGATCCACATGTTCATTCGGGGCTTGAATCTACACATTGGAGGTACAGTGTACGGATCCATTGTCCATAGACATTGGCTGAAGCCATTGAGAAGACCTATATAGTAGAGGAGACTCGGGGAAAGACCTAGGACTGGATAGAGGCCAAGTCTGGACCTGTATACAATAGATGTAGGACAATAGATTGAGGGGGTTAGTACCTCCTCCTTGGGGTGGAAATGGTTCAACATAGTTATCTTTTAGACCAAAACAACATCAACAACAATCTCACCCACCATATAGACTTCCATGGACATTTGATGCACAAAGAGGTCAGAGTATGGGGCCTCCTCCTAGGGGTCCTATTAGGAAACAAGGAGAACCTAGAGCTCAGTCAGCAGGAACTCACTAGTAGATACCTTAGTAGTCCAAAGTAGGGTCATCAAGGTCCACATCATAGCCGTTTAGGGCATCGAATTGGAGCTACTACTTAGGGGAGAGGATCCATTGTGGTTGTTTTGGTTATGGTGTTAATGGACATTTTTTGAGAGACTTCCCACATAACCCTAATAACAAGGGTAAGAAACAGACCTCAGAGCCTACTATTGGTGACATGGGGCATAGGTCATAGGATGTATGCAATGGTTGAGAACTGCTAAGACAGAGCCTCAAAGTACAACTATTGAGAGTACAAGTAACATTGGTAGTATTCCTACCTCCAATCTTTTTTTATTCTAGTTCTTTTGATTATTTTATTGCACCATCTTTAGTAGAGCAGATACAGGCTAGTGGTAGTTAGAAAGAGGTCATACTTGGGATGTTGATATGGCTTCTAGAGCCAAGATCTCTATATACTCCTTAGTTAAGGAGTTTGTAGTGGATTTGGGACCTTTTAACACTACCTCGGATCTTCTGTATCCTTCCGTTGGGATCTTTTGGAGTCATGTTGGGCGTGGAATGATTATCTACACACAGAGCCAGAGTGGATTGTTACCAAAAGATCATATCTTGTACATATTATCTATGAGTTCAGGCAGTGATAGCAGGGGTCACGAGACCTGTTTCTATTCACACCATCTCTACTATTTAGCTTAAGTGGTAGTGTGTGACGAGGTTTTCAGATGTTTGTTGTCATTGTTAGTGATCAATCAAAATATGGGTCTAGTGGACTATCACTAGATGACCATCCCATTTTGAGAGATATCTTTTGATGTCTTTCTATGGGAGCTACTAGGGTTACTAGGGTTACCGCCCCCACGGGAGTTATATTTTCATATAGATCTAGTTCTAGGGAGTAGAGCCTATCTCACAAGAACCTTATTGGATGACTACCCCTAAGCTCTGTGAGCTCAAGTTATATCTTGAGGGCCTTCTAGAGAAAGGCCTACTTCATCCTTAGTGTATGCCCTTGTGGGTGCACCAGTGATCTTTGTAATGAATGAAGGATGGATCCTTACAGTTGTTTATTGATTACCACCAGCTAAACAAAGTAACAATCAAGAATCATTATCCCCTTCCGCACATTGATGATTTGTTTGATCAAATGAAGGGAGCCAAAACTTTCTCTAAGATAGACCTTAAGTTAGGCTATAATCAGACTAAGGATTTCAGAGGTAGACATTCATAAGACTGCCTTCCATATGAGATATGGCCACTATGAGTTCACAGTGGTACCTTTTGGCTTAGACCAATGCCCCTGTAGTGTTTATGAGTTTGAGTGAATGGGGCATTTAGGACCTTCGTAGATCACTTTATGCTCATCTTCCTTGATGAAATTTTGATTTACTCACGTACGCATGATGAACATGAGGGCCACCATCGCCAAGTTCTTCAGTGTCTTCCGAAGTAGACAACTTTACGAGAACTTGGAGAAGTGTGCATTATTTCAAATGGAGCTATAGTATTTGGGTGATATCATTTTTGGGGAAGGTATCACCATCGATCCTTCTAATATTAGATCTAATATGTATTTTCCAACTCCCAATACTATGATTGAGGTGTGCAGCTTCATAAGATTAGTAGGTTACTATAGGAGATTTTTTTAGGACTTCTCTCAGATTTTACATCCCATCACTTCCCTTCAGCGAAAAGGGAAGAAGTTTTTTTAGTCAGACCGGTGTGAGAAAGCCTCTATGACACTGAAGGAATGTCTCACTATAACACATATTCTTGCAGTGCTGGATCCACATGGTGAGTTTTTCGTATGCACGGATGCTTCTTTAGCTTGAATTGGAAGTGTATTAATGGAGGAGGGTAGAGTGATGGCTTTTGAGTCTCGTAAACTCAAATATTATGATCTTAATTATCCCAATCATTATCTTGAGCTTGCAATAGTTGTGTACGATTTGGTACGATGCAGGAAATTTCTTCTTGGTCAGAGATTCACACTCTAGAAAGATCACTTTGTGTCTTCATCACCTCTTCACACATCCCAATCTCTATGCTTGTTGGCAGCATTGCATGGATTTGCTTTGTTAGTATGGTATGGAGATAGAAACATGGGAAAGGGAAGGAGAATCTAGTTGTAGATGACTCTTAGAAGATGGAGGAATTTGGCTATAGCCACCTTAGTGAGCACATATTTGTGGAGCAGGAGTCTACAGCAACTTCCTCACGAAAACTTCTATATTGTATCCAAAGCAGAGATTGAGTCTCAGAGACCCCTTGAGTTGAAGTTTGATGGTTTTTATTTAGAGGTAGATAGCCTTCTCAGGAATAGAGGTTAGATTTATGTTCCCAAAGAGGGGGTATTGAGGTAGGACATCTTGACAGAGGCACATCGTGTACCCTATTCAGCCCATCCCGGGGTGAAGAAGATGCATGCTACCTTGAGACAGTCATATCACTAGAGAGGAATTCATAGAGACATGGCTCATTTTGTATGATATTTTTTAGAGTTGCCAGAAAGTGAAGTACTGAGCATCAGCATCCAGCTAGCCTTCTCTTTCCTCATGCTATACTAGAATGGAAGCGGGACACCCATTTCCATGGACTTCATTTTTGGGCTACCAATGTTGAGATATCACCATGATGCCATTATGGTCAAGGTGGATAAATTGACAAAAGTGGCTCAATTTTCTCTGGTGAAGAAAAATTATATAGCTAGTGCAGTGGCATAGGTTTATCTGGATGAGATCACCAAGTTGCACAGGATTCTATGGAATATCATTTGTGACCACGATCCTTTGTATACCTCCAATTTTTGGACTTCCATGCAGCACACCCTCAGGATGAGGATCAAATTTAGCACAAGCATATCACCCTAAGAAAGATGGAAAAACTAAGCAGGTGACTAAAATTTTAGAGGACATGCTTAGGATGTATGTGATGGATCATCAAGAGAGATAAGAGGAGTACTTGTACTTGGTGTAGTTTGCCTACACTAAGATTTTTTAGAGTTCTATAGGCATGGTTCCGTTTCAGGCCTTGTATGGAAGAGATTTTAGGACAACTCTGAGTTGGGAAAAGCTAGAGGACAAGGTTTATCTAGGACCAAGTTTATTGCAGGAAATGGAGTGGCAGGTGGTTACGATCAAACAGAGGCTGTAGGAGCCACAAGACATGTAGAAGAAGTACACAGACCAGCATAGGACTGACCATAGTTTTTATGTGGGCATGAAGGTTTTCCTTCATGTCAGGCCACATAAGATCCCTATCCATTATGGAAAAGGTTCTAAGTTAGTTCCTAGGTTCATTGGTTCTTTTGAGATTTTGGAGTGTATCGGCCCTTTAGCCTACCATCTAGCATTGCCACCTATCTTGTGTCACATACATTATGTGTTTCATGTTTTAGTTCTTAGGATATATGTTGTGTATCCTTCTCATGTGTTAGATTAGACATCATTGTAGGTTTAGGATATGAGGCAGGTGATGGTGGAGCCTATTCGCATTATAGATCGCATGACCCTGTTCCTTCGAAGGTAGAAAAATTGATCCATGGTCTAGGTGCAGTGGGACAGATATGATGTGACTATAGCTACATGGGAGGATGCTAGTTTGTTACAAGTTCAATTCCCACATCTGTTCCAGTGACTTCCAGGAGGAAGTAGAGCCTAAAGGGAGGGGGATGTAGAGCCCGCTTTCCTTTGACACCTTGTGATTGATCCTGATACTGCTAACTATATTATGGAAATTGTTATAGTTTAATTTAGTACGATGTTAGATGTTAGAGCATGGTTTATTATGGATTTCAATGCATATATGGTGCATGATGATTATTAGAGACATTTTATATATTGATGTTAATATTTTGTTTGACATGGTTACATCATATATAAGGTTCAAACTTGTGATATTTGGATATTTTGAGTACACCTAGAAAATGAGAATTGAATTAAAATTGATGATGATATTTTTGTGGATGAAATTGTAAGAGATATTGTTGATTGTCTTAATGATTGTTGTGATTCACATATATGTCGATGATCTTGAAATTATATTTATACTTATTGGGATGTTCTAATATGGCCACAAGGCCAAAGGAGGTATTTGTACTTTTCAGTTTTAAAATATCACAACAAACATCAGGGTGATGTGAGACCAACCACTTTGGAATTTTAGATGAATTCAAGAAGTTCACCATGGAAACTATATTGTTTGTGTGTGTTTGATTGTGCTAGGGATTCCCATGGCGGGGGGGGGGGGGGGGGGGGGGGGGTCACCTTTAAATGTGACCAAGGTGTTTTATGTATTTTTTTTCTTTTATTTGGTCCCTTTGTTAATTTTTTCATGTGTTTATTTTGTCATGATTTGACCGCTTTTGTTATTTATTATATGGTGTGTAATAGCATGGGTAATCTTGTGGTTAACTTAATTAATTAAAATATGTCATAAGAAAGTAATTAATAGAGTTGTTGGCCTTGAATTAAAGTATTGTAAGAAATGTGCAAGTAATGTGTAACGGGTATGTAAGTTGATTTTGGAGTAAGAAACACTCCGTCTTTCTTGGAAATTTGAATCTTTCCTTGGAGGCTGATTTTGGAGGCTTGTGGGACAAGTTAAACTTGTCCCATAGCTCTTAAATTTGTTTGCCAACCATACCTATGGTTATAGAAATGAATTTAGAATTTCATTATTCATTTTGTTAATCAAGTTGAATGTTTTAATTTCACTTCTTTCTTAAAATTAATTTCAGTCCTTTGGGCTACGGGCTTGATTTGAGTTTGTAAGTAAAATTGTCATATTATTCACCTACTTATTTATTGTGTCTTTGACATTGAATTTGACTTGTGAGTGTTAGTTGAGGATGTGTGATATGGAATCCTACATAGATCCACCTCATACTCCTCTCTCCCCCCTTCTATATATTTGAATTCATTTTATTGTTTTGGGGTTACACTCTTTTGGTTTCTTCACTTTTACATACTTATTTTGGGGAAAATTATTTTTCTGTTTTGAGCTCTTGCTTTTGGAGAAAGTTTGCAAAAATTTTATAGGCCTATGTTTCATTGATCTTGAGTTGTTTTGCATTGAAAAGCTTTCCATTTGGAACTTTGAACAAACTCCATTATGGAGAGGTAAGAGCTTGGCTCTTGAAATGCTCTGCTTTTATTTGTGCAAATGTTTTTGTTGTTAATGTTTTGACATGTGTGTGGGCTGGTTGGGTAGATGGACTAGGGATGGTGTAGGAGAATACTATGGGGTATTTCTGTGGGAGGCATAAGTATTTTGGGGAGGTATAAGTGTGGAGGGATTAGGGATTTGGGTTCCACCTTAAAAATAAATAGCTTGCATTTCTTTACTTGTTATGGGGTTCCATAAGAGGTTGGGGAGGCATAAGGGCATGTAAGGGATTTGAAATGATATATATATATATATATATATATATTCTGGCTGTTTTTTCTCAGGTGGTGATACCCATTTCCTCATTGGGAGGCATAAGTAGCATCCCCATAGTTTCTTTCTCCTTTGGCTTACATGATGAAGCCTAAGTGTTATTTTTTGTCTTTATTCTGTGGTTACAAACTGTAGTTTTATTTTGGATTATGTTTTGAATGAGAAGTTTTTCTTTGTGTTGTGGAAGCCAGTTGTTACCATGTGTTGGAAAACAACTCTTATTGCATTATGGTTGGGGCTCGGGGGAAAATGAAGAAGGATGGATTCTCCTTTCATTCAATGTCTTGGCTGGATGGAGAGCGTTTCCTTTCCCCCTATTCTATTGTGATCAAATTGAAATAAATAAAATGCAGGATATTCATGTTCTTGTTCTGGAGCACAGGAGAAAGACAAGTTTGACAGTCGCTTGTGAAACTTATTTTGTAACCTTTCCCACCTTGAAGTGGATGGCCTTGTATATTAGTGTGTTAGAAAGACTACTTATTTTTAACTAAGAAATTTGTAATTGATCATGGGAGAATATATCTAGTATTTAGTTCTATGAATAGAAAAGAAAGATATACATTTGGTATGTTGTATTTCGAAAATAAATGGGAAAGAAGTTGCAAGATATTCATTAGAAATAATAGTAGTGTTTTTCCTTGTTCATAAAATATCATTTCCATTAGAAATATATGTTTAATATACAGTAGGAAATGTCTTTTCATAAAAGTGAAAAGGAATCACATATGAAGAAATACTGCACTGTTCTATCTCATTTGACATATTTGATTTTTTTTTTTTAAATATATAATAGAATTTGCATTCTTGTCTCTGTATTTTGATCAAAGGAAAGAAAACTATTTAAAACTATCATGGAATAAATTCAATGTTTTCATTGCATGGCAAAAGAGATAGTTTAATCTTTGTTCTTGTAATGTACAAACTTCATTTCTTCTTCATTGTATACTTTACAAATTACTTTTTATCAAATTTCCTAAACAACACAACAAATATATAAGAGAAATGAAATTTTCAATTGGACTTAATGAGATCAAAATGATCCCCAAACTAAACTAAAAGAAAAGAAATTTTTAAAGAACCCTTCAAATCAAGTAAAGGTGAAATTGTAGGTTTTCTACAATGTAAACTTTGGTAATTTTTGAATGCAAACCAATCAAGAAAATTTTAACCTTGAAATCTATCCTAAAATTTTCTAGGTAAAATCCTTCATGCCTATTTAGCAAGATGAAAAATAATTAATCAAAACTTTGAACAAAATTGATAAGTTAAAAATACCAGTTCACTTCTAAGTGAAAAAAAGAAATTTTCTCAAAATTGACCCTTTAAACTTTATCATAATCAAATTCTCAAGGTTTCTATTCAAAGAGGATATTGAGAGTGTTCTAGAAAGTCCTCATTTGCCAAAAACCGAGTTCGCTATCAAAAGTTATGGCCTTCTAAATTTTTTACTTCATTTGGCTTCAAAAATAATGTAACTATCAAATTCAATTAAATAAAATATTCTTTGGTTGACCCACAGGGTAAAACTTTATTTATTTGCTTCTTGCCAAAAAAGTGCAAAGTCAGGAAGTTTCCCGCCGCTCCGCTTATCTGCAAGCCTTCATTTTGTCTATAAATTATCTAAGTCCAAAAAGTTAATTTGGTAATTTTTCCTCCATGGCCCCACCACTTGTAGCCAATCATTGATCGACACGTGGCTTTGTTGGGCATCTTCGGAGGATTGGATCGATTTTAATCATAAGTGCTTTCAAAAATAAAATTGGAAAAATTTGTAAGTTTCCTCCATAGCTTCGGCGGCCTGCAGCCAATCAGGTGCTGCCATGTGGCTTCACGAGGCATCGGTGGAGGAACGGACCGTTTTAAGCCATAACACTTAAGAATTTTTGTAGAAAATTTTCCAAATTATCCCCACCGGCCCACCAACCCGCAACCAATGGTTGGATAACATGTGGCATCTTCTCGAGTTGGTAGAAACGTGGGTTCCTTTCGACCTTTTTTCCTTTCCTTTTGAAAAGTCAAATTTTCCAAATGTTCCCCACTGGCCCGCTAACCCACGGCCAATAAGGAGTTGCCACGTGGCCTCCTTGGGTGTCGGCGGAGGTGTGGGTGTAAAATTTACATTGTTCCAAAAGGTCAAAAGCGCTAAATGTCTTCCCCACTCCGCCGGTCCGTGTCTGGGAAAAATTTTCTTCTCTGATCCGTGGGTCCACTTTTATCCTCCGGTTGAATTTTCACTCTAAAGTATACAGGTCTAAGTTGGGGAAAAATTTCCTCCCCACCCCTGTAGGCCCACTCTTGGGAAAATTTTCAGCCCAAGTTCCACTAGCCCATAACTTAAGAAATATAAGGAGTTATGAGGACTTCTTCATATCACTAGAAAGGTGAGGAAATTCCCTATGTAATGGGAATATTTTCAAGAAGTTTTAATTGATTTAATAATGGGAAAAATCAACTTTAATCTTTAACCAATTTCTAGGAGTGGGTGAGTAAGAATTTACTTTGATGATTTTAAATATGTATTCTTTCCCCACCCCTGTAATTAAACCTTTCTCTTGTCCTGGATCTTGTGGAATTAAATACCTTGGGTATTTAATTATTTTGGTCCCTTAAAATGCTAGAATTTTAAATCAGGGAATATCTAGCTAATATGTCAATGTAATCAGTGATTAAATTAATCCCTAAGGAGATTTGAGCTAGGTGTTGATTTATTACACTTATTGATTTATAATGTGGAATTAGTAATTGTTATAATGGGAAAAGTTATTAGTTGAATTTACTATCCTTGAGACTTTGGTTGTTAACACCTTAAAAAAAATTATTCCATAATTTTTCTAACTAAGCCTAGGTTGTTCTTTGTTCTTAAGTGAAATATTTTAGCGTGTGTTACATACTTTATCGTTAATACTTGAAAAAAATGTGATACGATTTAAGTTAGTCTAGAATACCAATTTAAATATATACTAAAAAACTGAAAAAGAATACAACAACATAAATAGAAAAAAGAAATTCTCAATTACCTAGAGTTGACTGTAGTGAGACATTTTCTCTAATAGTCCATTTAAATGAAATAAGAGTAGTAATGGAAATTGTAGATAAAAATTAGTGGCCAATGTAGGGTAAATTTTAGTGACTAATATTCATTAATTAATTAATATTCCTATTTTTGAAATTTGAAATTGGCAAATTTTTAGGATACCAGTTAAGACCAATTCGCCAAAATTTTCTGGCATACATTTTCTACCATCCGGTAGCATATGTTTTCTAGAGGTTGTTATCATCCAACATTCTAATAGATGGTTGCATATATATAATGCTACAAGTTGGTAGCATACAATATGCTACCGACCATTAGTATATAGTATGATACATGACTGGTAGTATGTATAAAGTATGCTTTCAATTGGCAGAATATTGTATGCATGATACCATTCAATAACATATTATATGCTACTGGTTCGTAACATACAACATACTATATAATACGGATCGGTAGCATACAATATGCTACCGGTTGATAGTATACTTTATGTTACAAACCAGTAGCATACTGCATGCTACTTTGGTCAATATCATACTATATGCTACTGGTCGTTAGCCTATAAAATTCTACTGACCTCTATCATAAAGTATATTTTTTTGGCTTATGCTTCCAAATTGTTAAAATTTAAATTTAGATTTTGAAATAAATGATCTATTTAAAAATTTCTCATAGATAGGTACATGGATTCTGTGTATAATCAACAAAAGGTAGATAAACTAAAAAAAAATAGCATATTAAATTTTATTAAGCAACCAAAAAAAATGAAGAACCAACTTGCATCCACTTGAAACAGTAATACAGGTGCTTCTAAGTTTCAATAGATTATCATAAATTTTTTCCTTTTTTCGTGAGTTTAGTTTAATTTTTTTATATCTTTGTATCAGTTGAAAATTTTCAAGCTTGAATACAAAAACCCCTACTAAATTAATTGTATTCACCATGAAATAATAAATCAAAACATAAAATCTAAAGAAACAATTATTTCAGTACATGAGGTATAATTGAATTAGACATGCCAAAGCTAGAATACATTCCTCATGATAAAATATCTTCAATAGATGAATGTTCTAATGAAAATATTAAAGAAAAATATGATACTCAAAAGAATGTTTCGAAAAATAAATCTATGAGAAAGAAGAAAACATCTTGGACAATTGGAATTTCTTTTTGAGTAGATTGGGTAGAAAAATTTCCATTCATTGAATCTTTATAGCTAAATAATGGTAGTGATACTCCAAAATAATGTAGATGTACTATTTTTGGTTACAAATTAGGAAAATAACATCAAATGCAACTTAAATTGGAAATTATTAACAAAAATTGTACCAAAGCATATTTCACAGTCAAGGAAAATGATGGAAAAATAACAAAGACTCATTTCTAGAAAACAGCTAAAGACTCCATACAAGTAAGATATAAGGAGGAGTATGACAATAAGATGAAATAGTCTCGATAACTTGAAATGTAAATATGAAGGAAAAAAATACACAATTTTCAACCATATTCGTTATTATTAAATGGGAAGACCTATTTATGATTTTATAGAATATAAGAAATTTTTTGGGTTCAATTTGTTTCCAAACCTTCCACATTGACATTGATTAGAGAGAAGTGTTTGGGAGATGGAAAGATGTCTTGTAATGATTGAAAAAGAGTATTTGAAAGAAAATGTGAATAATGCAAGGTTCGTATCCCTTTCCATTGACGAGGTTACAACTGTTGACAAAACTTCTTTGGTTTATATGCATGTATGTTATTTTAAGAACCACACAAGGATACCTCATTTGCTGATTCTTCATAAAATGCAAGAAAATTGTAATGCTGAAAATATTTTCAAAATTGGTTATATCTAATCTGAAGGATATAGGAGGAATGGATGATTATTCTATAGCTAGAAATTTTATCTCTGTTGGTGTTGATGGTGCATTATTGATGCAAGGTTATATAACATGTTTTTGTGTGCACCTCTAGACATCAATTGCTCCTTATATGATTTTTATTAATTGCTTGGCTCTTTGCATGAATCTTGCATACATAATAACAAACACATTTTTATATGTCAAAAATTTTAAACATCTTATCGGTGAACTACATGCTTATATTTCAAGAAGACTAAAAATATTTGTGGAGTTTCAAAAGTATTCAATTTGAGTCATAGATGGTAAGAAACTTCTTAAGAATATTTGTCACCAACATGAAACTAGTTAGTGACAAATATTCCTCAAAAAATTTGCTTGTAGTTTCATGTTTAAGAATCGTATGCAAGTTGACAAGGAAAAATATTTTCTTTACCACTTAAGAGATTTAGAAACATTGTTTACACTTTGTGGGATTTTTCCAGTGTTACATGAAATCAATTGGTTAACAAATATTTCTCAAGAAATATCCATCTATATAGTGGACTTCGTTACGATAAAAAAGGGTATGTTAGACTCTAGATTTTTTATACAACTTTCATCAAATCATTCAAGGACATGTATTCAGTAATTTTAAAAATGTGAAGAATTTAAAGGATCCTAAAAGCTATTTCAGACTGAATATATGTGGTCATCTTTGTACCATTTTTAACTACAAAGATATTCAAAGGAACACATTCCAAAAACGAGCGGATATTGTTGGATCGGAGTTTAAATAAGTACCTTTTACATGTAATTTATATGAATCTCTTATATCTCAAACAAGAACAAAATTGTAGAAAATTTCATAATTCTTATCTATTGAGATCAAAGATTACTTTTAAAAATGTGAGATTCTTTAGGCCATGGGATCAGTTAACCTATATTTTGGAATCCTGGAGGAGGTAAGGCTATAGATGATTCATTTAAAAGACACATGGGTTCTATCATTTAAAATTTTTGATAATCATTTGAATGTAATGGATTTTAGATTGATGGCATTCTTCAAAAGGAATAAATTTCATTGCAATCAGTGATTTTGGTCAGGTAATAAGTGAACTATTTTCCTTACTGAGTGAGCCAACAGAGAATGGAGCAACTAAACATCTATGGAAAAAATTATATCCTAGTAGTATCTTTTTTGAAAGAATTAGTGAATGATTTTTATTGTGTGAGTTGTTTAAAACTATGATATTGGGATCATTTTAAGATGAATTTTTGTTCATCGCATTAACATTTATAAAGTCAAAATAGCAAAATAGAATCGATAAAATTCTTGAGTCTTTCTTGCGATTGTATGTCCCAATGTGGATACATTTCCTTATTAATGGGTAATGGCATTATGGAATTATGTTACGGAGAGGAGACAGATCTATAATTCTAATAGAAGGACTGAGGAGGAAAACCAAATTATGACTGAAAATCACAACGAAATATTAGATAAGAGTGTTGGGGACAAAATTTTTCAAGATATGTTATAGTTTGATCTAGCTGATATTTAGTAAAGAAGAATGGATGTACATTTTAATTCTGGAAAGAAAATTTCATATTATATTATAAGTATGTATCTTTCTATTTTTACTATACACATGTTTATTATTCAATAATATTTTCAATGTTTTAATTTTTTTGGAGTTTTTAATTGAGAAATGTATTTTTTTTTTGTTCTCTATTAACTAAAAGTAAAATTATTCAATAAAATAGGAGAACTTACAGTCTTACACATGAATATATTACAAATATAACACTTTATAATTTTTTATTTTCCAATATTTTTAGATAATTTCAGTGTTTTTTCTTTGAAAAATAATTTCCATGTTTTGAAACACAACTTATAATTCTATTCACAGAAAGTATTTGAACATTATAATAATTAGTAATGTATTATGCAATAGTAATATCAAACACAATCGAGAATAATAATCACAATAATAATATTTTTGAAAAACTTCTGCAACAATATAAAAAAAGTAAAAGTAAAATGACACATCAATTGAAGTTTGAAAATTTCAATTTTTTTCATTAAATAGTATATATATTTATACGTTTAATTTGAAACATTTTTACAAAAATATTATTAAATGACAACTTCAATTTCACTATTGAAGGCCCTTGTCTCTCAACCACATGTAGTGGTAGGCTTGTGCTTCTTCATTTAAATTATCAATTCTATTCAACATAATGTGCATCACTTCATCATGATAATTATTTTTAAAATATATAGAATCTGATATAGCTAGATTCAAAAAAATATCAATCTTTACTAGCTCATTTTGAATTGTAGAATACAATATGTGTCTTTGGGAAATTTTTAAAATAGTGAATGTATTTCTTTAATCCAAACATTAGACCTAAATTCCCAAAATTGGAATTGTTCAATATTCTTCAATAAAACATCTTGAACATTGGATTCACAACTGTCAACCAAAAGATAATTAAGTGCATAAGTAGTTTTTTTGTCATTAGTTAAGGTAGTTTGTACTAGAGAAGGTTTGGTTGATCTATCCACCCTTATCGGAGAAGGATTCCTTGCTCCATAAATCATTTCTTGGGCATTGAATTTTCCATAGGATTGAACCCCGCTTTAAGTGCCTATGTCGTCCTCCTCCAAATAAATTTCATTCAAAACAAAAACACCTTTTCCACTAGGAACATTGCCCAACGAAAAACTTTGGAACTCAATTAGAAAATTAAGGTTTCCCCTTCTTGAAGTTTGAGGATTAAATGAAATATGCTTACCACTACACCTGGTCCTGATATTTATTTTGTAGAGGTGGTGGAGGTGGAATCTTCCTCTTCATAGTGTAAGATGGATTTTGAATTGAATGTAGATGAAGCTCTGCAACAATCAATTGCACATTTGTACATAACATAAGATAATTCAAATGAAAAACTTAATAGGATCTAAAATATTATAAACATAAGGTTATATCATATATGATTATAAAAATTACTTAGTTGAGTGGAGTCCAGTTGAGGTGCAATTGAAAATTGGGCTTGTTATAGTTGATGTGTATATTGTAGAGAAGAATACTAAAAAATTATGGGAGTTATATTGGTAGGCGTGATCTAAACATAATTAAGCATCAATGATTGATTAGCTTGTTTAATTTTTATTTTAAAAATCATAACAAACAAAAATACAAAAATGAGATTCATACCTTGAGCAAAAGAGTTAGGTACTTAACATATTTCTACCTCCTTTGTTTGATCAAATTTATATGGAGACGATGTACTCTTTATACGACTCCCCTGGAGTTCTATATCACAACGGGAGATAAGATAGTTCTAGGTAGGGGGTAGGGGACCCTCGATGTCCCATATATATATATATAAATAGGCATTGGTTGGTTTCTAGGGTGTCTAGATAGGGGGTTCCATTTCATGCCATGCCATGCTCGGGATCTGAGGGGAGATAAATATCAATGAAGTTCCTACCCATATATAGATAGATGAGTCCATCTCTCTCTATAAAATTCCATATTACCATTCGAGTTAGGGTAAAGATGGGCCCCCCAATAGTTATATATAGAAGTAGGAATTTACTATGCTAGCATCATCCCGACGATATAATCTTGTGCTACTAGAGGTTTTTTCAGCAAAGAAATATAAGTTACACGAAATATTAAAATATATATAAGTCTTGAATAATTAAATAAATTTATTTTCAAACTTATATACATCATAAATAAAAATACTTATAATTAATGAATTTGGTATGGTGGATGTGTCAGTCTTAGTGTTTAAGGAACTCCTTATCCATTTTATAGATTGTGGAGGGGTATCCTCCTCTATGTGTGAATCATCTAAAATAATAAATCAATCTCCTAAACCTGGTGGGAAATGACCTCTGATAGTACCTTCCCTTCGTGATGCAACCAGAATAACTATCTTCTGTGATAATTCAACAATAAATTGTTTACTAATCCCAAAAATTAATTATAGTAGATAAATAATATGAAAATGAAGAATAATTATTAAAAACTAAATAATCAAAAATTGTGAATCTCCTCTTACTGTTGAACTATTGATGAAAAAACTTATAGCTTTAAATGCATTGTTTTACAAGGAGTGGTGCCATGAAAATTATATAAAGATTCATATAATAAACCAAGAATATAATTTGTTGAGATGATGGTAATATTGTCATTGAAATGAATGTTATCCAAATCATCTCTTATCCTAAAGGATAATAAACTTCACCAATAAAGTTTCTACCTACTTATGGTGCAAACAATATATGCCAACATAGAATAAGTTATTTGATCCTTCGAGATCAAGACTACTCTGAACCCTAAAAGTAACCCATTGTTGCAATCCCTAAAGGGAAGAGGTGACAACCATGGGGGAAAGAAATTTGCTCATGATGGAGGCATTACTCATTCCATCCATGGAGATGACGATTTTGGTGGCACTGTTCATGACCAAGAGGTGTTATCATGGATTAATCAAGCTTTTAGTGGTGCTAAGGCTACCTCCCTGAATCCTAACTCTATACCCTCTCATGATGGAGGATCCCCGCTAAAGAAAACACCATCTTTGAAGTAATCCACTATTTAAAATAGCTCAACTCTGCCTCATGATAGATCAGGGGATGACTTAATGCTTAGTTTGGGTTTCAAAAGGAAAATAGTCTCCTGTTTCTTTACTGCAACAAGAGACTCACTTCTCCTCCATAGGCCTCCACCCAAAGATCAGTCGGGTAGGTTGTTCTGGATCTGAAGTTTTGACCAATCCAACTGGGGTGGGTTAGGGGAACAACATCTCAAATGACTCAGCTACATACAAAGACACTTTACAAGGTAGGAGTTTTTAAAAAGTGACGAGTCCCACGCGTATGATCCCTACAATGAAAAACCCTAGTGCTTTATTTCGAGAAGAATTCATTGATTCAAAATGATTCTACCAAGAGCATGTTGTGATGGGAGATTCAGTAGGTTCTGGCCTAGCTAGCTGACCTTCACGACATGATTTTAGAATACTGGATCCTGATTCTATCCGGAAGGTTAGATCTTTACCCTTGTTCTAAAAGCACATTCATTGCTTCTTTTTCCTTAATCAATGATAAGGAAATCATATCTTAAAAACTCTGGGATTGTCAATCACACTACTTAGTTTTAAAACCTTAGATTCAATCTCTTAACCCACTCACTGAATCTTTTGCCTGCAAACTAGTCTGGATCTGAATGCCACATTTACCAGTGGAATTCTAGGACCAAATTTTTCTGATCTCGATTACAAATATTCTAGGTCATATGTTATTCATTGATCTCCAAACCACTGATTTCACACACAACCTTCGCTATAATTCTTGTTGAGTTCGACACTTCCAAAAATCTCCCTACTAATATAGATCTTAAAGTCTAAAATAGAAATTGGACACAACCATTAGATTATGAAGGCTTTCCCTTCAAGTGAAGAATTTTTTTTTCTATAGGACACAATGTTGATGTTTGCGGGATGCAAAAGCATAAGAATCATAAGAAAAACTAGTGGAAAAATTCCCTTTCTAAGCATTTAGTTTTTTATACCAAGGTTGATTTAATTTCAAATGCAGATTTGGATGTGGAGGTTGAATCAATCTCGAAATATCCTACTAAATAAATTATTGTTGGTAATAATACGAAGAATACAACAACATCATTATCTCAGCATAAAGTGGAAAAGGAAAATATTCCTCCTATTCCTATTGAAATTAGCACATATATGTTGATTGAGGCTCTTGAAGTTATTTTTACTTTCAAGGATGTTTCTGACGGGTGGAAGACGGTGAAAAAAAATAAAAAATCCAGTGGCAAGCCCATTTATCCCACCTAGCTCGGTTGTGCAGCTGGTTGCACCAGTTTTTTAGGTGTTTTTTTTCTACTGTAAATTTTTAGTTATGTTTGTATTTAGGTTCTTGGCTCTACAGTGGTTTTATTGTAGTTGGGATTTCATGTAAGCATCTGATATCTTGATCTCCTTTAGGAAAGCTACATTGTAATATTTTTCTTTTGAGTCATTTTTGTATTCGGGTATAGTCCCTCCCAAAAAACAATTTTTTTATAAAAAAAAAATGCCAAATCCCACCAACGAATATTTGTATATCAACCTTGTAATATAAATATGGCCTACAAGAAAATCACCACGATTTGTAGAAATGGATGAATGAAATCCTTGAGTTGAACTCCACTTTTTTAATGGTTTTGTGAAGATGTAATTTTTAATACAATGAGAAACACATTTTTTTAACACTCAATAAAAAACACAATCATAATCTTTAAAAGTTAAAATAATCAAAATTAATTTTTGTAAAACTGAAAAATAAACTTACAAGTAGTAATAGCTATAACTGCATCTTGGGATGTTTGGAAGTGGTCATTCTTCTTGGACTTTTTCCAATCTGTTATAAAATTATTTCTTCATGATTGTATATATCCTTTTGAGTTCTAGTTTCTTCTTGTCTGGATTATATAGATCACCTTGTTTTTTGAGGGATTTTACTCATATGCTTTTGCTACTCTTGTTTTTTAAAATTAAAATGACTATTGTCTGTGTATATATAGGAATTTTAATAAATGTACTAGTTAACTGCATAAAAAATAACACCCTCTATGCTATCAACCAGTAGCATTCTTCATTCTACTAGCCGATAGCATTCTACATTCTACGGGATGTTAGCATGAAGAATTATACTGGCTTGTAGCATGAAGAATACTACCATCTGACAGCATAGAAAATGCTACCGATCATTAGCATTATCCATGCTACCAACCGGTAGCATTATACTGGTTGTCACTATGGAGAATGTTACTGGATGGTAGCATTTTTCATGTTACTAGCCAGTAGTAAGTCTAATGCTATTGAAACATAGCATTCAACATGGTATCATTCGGTAACATGTAAAATTCTACCAAATGATAGCATGGAAAACATTGCAAGACAGTATTATTGTCCATACTACAAGTTGGTAGCATGTGGAATGCTTCCAACCAATAACATGGATAATGTTGTTGACCAGTAACATGGAGAATGTTACAAGCTGGTAGAATTCTACAAGTTTTTCAGATGGTATCTTGTCAAAAAAATTTCCTTATACCATGCCAACCTTTTTAAAAATGATGTTAAAATATCACCTTCCACAAAAAAAAACTTTTCCTGTGATTCACCATACATGCAAAAGTCCTTTTACTAAAAATATTTGAATATTTTGCAAGGAATTTTTTCTAAGGGTCCCTTAAAATATTCCATGGGAAAATGTATCAAATGGACATGAAATGTAAATTTGTAAATGAATCTATTGAAGAATGCATATATTTGTAGTGTTCACCGTGTTATGAGATCACAAATCATGAAGAGGAAGTGTCAAACTTCTAGTAATTAAAATATGAAATAAAATTAATTCCAAGAGGATGACGTAATAGAATTGATTCTTATCTTCTATAGGATGGTTTTGGTATGTTCAAATATGAACCTACCTTATATACCAACATTACTTATCAAGCTAAAATGATCATTGTTTTTTTGTATGTATGTAATCCAATATTCACATGTGACTAGTCATTTGACTTGTTTAAGGAATCCATAAAGAAATAATTTTAGATAATCGATCTACTTATAATGATGTATTTTTTTAGTATTGAAGTGATCCAATTTAGAAATAAAATTTTCATCTCTCAAATGAGGTATGTAAATGAAATTTTGAAAAGGTTTAATATGTTAATAATTAATCTAGATCTTACAACTATTTTCTTACACTTGAAGTTAACGATGATAAAGGATCCAATCTTAATCTAACATTTTTTTAAATACTTGTTCCATGTATGATGTACCTTACATGTATGCGACCATTTTAAAGATATGTAGTGAGCCTTATTTTAATGTTCATGGAGTCTCCAGAATAATCTCACTAGAAAGAAGGAAAGTTATTTTTATATATATCTAAGTAGATCCAAAAATGATGTAATTTTATATTCCACATCTAGCGATTTCAATACCACATGATATATAGACAATGACTCTAACTAGTAGCATTGATGTTTGAAATGTCACCTTGATCTATTTTCTTCATTTTGGAATATTAGTATCATCATGGGCAACTAAAGTGTTCTCCCATTTTCATAATTTCATCAACAAGAGAAATATATAGATTTTTCCAATTTTCATACTTTCATAAACCAGAGAAACATTATAGCAAAAATAAAATCATAAAAACCCATTTGGATGAGAAGGATCTTATTAGATTTGATGCATGAAAATGAAGAACAAACTAAGATCTTCCATGATAGAAAATCAAATATTTATAAATCATAAAATTCATGTTTTTCAAAAAATGAGAGAGCATATCAACACAAAATACCATTTACTCTAATAATTTGTGAATAATGGAGAAATATACTCCAATATTTTTATAATCCAAATACCTACATGTGGAAATATTATCCACGCAATTCCCACTATTTTTTGACACAAAATGTAACCAAAACAATGGTAACTTTATTTATATATAAAACTAAAGATACTAGCCCAACTAACAAGACACAAATAACATCAACACTTTCCTTTGAAATAAACCTATGTACCCAAGGTGTACCATCATACTTTTGTATGCACAACAAGTTTTTAGATTTGGGAGTAATATCCTTTCAAGAACATGGTTACATAATTCATGTCTGTCAAAACCACATGATAGAGGATGTTCATTTTTCTCTATGTTTTGATCTTGTATTGCATTCCATAATTTGTTGAATGTTACCCCTTTCAAATCAGAAATTAAATTTTTTTTCACGACACAAGGGTTGTGTCCAAATATGTAACTAAATGCAACATGACCTAGAATGCACACTAAACTTACACTAAGCACGAAAAATTTCACCAATGCCATTGACAAACCAAAACAATCCTCTGTAAGAGATCATTGAAAAAATCCAAACACATGTGAAAAGGTTGAAGAGGTGATGACTTATATACCACAAGGATTCATGTAGGAGGTCCTCTTAGGGTAAGACCCAACTTTGATTACGTTACCTTTCTCACATAAAATTCCAAGTCATTCCATAACACTATTTAATAAAGAAAAACAAATATTATAACATATATGTCTTTCTTAATTGTTTGACATGTGTGATAACACGATTCAAACAAATTTTAATGCATTGTTATCCTGCTAGCTATTGATAAGGACACTTCACTCCCTACTTAGCAGTATGAAATTACTATCCCTTAATATTTTAGGTGTCAATATCAATTAATATTCTTTATAACCTTAAACATTTTATAAATTTTTATCCCTCGCATACTATAGTAGAATATTTCACTATGATGATACACATATAAGGTATCTACAACCATTTATTACTATGGTAATAGTAAGACCCATTAATTTTATTCCTCATTTTCCAAAGTTTTGCTAGCATCTATGCATTTCATTCATTTCTTACCTAAATTAAGGGCAATAAGTTCAACCTCAAAGAAAAGTGAGATGAGGAATTTCAACCATAACTATACAAAAATTTTAAAATAAAATCTTCTAAACTAGTGGTAAACAAAAGGTGTTAATGTTAACTAAGTTTCATGAGAATATTATTTCCACAAGCCAGGTGGTCTTGTTAACCTTAATCAACCATAAAAGTGTAGTCTAAGACAAGTAAAAATGACTACAAGAATGAAATATTGAGTTTTATGAAATCATTTATATAGGTCTCAAGATTTATATTTTTTCATAATATTTCATTGAGTTAACACACCATGTTGTCCAAATTACAAAAATCATTAAACCATCCACCATCATTTGGAATTTATGTGGCTCTTCATTTTTATTTTAGTTTATCAAGATTAATTTCCTCTACTTTTATTTTTATTACAATAGTGTTTACATTTTATTCACTAGATATCATTAGCGATGATTATAATCTAAGATAGCATGCATTTCAAAAATTATTTTGTTTAACTTGTATTCCTTCTACATTTAAATTATTTACTTAAGTCACCCATTTGAATTGTTTAAAATATGAATGCAATATTTGACCACTCAAGTATTAAAATACATATTACAAGAGAAAAGAAAATACACATATAGTGATGAAAGGTTTCCCTAGGACACCTTTCCAACTGGTACGATATATACATCAAGGTTTCAACAAACGAAATATTATTAGGAGGTGTAGAGAATAATTCATCTTGATTTAAAAGGATCATAACTATCCATGTGTAAGAGTTAGGCATAAATGGTATTGTAACCTCATGAAGGTTTCTCACATAATGGTTGTCCTTTGTTAATTATTTGAACAGACAAAAAGGCCCTTAGGATTAACTCTTCACTCATTGTTTCTTGTGGTGGTGTTTGTATGACTATTCCCCTTTTTTACTCACAACACCTATAACTTGCCACTATCTTTCTCTAGAATTAAAATTAGTTCATCTATTGAATGTTGGGTTTTTTTATGGCCACGATCGACAGGGAATGTATTTTTTAAAAATGAAATGAAATATAACTAGACACACTTACAATTATATTGAAGTTATAAAACCCTTAAATGGAATAACCACTTTCCCTAATGAAAATTTTCCATCTCGTGTACAACCAAGATGTTCAAATAACCTAGAGGAAACAAATTTTTTCTTGGGAAGAGGAAGTTTTGACCAATTCTATTTTATCATGGAAATGATATTTGAGTCCATTATAAGACAATAATGACAACTACATATCAAATTTTTTTACAGCATATAATAATAAAATATTGGCCTTCATATCTGCTAGTTACTATTTAAAATGTTATGTCAGATGATAAGTTCACTAACTATGTTAAGTTAGAAACACATGATTTCTAATTCAAGAAGAAATAGGGTGTAAAAAAGGTTTCAAGGAACCATCTCAAGTCTTACTATCCATGTCCAACCTTTTTATTTACATGTTTTTGATAGAAATATTATTTGAGTTTTAGCTCACTACTATACCAATATACAAAATTGTGAGGATTTAACAAAGTTAACTAAGTACGCTATTCTACAATACACTTGAATTGTAATGTTACAAGTAAAATTTCACCATTAGTTTGTTTAACATATGTACGCAATGAATGGAGCTCTTCTTTCTTGAATAATACAAGTACTAGTGCTGAAATATAATACTATTCTAATTACATCTTGATTAATAATTTTTAGTAAACAACATTAAAATTATATTTCTACCATCCATTTCAATCCTGCTTATGCTACATATAACTTGTCAAGTTAGTGTAAATATGGTAAATGAAAAAGATGTTGACATGGATTTCCCCTAGGACTAACATTTTTCACATATATATGAATTTCCATTTATAAATAGATTTAAGCACTTGTAAGAAATAAAAGAGAGTAAATATCATATAAGTAACTTTTTTTCATTATCAAACTACATAGAGAGAGAGAGAGAGAATAGGTAGGAGAGAGAAACATCATATTACCTAAAAGCTATTTTGACCAAACAATAAACATAAACAAATTTTACAGGGTCATGTAATAGTTTTATTATAATTTTTAATACTTATTTGGCTAGGAGAAGGTTCAAAGACAATTCTAATATTACAACATATTTAAAGGAACATCAAAATTTAGCCCAAAATGGCCTCAAAATGAGGTTCAAAAAAGTTTTTTTTTTCTGAACTCAAACTCACCAAGAGGTAATTTTCCTCTATTATCGTATATACATGGATTCCCAAGAAGTTGAATAAATTAGGATTTAGTTACTAATGTTCAAATGACAATCAATTTCTTGGATCTACTCATTGTGATTGAATCAGTTCAGCTTGTCACCGAATGACCAGAGCCCTATAAAACCACCTTACATCAAAATATTCCAAGATGATTATAACAAAGCTAAAGTTTGACTATGATTTTACTCCAAAAATATAGAGTTATAAAGATGATAAACTTTTTTTCTTCACGTGGTGCTAAAATCGTGAGACAAAACCAAATGGAATTATTAACTCGTAGTAGTTTTACAATGCTACAATATTGACCAGCGTGGTCATAAAATACCAAAGAAAATTGTTCAAACAACTACATGAAATCATTCTAGTAGTTTATGTTGCATCCCACATCATCATTTAACATGTTTAAATCATCATTTCCCATCACAGGATTTGGAGGGCTATTTTACATGTCTAAGAAAAATTGTGGTTTATTAAATTTTGCAAGAGAAGAATAGGAAGTTCTCATAAAGTCTCAAGTTTATTTTTTTTCATTCGGGAGGGTGTCATTATCCTAACCCATCCTATAAGTTTCGTATTGCTACAGTAATTTTTACCAAATGATATTAATATTTAATATAAATCCTTTTAATGCTAAGCAATAAAGTAGATTTAATGCTTTTCAACTATAACAAATTATTAAATTTATACAAAAGCTATCATTTTTATTCATTTTAATTTTCTAACTGTAAAAAAATGAAAAAATGATAATTTAGAAGATATTTTAGAATAGAGATAAAACCATTCTTGTAGCTTAGAATGATGTGAACGAAAGTGCACTCTAAAAGACCCAATTTTTCTTATATATATTGTCATCCAATTCTCATTCCTTCTGTGTGATTCCACATTTTGTACAACTGATAAATATCAATTTCTAAATGATGCTCCTATGAGCATACCTTGTTGCAAAGTTATCATTATTAACCAAGTTATATAAATATAACACTAATAAATTATATATATGTATAATACTATTTATTGCATTATTAATATATTTTAATACTTCATATGTCATAATAAAATAATTATCCACTTTTAACTTATAGTATTATAATATAACTTGTAGTATTTGTTAATACACACACACACATATAATTCAATATAGTGCAAGTTGATTATAATACTTTCGACTTAATTGATTTGTAACTAAATGTAGTATTAAACTTATTACAAAACCTTTTTAAAAATTGAACACAATTAAGATGATGCCATCAATTTTATTCATATAAACAATTGACTCAACAATTCCTATAATTCTTTCTTAACAAAATCCAATAGAACACAAATGTAAATGGTTCAACATTAATCAAGAGAACTAATTTCCATTGGTTTTTATTGTATTCATCCTTGGAAAAATTAGTACACTTTAAAACATATCATTGGCCAAAAAAAATTGTTCTTCTATCAACAAATTAACTTTTAGGAGGATGAAGAATCAAAATGGGATTCTATTTCATTCCTTTTCGTTAACCTCTTACAATACATGTTGTTCGTATGTAAATTTAAAAACCACATAATAGAATGTAATTTTACAATGGTTAAAAGGTATTCACCATCAAGGGTCAAAGATATTAAATCTTTATTCAAATTTACAACTCTTTTAAACAATACCAAATATTCTCAAGGAAACCATTATTATCTTCAAGAAGGGGATTAAGAACATAATATTCTTCACTTGATCACCAACAAGGTAAACACGAAACAACAAAAAATAGGAGGAAATAATACACAAATCAGAATATTTTAATAAAACAACCATGGTAGCTCTTTATAACAATGGATTCAACATAAAAACACACAGACAATGATGGAAACACATATACAACCAATATAGAGTATACAATCATTATGAAGCACATAAGCTCAAATCTAGAGCTAAAGGAGAAGAGAAATATGAGAACCACCTCCATTTACCTCCCACGTGAAATAGGGGTCCACCTAATAACCTCCAAGCTCACATCATAACACTCAGAATATCCTTATCTCTGCCCATTTCAAAATATATAAAATTTAGAAATATTTTCCTTTTCTCTCCCCATACGTGGAACACCCTACCCACACTCCCTAAAAAATACCTCAAAACTTAATTATCCCTCCCCAATGGGCCTATTTTCCTTCTTACCTCACCTTCCTTAAGTTTAAAATCTACCTGACCCCATGCAAGAATGCATACATTGATTCATATTTCAACACAACACACAAAAATGGAAAATAAAATGCAAGGTATAGAATATACCTTGCCATTGTAACACCTTCATCCTTCAATTCAAAACTTCAAGCTTCTTCCAAGTCCAATCCAATCCTTAAAAGAAAGCTCCCATGTTCCTAAATTGAGTAACCCACAAAACAACCAAAAATCCCAAATAAATAAAAAATGGTGGGAAGGGTGGTGAGGTGGCTTCATGGAGGATACCACATCATCTCCTCCAATCAACCTCACAAGTCAAACACAAACTCTAAATATCCAAAAATGGGTAAGGTGAGGATAATAAAAACTTAAAACTTGTACACAACACTCCACTGCATACTTTCAAGGACATAATTAAGAGGTTTGTAATAAAGTGCAATTAATTACCTCTTTTTCCTCCAAAAACACATAATGAGGTATGTGACAAGTATAAATTTTCTTACAAGCCTCCAAAAGTGGGCTGCAAAGCCCAAATCTGATATTTTAAGATGGGGGTTACGTACACAATTCAAAATCAATTACAATCTATCCAAATCATGAAAAACTAAGGACAATCAACCACATTAAATGCACCTTTTTAAAAATATCCTAAAATTAATTACTTACATGGTTAATTATCTTAAATAAGGTTTATACTAATAAGCATAATAAAATGAAAAACCTTACAATTAAATAAAATCACATGTACAACTAAAATAATTAAATAATAGAGAAGAAAATAACATTTAACCCATTGTCATATATGAGGTGTTCACCCATGCAAACATCCTAAATAGTATGACAAGAAAAATAACTACACAAACAAACAAAAACACAACTGCCAAGGTGACCATGTTTCAACGTATGATATTCTTCCACAGTTAATCTCCTAGCTACTTCTTGTTTATTGTGATATAATTTCCAGCAACAACTGAAACAATAAACATTTGGCCTCAAGGCCATACTAAACACATCAAGAAATAAAACACACATACATATAATCCAAAAGCATCATACACGTAGCTATATCATTATCATAAAAATTATGAATTTATATCATTTAATCGTAATCACTGAACAACTCAATTTTGATAAGTCATAACATCAATAAGATCATAAGGTGAGTCCAAACATCTAAATGTAATCATCATCATCAACAATCAAAAACATCAGTATACAATGAAAAAACACTAGATAATCATCTATCAATGTCTATTAGTAGTCCATACCATATACAATATGAGTCATAACATATGGAAAATCACAAGTGTTTGTATTGTCTATCAACATGATAATCAAAATATAATAATATTGTCCATGTTCCTTGTCAACAATAATCAAAATCATAGTAAAAAAAATTCGAAGAGAAATGGGCACTACAGGTTTTAGTTTATTATAGAAGAAAAATCTATTAAATATTGTTCCTTTGATTCATAAACTAGATAGATTTTATGAAGTTTGTATTTTAGGGAAGAAACATAGAGATTGCTTCCCAACTGGAAAAACAACAAGAGAAAGTGAACCACTTTAAGTTGTTCACTCATATTTATATGGACCTATGGAAAAAAATTCTTTTCGAGGTTGCTCATATTTTATGATAATCATTGATGGTCAATATGTTTCCAATGGTTTTATGATTTTTTGCAAATATCATGGACTCCAAAAGTAATTTTCTACTAGGTATACACCACAAAAAAAATGGTGTGGTAGAGAGGTAGAATATAACCATTTTGGAAATGGAAAGAAGTATGATGAAGGAAAAATAATTTAAGATGATTATTAGGAAAAATCATTAGCAACTATTGTTTATATTTTAAACATGTGTCCAACCAAAATTCTTCAAAACATTGTTCCCTAACCGGTTTGAAGCCCCATAAAGTACAATGTTTCTCATTTTAAAATCTTTGGTTGTGAGGCATATGCACATGTTCCCAATGACCTAAGGAAGAAGTTAGAAAATAGAGGAGAAAAGTGCATAATTTTTGGATATTCAGAGAATAAATAAACTTACAAGTTGTTTTATCAAGTCACTAGAAAATTCATAATTAATAGAGATGTACATTTTGTTTAAAATGAGGCATGTGATAGAAATTTAGATAGAACAATAAATGTAGTAGCATCCATTCTTCATGATGATATGAAAGATTAAACTATAGAGCATCAACAATTCATAGTATGAAATCATCATAAATATATAAAACTGTTAAATAGTTCCATACACATCTAATAGTTTCCTTCCATACTAACAAATGCTTAAAAGTATTGTGTGAATAAACAAGCTTCCTTAACTTATTATTTTTACCAAAAAAACATTTGAAATATCATTAAAATAACAAATACTTTAGGAATCATTTAAATAATAGTGACTGATACAACAAATAGGCATTAAAAAAAATTAACAAATATAATACTTAATTACTCATGAGAACCATTTAAGATCAACAATAAATATAGAGCGAATACCCCCACCGCAATTGGTATAGCTTCCCATTTAAAAGTAAAATAAAAAACTTTGATATAGTTGTCCTTCATCTTTCTTCTTATCATCCAACGTGCATGAGCGTATTAAAATACCTTAGTGAGAGAAGTAAAAAATATTTTAATTGACTTACGATTGTCACGTACTCAGACATCCGCCACGTATTCAAAGATACTTCAAGAACAACTACAATACAAGCGTTAGAAGTACATCCATATGAATTTCTTCTCTGTTTGCTTTAACTTCAATTTTTTTTTAGCCCAATGAATGGAAATCAGCAACTGAGTGTTACTTGGGTTACATAAGTGTCAACATTCCAAAATTTTAAATTTATTTTGTTGCAAATGAAAACTAAAGAACAAGAATTATGAAATATAAGGAGGGATGAACCATGCCTAGGAGATATTTGCTTCTGCAGAGAAAGAGGTTCCCCAGGTGGTTTCATGTGAAGACCATGGTTCTACATTTTGGATACATGTCCTCCTAATAGTTGTACCTACAAATACTTGGTAAAATACTACCCATCCTATAATACACTTTGGCGGATGTCCAAACTCTATCTAAAATCTCCCATTATAGTATAGGTTAAGGCATTTCTGAGAAGTTATTTTGAATTGGATTTATTCCAGCGACTAACAATCTTCGAAAATACCAGACTAAATAGTTGATACAGTGAGAGATTTTTTTGAATCAAGACAAAACAATGTGCGTTGTGCATAGTTTGCAGAGAGTTCCATAATATAAAACCCATGACAAAATATAATAAAAAGGCCGATCCAACATAGCAACACCGAGAAAATAAACTAGAATGGCGAGTTGTGAACAAGGCAACCCATAAAATCCATATCGAAAGAACAACAGTGAGTTATGCAAGAACACTAACAAATCAGAGCTCATCTCTATACCAAAAATTGCGACACAGATGTGCAAGCATGCCCAGATCGTGAGGTTAGGCCAGCTAGAGCCTAGGGGACCAAAAAATATAACTCGCCCAATACAAAGTAAGTACTCATTGTCTTCCAAACAGGGAGTATGTAATGCCAAATAAGAAAACAAAAAAAAAACAAAAACAAAATCAAAATAATTTAAAAAATGAATGCGCGGGCTGGTGGGTGGCGTATGGCAGAAGGTTGGCATATGGGAGGGAGGTTGAGTGTCTCAGTTTGAAAGCACTGGTAAAGTCACTTGTCATAGCACTGCAGAAATTGGAGAGACCCATCCACAACATCCTTTCATACTTGTCACTTCCCTTGCATAATAATACACACACTTTATTTCTGATCCAGGGATGCTAATCACGTTGCAAACTAACCTAACATTTTAGAATTAGCAGTAATTTGATAGTTCCAACAATTTGAGAATTATATACTCTCATAATAAAATAATAGAAGCTACATGAACTATGCTAAACTTAGATCTCGCTAATAGCCATCCAAAATCACTCTATTTTACATCAAACAAATTTGCACAGAGATAAATAAATAATCTGAATATCTTGTCATTCTACTATATCAAAATTTGGTTATCTGGATCTTTATTTGTTCCTGAAGCCATTCCAATTTCCTTTGAGAAGAAAGGAGAGTTTGTTCACCATTGTTTCGGTAGTTGTAGTATGCAGAAGAAGATTGGGGATCAAGGAGGCGCTTCAGGGACATGTAATTTCTAGCTGCTTTGATTTTGCTTCTTTTGTTTTGACAACATGTGCCAAGTCTACCATTTCTTATTCTTTGTGGTTTATCTTTTACCTGGGTTAGTCGTTGTATCGTTTTAGACATTGAAAGTGCACTTCTTGCTATCCTACGCATGCTTCTACAGGATCCTGTCTCTTTCACTCTTCCTCTGCATGGAGCCCTTTGTTTGTCCATTTTTAGCTCAATGTTGAAAGGGTTTTTTTTTTCCAGATGTTGTATTTGCAAGTGCCCTGGTTAACATAAATGCAAATATGGGAGCATATGAAAGGTATGTGAACTGTTTGACAAAACGTCTCAATAAAATGAAGCAATGTTGGTAACAATGAAGCCAAAAAAATATATGTTTTAAAAAAATACGGCTACTTAGCTCAGTTGAAACACACAGGTTACATCTGGATATTAGGCATGAGAAATTGATTATTGTTGGTCTGACACGGAGCACCTCATTGTACTGTCAGGCTATATTCACATATTGCTTTACATGGCATTGTACATAATCTCTATAAGAACATTACCTTTTTTGAAATGATGGAACTGATCTGCACATCCCACAATAATTTTCCTTGCAATAATCTTGGAGATAAATTTGGTTGCAGTGTGGTAGCCAACACATACATGGAGGTTCTTGACAGCTCTAACAGTTGTTATAGGGGCATGATTTAACAATCAAAATGCAATTTCCAGCTTCTCACTATGGTGTAAGAGGAATATTGTCATATGTTGTCATTGCAATGGCCTTGATAGACATGTATGCAAATGTGGAAGCATAGACAGACCAATGACCTGTTTGATAGAATGTCTTAAAGAAAAAAATGTGGCCTTGTAGACAACATTGGCTGTAGGATATGCACAAATAGTTTGTCGAAAATGATTAGAAACTTTTAAGCAAATGCAAGGAATAATGGTTTTTGTTTCCTCTTACCGCACATTGTAAAAAAAAATGGTGGGGCATGGAGTTATGATTAGGGAAACAAATTGTTGGGTGTAGTGCTTCTCAGAAATGTTTCCTCCATGATTTGCATCATGTCTTTCCCAACTGGTAGAAAATGGCATGTGTATTATCTATTATCTCTTGTTGGACTGTCGAATGGAGGGGAGCCAAGAGTAGGCTTGTGGATTGTTGGAAAAATGTTCAGTTCGGATGTGGAATCAAGCTCCAAAGCTTGAGGTCATTCGTTTTCACTCAGGCATGGTTCATCTCTCCTTATCTCTCATAATTTTTGTTCTTTATTTTTCTTTTTCAATGGAATAAAATTTTAAACTGAAGCATTTTTGTATATTTTATTGTATTAAATAAACTTATTTTAAAACAATAAAACGTTATACTGTAACTTATAGGATCTAAAATTTCCTTGGTAAACAATGAACTTAAACCCTCACCTCGGTATGATCTAGAAATGTCCCAACAAAACTAGAATGCTATAGTTCCCCTTTTTATTGACAGGTTGAAGTCGAGTTCCTTGTAAATGAGTTAAAACAGATAAATTAGATTTTTTGGAGACTAGTAAAGTAACCTCTGTAACTCTAGAGAGGGGATTTTAAGCTTCATTCATATACCCTGTTATGTGAGGAGTCACTTTAATCTTTGGATCGACCTTGAATGAAAATTTGTGATCTTTTTGACGCCCTTATAGGATCCTTGTTACACCGTCTTAGAGCTGTAGGAAGCTACTAAATTTAAAAGTTAGGTTTCGTTTTGGCTCGTCATTTGATCCCTTAACAACAAAATGTCTATCCACCTTCGCAAACCTCTATTATTTTTACTATAAAATTCCCTAGAACCTTCAGTTCAAGGAAAAATACTTTTCTTGATATTTTGGAAATGACATTTTGTAGGCCTCTAGTCGTAGTTTGACTAGGTCAAACTAGACCAATTATGACCGGTGGCTTTAGAAAACATGTTTCTATTTGATAACCGTTTGCTAGTTCTTAGCCCTATCCACTTTGGTGAATTCTCCATATATAGAGGAACTTGTAGGAAGTTTCTCGTTGCACGTTCATCCAACGAGCGTCATTATTAGATGTCATTTTCTGAGCCCTCGAGCTAACTTTTATTCATTTGCATCTAGGCCAATTACGACCGATGGCCTGGGAAAACTAGCTACAAATCGTAAATCATTCACCAGTTCCAAATTATGTCAGTTCCTATGGACTCTTGGTATATAAGTGGACACATAGAAATTTAACCGTGGTGTGTTTCGTCATCGGAATACAACGTATGAAATGGTTGCTTAGCCTCCGAGCCTGTTTTGAACATTTTTGTATCTGACAAGAAAATGTAAAAAATAAAGTTGTGGGACCCTCTTCGGGTTACCAAACCCATGTGGAAACTTGTTGACACTTGTAAATAACTATTTGGGACTCTATCTCATGGCGTGTTGTGTGAAATCTAACTTTTGGAAAAACAATGTTTCTCTGTCTTTCCTATCTGCTTCTCTCTTCTTGGATACGAAATGAAATGAAATGAATACATGTCTCTTACCCTTTTTCCTTTCCAATGAAAATTATTAATATTATTATGTAAATGGAAAATTAAAGATGTTAATAATGTTAGATTAAGGTGGATGCCATGCCAACAATTTATCGTTAATTTCATGTTCACATGGTTTTGCAGGATACAAGAAAGATGGCGAAAAGATGATGTGTAATTCATTATTTATTATTGTAATTTATATAGGTCATTGTAAAATGAATATATGTATAATGTATTCTCATGCTACAGATAAGTTATATTTGAAATTTTCTAATATGTATGAGATGCTAGTTTAAGGGATATCTTAGGAAATGTGCATTTAATTATAGGTTCAGTTTGATTCATTGTTAGGTATGGTAAAAAGTTATGATATATATATGGTAAATGAATTAGTAGTTAGTATCTAGTAGGGAATTTTTAATGTTCAATAAATGATTAATTAATTAGTGTGTTGTATTCTTACCTTGTAAATGTAACAAAGAGATTTAATTGAAACACTCAACCCTAGTATAAGATTCGTGCATAACATGTCTTCATGTGTGATCCTTCTTACCATAGAATAAATTGAAACCGTAGAATGGACATAACCTTGCTCTTGATGGAACCTCCTAGTTTAGGTAAATAGAACCCCTAGTTTGTATTACTGTCACGGTTGGTATGTTTAGCATTATCGTCGTGAATCCCAACGGTTAGGAACGGTCTGGAAAAACTTTATATGGAGTAAGTAGAGCTATTACTCCCTTAGTATCCTAGTGTACTACCAATTCTTACAAAGTTAGATCTATAAATTAACTTCATCATCGAATGAATTCCCTATGGGATCCAAATTACACAAATGGAGATAGTGAAATAATTGTTCTATGACCTAAACTCTTGTTAATGAACTATTTAGTTCCTCTCATCTAAGTGTGTTACCTTGGTTACTAACAACATATCGCCTTGGTCTTTCATGATGGTTGTCTATTATAAACATGTCTTCTCACCTTAAAATCATATTTAGTTGGTGCATAGATCCTTAGGTGCCTTTGGAATTATACCAAAACCTTGGCTATTTAAGGGGTTAACTTGTAGGTAGAAATTGTACACAACTCTTAGAAAATGCAATTGTATTTAAAATAAGTTTACTTAAGAGACATGTAGAAAAAACGGGGTCTCGTTACCCCATGTACCTATTTTCCCTTTTGTACCCTAGTGAGTGGCCCAAAACCAAACAAAGGTAGTTTTCCTATGATATTCCTATGATTGATCTCTTGCTGGGATGAAATTACACAAGTGAATGTCTTTGTTGTAGTATGCATTAACACTACAGTTTATAAGAGAAAAGAATTCGGTTATCTCGTGTTGGGTTACACTCCTTGTAGTAGTGAATTCACTAGTGAAAAATATGTGTTATTTTGTTTACAAATGTTATAAAATGATGCTAATAGTGAGACCATAGTGTGATGTAAAATTCAATCATATAAGAGTAAAATGAGATTTTAGGTTAGGAATAATGGCACTCTTGGACTCCTTATAACTGAATTATACATTTTCTTATGTTAAAGAGGATAAAAATTTCCCTGATGAGACAAAAATTTGATAAAACAAAAGAAATACTTCTTCAAAATGATAGATAGGTGCTTTTGTAACTCTTCATGTCTTAAAATAGAAGCCAAGAAAAAGAGAGAGACATAAGAAACAATGTAAATGAAATGAGAAATAAGCGTATAAGTGATAATGGTTTAGGAACAAATTTTCTCTTGAAGTCCTTATAGTTGATCCATAGGGATCCAAAAATAACTCTACTTCATCAAAAATAATCAGCACAAAGAATAACAACAATAAAATGGAGGTTTTTTCTTTTAAGTAACAGGACCACCACCCCATGCAGGGAATTGGTTACAACAACTCCTCCTAGCATGGTGGCGGTGCTAGGACCACTGATCTACACAGGGTGGCGGTCCTGGCCATTACGGACAGAAAATAAAATTCAAAACGAACAACCTCCAAATTTGAAAGGATGTTCATTTCTCTTCTCCTTCTTGACCTTTCCTATTCTCCAATGCACGGGAGGAGATGAGAAAGGATATAAATACATGATTGTAGAAGTGTAGAAGGGCATCGGAAGCATGAGAGCAAGTGAGCAAGAAGATTGAGTGCTGGAAATTGCATTTTGTAGAAGAAAGGAGTGGTGAGACATAGCAAGAAAGTAATTGGAAGGAAGTGTTGAGATATTATCTACTTTCATACTTATTGTAATTCTATCCTTGTTGTTTTGAATTTGCCAATAGAAGTGGGAAGAAAGAGCAATTGCCCTTCCCGACTGGTTTTTCCTCCATTGGAAGTTTTTCTAGGATAAAATTGTTGGTGTTATGAGCTTATATTCTTTCCTTTACTATAATTGTTGATTCTAAGAACAATAATATTTCATTCGCTAGTTATCTCTATTATTTTCTAATAGAAAGTAAACAATAGCAATGAACTGTTATTTTGTGAATAATTCTAAAGTTGAAGAGTTTACAGATCATTTTGGTATCAGAGCTAACAAGTATTCCAGACTGTGGTATTTCATTCTTGAATTTGTATGATAGTGAAAAGATCTAAAGGTGAAGAAGCTTTACCTTGCGATCAAGAGGTTTCTACAAAGAAGTGGAAATAGATAATTCAGGGAGAAATGGAGGAAGAGAACTTGGTCTGTAGAATCAAGATGCTAGAGACCATGATTGATAGGATTTTTAGGAGGCAAGACAACCTTGCAGATTTGTAGAAGAAAACTTCCGTCAAGAAAGACTCCATGCACTTGGTGATTTTAGGCTTAGCCGAAAATTTTGGTATAGGAAAGAGCCACCATGAGGAAGATTATGGGGAAGAGAATGAAGAAGAGACTTCTAACACAAGAGAAAATGTAAAATATAAAAATGCTCCTTTTAAAGTTGAGACTAAAGTCGAAATCAAAATCTTTGAAGGACAAGTAGATGCAGAGTTACTTGATAAATGGTTAAAACAGTTAGAAGTCTATTTTAGCATCCGTAACATCACTAAGGCACAAAGCATCACCTTTGCACACCTCAAAATGGAGGGACATGCTATATTTTGGTGAGAAACTCATCTAACTACTTGTGAAAAGAAGAAGTGTCCTATTGTGAAGTCTTGCCAAGAATTGATGGAATTACTTAGAGCTAACTTCTATCCTTTTGGCCATAAAACTGACCAAATGATTAAATGATAGTATTTTAGACAAGGTAGTGGTCAAAGTGTGTAGGACTATATCGTAGAGTTTCAGAGGTAAGCCTATTGCTAAACATGGATTTGGAGGATGAGGATATTCTAACCAAATATTTGGGAGGACTTCACACTCCCCTTCGAAGAAAATTCATCTCCACAAAGCCCAAGGATCTCAATGAAGCATGTTTATAGAAATACTACATAGATGATGAGAAAAAGCAAGGAGAAGTAGAGCCGAGGGTAAAATAATCAACAAATAAACAGAAAAGGGATAATGGGTAAACAAGTAACAAGGGTAAGTGGAAATGAAAAGGTAAACAAGCTGCCACTACTTTGAATAATTGTAAAGATCCCAAGAATTTTTGCAAGAATTGTGATATAAATGGTCATATTGATGCTACATGTTGGAAGTTGCATCCGGAGTTACATCTGAAGAACCAATCCAAGGACTCTAAGAAGTCCATGATAGCTGTAAAGACACAAGGGGAGGTGGAAATCGAAGATGACTCTAATGTACATGAGAGGCTTGGATGCACAGCCACAAACATGGATAGTGAAGAGGAGATGAGTAGAATATTTTAGATCAAAATACAAATCAAGATAACTAAGGTAAATGCTCTGGTTGATACCGGTTCTCAATCTAACTTAATTTTTAAGGTAGTTGTAAAGATGTTTGGTCTTGAGACTTACAAGCATCCACACCCTTATCCTTTGGGTTGGGTGAAGAAGGGTGTTTAAATTCAGGTAACAAGAAGATGTAAGGTCAATTTTGGGATAAATTCCCAATATATAGATGTTTTCAAAGCTGACGTTATTCCACTTGATGCTTTTGATGTTGTATTCACAAGTCCTTACTTATATGTTAGGGATGTTATATTTATGAGAAGGGAAAACTCATACAAATGGGTCAAAGATGGAATCAGCTACAACATCCAGGCACACCAACGTAAGACACGGGTTACTATGGTAAGTGCTAAACAAGCCAAATGACTTATTCAAGAAAATCATAATCATTTTTGTTTAATTTTGTTAAAAGATAAACAAGATGGGGTAGAAATTGCAGAGATTTCTAACCAAGGAAATCCAGATTTGGATAGTATTATTCAGTATTTTTTGGAAGTATTTTAGGCTCCTAGTGGATTACCACCAAAATGGGAAGTAGAGCATGAGATAAAGCTATTGCCAGAGTCACCTCTACCGATCATCGAGTTGTATAGGCAATCCTTGCTTGAGAGTACTAAAGTAAAGAAACAACTCCAAGAACTAATAGACCAATGGGTGATATGTTCGAGCACCTCACCGTGTGATTCACCTATTGTGATGGTTCTAAAGAAGGATGGTTCTTGGAGAATGTGCATTGACTACTGTGCTTTGAAAAAAGATCACCATAAATAACAAATATCCACTTCCCTGCATAGATGATCTCCTGGACCAGCTTTAGCATGCCAAATTTTTCACGAAGTTGGATCTCAAGTCAGGATATCACCAAGTCAAGATGAAGGAGGAGGATACATGGAAGACTACCTTCAAAATAAAATAGGGTTTGTATGAATGGTTAGTACTTCCTTTTAGATTATGAAATGCACCCGCTACATTTATAAGATTAACAAATGATGTATTGTGGGATTTCATGGATTCATGTGTCATTGTATATCTAGATGATATCTTGATTTTTAGTACCACATAGGAATAACATCTAGCACATTTGCAGCAAGTCTTGCAAATTCTCAGGGAGAAACAACAGCTTTGTAATATGAACAAATGTGAATTTGACAAATATTCACTTGTCTTTCTTGGGCATGTGGTTGGAGGAGGAGAGCTACGAGTGGATCCAAAGAAGGTAGAAGCCATCACAAATTGGCCAACACCAACAGGAGCCAAAGAGACTAAAATTTTTATGGGAGTAGTACAGTACATGTAAAAATTCATTTGGAGTTTCTCGACGATTGCAACACCTCTACACATAGTGGCCATAAAGAGTAATGGTTTTTACTGGGGTAAGGAACAAGAAAAATCCTTTGAGTTATTGAAATAAAATATTAGTCATGCTCCAGTACTTGCTCTTCCTAATTTACAACAAACTTTTGAAGTAGAGACAGATGCAACTGATTAAGCTATGGGCGCAGTGTTACTTCAAGGAGGTAAACCCGTATGTTATCATTCTGAAACCTTTACTTTAGATGTTAAAGGATATTCAATATATGATAAAGAAATGTATGTAGTAGTTCATGCAATTAAAAAATGGAAACATTATTTTTTGGGTAAAGAAACTATTGTGCACGCTGACCACAAACCTCTTCAGTTTTGCAAGCACAGTCTAAATTGCAATAGCAAAGGCACTAAAAATGGATGGGGTTTCTTTAGCAGTTCCATCTAGTGATTAAATACAAGAAGGGTAGTATTGGTCCCATTATTGAGTTTTCCTAATGTACCCTAATTTTTCATATCCAATTGGCTCATAAACATTTTATTTCTTGATTAGGTGGTCTACAGTTCAACTTCCCCAATTGAATGCTTCAAAAATGCTCAATATCTTGTTGTTTTGCCCTAATTTGAAACAAAAATCCATGTGTTCCCCTTTTCATGCCCTATTTTATTCAACTTTTCAGGCTATGTCATTTTTCCTTTGCCAAATCATCTAAGAAATTCTAATTGATCGAATCAGAGTTGTTTCCAATTAAAATACCAATTCCCAGCTCAAAAACAATGTCAAAAAATGATTCAGTTGGTTTAAAACCAAGAAATCTACCATCCTTGTTAAAAAATTTGATTTCTAGGGCATCCTCTATATTTTTGACGTTTTGACAGTCATACGAGTGTCATCTACACATCAAATTCATCATCGCAACATTATTACAACGTGGCGGTTCCCTATTTGCTGGGGGTGGTCGGAAATGTTTCTAATTTATTATTGTTGGAATTTTTGGCAAAAGGAAAAAATTTGATCCGGGGCTCCACATTTAAAAAAGGGAGCCTATGTGGCACATTCTGAATGGTCAGATGATTGGCAGGTTATCCTTGAAAAATTTGGCTTTCATTTTCCAAAAATTTTCAAAGTCAATCTTGGCCCGAAAGCCCACAGTGCATGGGAAAAGGACACACGGCTCGGGGGACAATGTGGGTGGTGGAAGGAGTTGGTGATTTTTTTGTGGTTTTGGCTCAAAGTGTTAAGGGAAATTTTTTACCCGAAGGCCCTCATCCAATAGTAGGTGGACACGTGTCTAAGAGAGCCAAAATAGGGTAGAGGGTTTTGTGATGATTTTGAAGTTTTTAACTTCAAATGGTATGATGTCAAATTTTGGGCAGAAGCTACGAGACCAATAAGAAAAGGACACGTGTCCCAGAAGGCAAAAATGGGGAAGTGTGTGCCTAGGGAGAATTTTGAAATTTTGCAAATTTGGCAGGGAGGTCCGAAGGAAGAATTGGAGGCTTGGATCCACAGCGAATGGGAGAGCGCCACATGGTGAGGAAAAGAGTAGGTGTTCGGGCCCGTGAAGAATTTTGAGAAAAATTTCCTTTTTTCAAATAAGGAGAAAAATGGAAATAATTGACTTGTAATTTCAAGGGGACCCACATATGGACACGTGGCAGGCCTAGGAGGCAAGCGGGGAAATTTTGTAAAATTTTCCAAAATCAAAAAGGTCGCAAATGCATTTTTAAAAGATAGGTACCTGATCTAATAATGTTTTGACACATGTCCCACCTTATCCCAAGGTCAAAGAGGGAATATTAAATAATCTCATCCTCCACGTGGAGGGCTAGCATTTAAAGTTATCTCAAATCGATGATTACTATCCATTCACCGTTTTTGCCGCCATGGGAGCTCCAAGAAGCTTTGAAATGAAGTTTTTTCATCAAATTTATTTGAACCTTATATGATTTTTCATTGTCTCAGCATTTTGAGTGCAATGACACCATTTTCATGACCTAATTCGGTGATCTATGATTTTTTTGATACATTTTTTTCTCAGGCTCGATAAAAAACGTGAAAAATCAAAAACAAAAGTTGCATAGGTAAAATTGAAAATGTAAAAGGGTGAGAAATGATTGATAAAACATGTTGGTAGGCCTGAATGATAAAAACATGACCCTAGGATGGATAATGGTCCAAATTTATATAATGTTTTAAATTTTGTGCATACCTGGCAACCTGTGACCTGTTTTCTAGTTTGATGTCATTTTCATGGAATTATGAGGAGTTGTAAAAAAATTGATCCCATAATCATATTCTTTTCTTGGGAAGAAATAATCCATGATAGCATAAGGTATATTATGCATTTTGGAGAAATTAGAAAGGGAGAGGAGAAAAAGGACATAGAATTTTCAAGGAAAAGACTAAAAGAAATCCACTTCTCTAGAGAAAACCATTTGAGAACCATTTTCAATTATCTCTTGTATCATATTTTATCATGTTGAGTTGGTTTAAGTTATAAAACCATCAACAAGATCTAATATTTTTTTCATAACATCCCTCTGCTGATGTATTTGATCAAATTTTGGATTATTAGATGTTATCTCTTGGAAAAATTTGTATATTCTTATGTTTCAGAATGATTTCAATTTGTGTTTCTTGCTCATGTTGCAATCTTGTGTTTGGCATCTCTCTTGATCATACAGGGTCTCATTTCTTGTTGATGGTTTGATGGCATCTGCAATTTATATTCAAAAGAGCTTTCATCTGATAAAAGATAAAGAAATTTAAAAGCATTTAACTATCCTTAAATCTTGAGGTTATTTATAAACCTTTGGGTGCACCTTAGGTCATGATAAGATAGGGGTTTCTGGCTACTTTGTTGGTATTTTGCTTCAATATTTTTTGGAAGGTTATCAAAGGTTGTGTGGAAGAGTGTAGATCTGGGCCCCCATTTGTGCACATATCCTAGTTGAAGGAGTATTTTAAACCTTTTGAAGCATCTCTCTTGTGTAGGTGTTACAAATTTCTTGCAAAGGTCCTTAAAGAGTTAGGTAATATCTGGTTTCTCTTCTTTAACATCTCCCAATAAAATTTCATTCAAAATAACTAACTCTACCCTGTACTACCCCTACATTGCATTGTGTGTTAAAAAGAGAATACAATCCATTTACAAACATGCACAAAGTAAATCAGATATCTCTAGCAGCCTCAACCTTGTTTTGAAATGATTTCCATCATTTAATAGTGACAACTCTTTTGAGTTTGAATAATGGAGAATTGATCATGTTTTCCTAAGGCCCCTTTCATACAATATGCAAAATACAAGGATATCCACACCTTCTTCACCAAAAAAAGGCTGCAATATAGGTTATCTTGCCTTGGTTGATAGGCACAACCTAAAATAGTGAGGATCAAATCAAAATCATTCTGAGGTGCTACCCTCTCCTTCAAATTTTGAGTGCTAACAAGTCAGATAGATGTCTCCCCGGCTACAAATGACATACAAATCATTTATCTTCCTTTGAGTGTCTTGTGCAAATCCATGATGTTGCTTGAGTTTTGAAGGAGATTAAGTTTGGGTACCAACACTAGAGTGGCGTAGTTGCCAGGGAATTCTTAGAATTTCTTGGTGTTTTTGATCTATATTCCGGTATTTGAACTTTTGTATTGTCAAGATATCATCCTATGTTTCAGATATGCAAATTTTAAAGCAAAGGTTTCAAGCTCAGCCTACCCTTTTTCTTTTCCTAGTAGTTGGGACACTTTGTTGCATTATGTTTGGTTGATTTAAGAAGAAGAAGGTTTGGTGTTAAAAAATAAAGATAGAATTACTTTAGTGCATTCTTGCACAACTGAGGTGAAACTCCTTAGTGGCGAATCCATGCTGATGAGAATTTAGAAATAATAGTGTATTGAGCTTTCTGTCATTTTTTTTGTGTTGTTGATCTCTGTAAAACTGGAGGGAAGAAGATCTCTCTTCCTTAAAGACTCTGCTAAGAAATTTTTCTTAGACTTAAGAAGTTCAGAGTTAAAAGGGAGAAGAGTTTGGAAAGTGCTTAAAAGTATAACATCAGGAAAAGATATAGCCATTGCTGAGAGAGATCAGCCTTTGGTAGAGGACTATCACTCTTCAAGTGATTTCAATTCAAGCAGTCCTCTCATAAACTTGTTTGCCTCAGCTAGTGAAGGTCCTTCTACTACACCTGTTAAGTTTCTTCTCCAATCTACACCTCTATGTTTTAATTTGAGAAAAAAAATCCAAGAAAATCAGCACTTAGAAGATACCAGTCTTGTGAATCACATTTTTGAGCCCCAAGGATATTGTACTCCTCACAATCTTGTTTCACCTCCAAGATCACCCCCACCAAACAATATGGCTCAACGTAGACCTTCATTTTTTATTAACACCTTTAGTCCTATAAATTTTGGAGGAATGGATGGTTACCCAAATGTTGTCCCATTAGATGTCATAAATAGGTTGCTAAAATTCCAAGGTAATAATGCCTTTACTAGTGATCAACATCTCAAACTTTGTGATAATATGATGGAATATTTTGACATAGAGTTTAAATATGTGTATATTAATTTGTTTATTCATACACTAGAAGAAGATGCTAGGGATTGGTACAAGGCTCTACCTGATAACTCTATTGATTCATGGACTAAAATGAAAAATGCATTTAGGTTCCAATATGGAGACATGACTGATCCTAGATTTCTTTTTTCTAAGTTTGAGAATATCAAGAAGAACCCTAATGAATCAGTCCATGACTTCAACACATGGTTTAGCAAAACTTTGAGAATGCTTCCTATTGGTTTGAGGCCTTGTGATGAATCATTTGATAAAAAGGAATCCTATTACCTAAGAGACAAAAACCCAACCAATATAATATAGGATTTAACCATGGCACTTCAAATTGAGAACAATGTCAAGGCTATTAAAAAACCTATTAAGAGAGATGGTGTAAAATTGATAAACCCTGAAAAACCTCAAGCTAGAAAAGGTGCTGATTTGGAAGAGGTTGTCAATTTTTTGGCAGGGGATGTCAAAGAGATCTCATATAAGTTGGTAAGAGATGAGAATGGAATTGGGTAGACTTCACAAGGTCAGCCTAGGAAGCAGGCACAAGATAGATTTGGGAATCACCATATGAATGAGTAGAGGTTTGATGACAACAGTAAAGGGCCTGTTGGATCTGTAAATAGACAACCCCAGGTACATGAAAATAGATTGGGTCATGGCCCGCTAACTGTTAGGGTTGCTACTGTTGATGAAATTTATGATATGTATTGGTGTGATAGATTTTTTCTTCCTCATCCTCCATGTGAAGTGGACCAACAATTTAATGAAGCTGATAATAAGGATGGAACTGATGATGATATTTACATGGTGGGTTGTTCTTCAAGCTCACAAAGAGGAGCAACATCTACTGAAGTAATAATTTCTAGGACTGCTGCTACCTTTTGGGATTGTATCTAGCGGGTACAAGTATTTCTCCCCCCTCATGATCTTGAAGTTGATGTAGTGCAAGCTTTTGAAATTGCTAATAATGAATTTGAATATCTAAGAGCTTTGATGATCAAGAATTATGACAGTGGTATCCCTTCGGAGGAAGATAGATAATTGTTGATGAATGTTGTTTTAGCTCAAGAAAAGAACTATAACAATAGAAGAAAAGTTGTTAGAGTATTTGGTCCTCAAGCCAAGCCAAAGACACCTTTTCTCACTAGCATTCCAAAAGAAAATCCTAGAAAGGAAATATCTTCCAAGAACCTTGTTGTCCCATGTAAAAATATCAGTCCTCTTCATGCCCAATCTGCCAAGAATCCATTGCCATTTAGTGAATTTTTTTGTGTCCCTTGCAATGTTGTCCTACCAAAGAGTGTTCCTTATGACATAGCCCAAGTATTGAGCCAAATCAAAGTGAGTGTTCCAATTATTGAGTTGCTTATAATTCCTAAGCATAAGAAGAGAGCATTTGAGTACTTGGGATTGAAAGAAGAGAAGATTACCCCAAGAAGAAATGTAAATGTTGTTGAGACTCCTCTTCAAATCATTGTTGGCCTTGAAACACCACCAATGGTGGAAGATCTTGGAGAAGCACCTAAGGTATATTTGGGTACATCCTTGGTTGATTTCCAATTGAATGTTGATCCATTCTTTACAAATTTTCTCATAAAATATAGGCTACTTCACAATTGCATGTTTGATTCCAGTTCATCATGTAATGTGATGCCTCTAGAAGTTATGAATGAGTTGGATATCAAAGTGACAGTAGCCTATGGGAAGTGTACAACCATGGATTCAAGGGAAGTGTCATTTGTTGGTTGTGTGAAAGGTCAGTAGTGCAACTTGCAGCCTATCCAAGTAAGAACTTGAAACTTGATGTTGTAATTGTTGATTGCCTGGCCAAATGGGGTATGCTTTTGTCAAGGAAATGGGCTACAAGTATTGGTGGTAGTTTTCAAGTGGACATGTCCTTCGCCACCATTCCCATTGAGGGCAGCCTTGTCAAACTCTATGGTGAAAATAAAATGTTACACTTGATTGAAGATCCAAACAATTCTTCCTATGAAGTGTTATTTTCTTATGTAGACACTAAGAATTTCATTGACTTTTCTAATGGAAAAGAACATGAGATGGATAGATCAGAGTTCCTTGATATGGTAGGTTCTCCTTGGACCTTTCTATTTGATGGAGCTTGCTACAAATTTGGAAATGGTGCTAGTATAGTTATGCTTTCTCCTAGTTTAGAAGAGTTTGCTTTTTCCTTCAAACTAAATTTTGAATGCACTAACAACGTTGCTGAGTATGAGGAATTTTTGTTGGGGTTAAGAATTTCATGGAAGTATGGAGTAAGAGATATTGTTGCAAAATGAGACTCAAAACTGGTTTTCAAACAAATAAGAAAATTGTATGCTACAAAAAGTCAGCGTATGAAATAGTATAAGCATGTAGTTTGGGATATAATTAAAACGTTTGATTCCCTTAACATTGTTTACCATGATAGAGGTATTAATGATGCTGTTGATAAGCTGGTAGTGCTAGGTTCTAGATTTGTAAATTGCACCATTTCACCTTATTGTGAATACCACATTGAAGTTTTTACTAGGCCAGGTGTCCCTGATAATGTGAAACATTGGCAAGTCTTTAATAGTGATGCTCAAGTGCTCAGGTTCTTACAAAACCAAGGTAAGTTTCTAAATAAAAATATTGATTGGGAGCCAATGGTATGCATGACTGAAGGAAGAAAAACTTTGTTTGGAAAATATATCATCCAATTGAAAACAAACACCATTCCTAGAGGTCTTGTTGTACTTGAGTCAAAATTTAACAATGTTGATTGCATAATAAATAGAAAGAAGTCTACTTCAAGGGATGTGGAAAACCATAACTTGGGAACAAAGGACAAACAAAGGAATGTTTGGTTAGGCAACAATCTCAATAATGAGGAAAAACAATCTTATATGGTAGGTTATCAAAGGTTGTGTGGAAGAGTGCAGATCTGGGCCTCCATTTGTGCACATATCTTGGTTGAAGGAGTATTTTGAACCTTTTCAAGCATTTATGTTGTGTAGGTGTTACATATTTCTTGCAAAGGTCCTCAAAGAGTTGGGTAATCTTTGGTTGGTCTTGTTTAACATCTCCCAAAAAAAAATTCATTCAAAATAACTAACCCTACCTTGTACTACCCCTGCATTGCATTGTGTGTTAACAAGAGAATACAATCCATTTACAAACATGCACAAAGTAAATCAGATATCACTAGCAGCCTCAGCCTTGTTTTGAAAACATTTCCATCATTTAATAGTGACAACTCTATTGAGTTTGAATAATAGAGAATTGATCATGTTTTCCCAAGGCCCCTTCCATACAATATGCAAAATACAAGGATATCCACACCTCCTTCACCAAACAAAGGCTACAATATAGGTTCTCTTGCCTTAGTTGATAGGAAAAACCTAAAATAGTGAGGATCAGATCAAAATCCTTCTGAGGTGCTACCCACTCCTTCAAATCTTGAGTGCTAACAAGTGAGATAGATGTATCCCCAACTACAAATGACAAACAAATCATTTATCTACCTCTGAGTGTCTTGTGCTAATCCATGATGCTGCTTGAGTTGTGAAGGAGATTAAGTTTGTGTACCAACACTAGAGTTGTGCCGTTGCCGGGGAATTCTTGGAATTTCTTGGTGTTTTTGAGGTGCATTAAGGTATTTGAGCTACTGTATTGTCAAGATAACATCCTATGTTTCAAATATGCATGTTTTAAATCAAATTTTTCAAGCTCATCCTACTCTTTTTCTTTTCCTAGTAGTTGGGACACTTTGTTGCATTACGTTTGGTTGATTTAAGAAGAAGAAGGTTTGGTTTATAAAGCATTTGATAGAATTACTTTAGTGAATTGTTGCACAACTGAGGTGAAATTCCTTAGTGGTGACTCCATGCTAATGAGAATTTAGAAATAACAGTGTCTTGAGCTTTCTGTCATTTATTTTTGTGTTGTTGATCTCTACAAAACTGGAGGGAAGAAGATATCTATTCCTTAAAGAATCTGCTAAGAAATTCTTCTCATAATTAAGAAGTTAAAAGTTGGAAGGCAGAAGAGTTTGGAAAGTTATTAAAAGTCAGACATTAGGCAAAGATATAGGCATTGGTGAGAGAGATCAACGTTTGGTAGAGGACTATCACTCTTCTTCAAGTGATTCTAATTCAAGAAGTCCTCTCATAAAATTGTTTGCCTCAGCCAGTGAAGATCCTTCTTCTGTACCTGGTAAGTTACTTCTCCAATCTGCACCTCTGTGTTTTGATTTGAGTAAAAATTTCCAAGAAAATAAGAACTTAGAGGATACTAGTCTTGTGAATCACATTTTTGAGCCCCAAGGATATTTTACTCCTCACCAACTTGTTTCACCTCCAGGATCACCCCACCAAACAATATGGCTCAGCCTAGACCTCCGTTTGTTGTTAACACCTTTGGTCTTATAATTTTTGGAGGAATGGGTGGCTACCCAAATGTTGTCCCATAAGATGTCAGAAATAGGTTGCCAAAATTCTAAGGTAACAATGCCATTACTGGTGATCAACATCTTAAACTTTTTGATAATATGATAGAAAATTTTGAGATAGAGTTTAAAGATGTGTATATTAATTTGTTTATTCATACACTAGAAGAAGATGTTTGGGATTGGTATAAGGCTCTACCTGATAACTCTATTGATTTATGGACTGAAATAAAAAATCCATTTAGGTTGCAATATGGAGACAAGACTGATCCTAGATTTCTTTTGTCTGAGTTTGAGAATATTGAGAAGAACCCTCATGAATCAGTCCATGACTTCAACACACGGTTTAGCAAAAATTTGAGAAGGATACATGTTGGTTTGAGGCCTTGTGATGAATCATGTTTAATCAAATATGTAGATGCATTTGATAAAAAGGAAGCCTATTACCTAAGAGACAAAAACCAAACCAATATAAGACAGGATTTCACCATGTCACTTCAAATTGAGAACAATATCAAGGCTGTTGGGAAACCTCTTAAGAGAGATGGTGTAAAATTGATAAACCATGTAAAACTTCAAGCTAGAAAAGGTGTTGATTTGGAAGAGGTTGTGAAGACTTTGGTAGGGGATGTCAAAGAGATCTTATACAAGTTGGAAAGAGATGAGAAGGGAATTAAGAAAAATTCATAAGGTCATCCTAGGCAGTAGGCACAAGATAGATTTGGAAATCACCATAGGAATGAGCAGAGGTTTGATGACAAGGGTAAAGGGCCTATTGGATCTACAAATAGACAACCCTAGGCACATGAAAATAGATTGGTTCCTGACCCTCTAACTTCCAAGGTTCCTATTGTTGATGAAATTGCTGATATGGATTGGTGTGATAGATGTTTTCTTCCTCATCCTCCATGCGAAGTGGACAAACATTTTGATGAAGCTGATAATAAGGATGGAACTGATGATGATATTTGCATGGTTGGTTGTTCTTCAAGCTCACAAGGAGTAACACCATCTACTGAAGTATTAAGTGTTAGGACTTCTACTACCTTTTGAGATTGTATCAAGCAGGTACAAGTCTTTCTCCCCCCTCATGCTCTTGAAGTTGATGTAGTGTAAGATTTTGAAATTCCTAATAATAAATTTGAATATCTAAGAGCTTTGATGATCAAGAAGTATGATGGTGGTATCCCTTCGGAGGAACATAGACAATTATTGATGAATGTTGTTGTATCTCAAGAAAAGGACTATAACACTTGAAGTAAAGTTGTTAGAGGAGCTAGTCCTCAAGCTAAGCCAAAGACACACTTGCTCACTAGCATTTCAAAAGAGAATCCTAGAAAGGAAATATCTATCAAGAACCCTGTTGTCCGATGCAAAAATATCAGTCCTCTTCATTCCCGATATGCCAAGAATCCGTTGTCATTTAGTTAATCTGTTTGTGTCCCTTCCAATTTTTTCCTACCAAAGACTGTTCCTTGTGACATAGCCCAAGTATTGATCCAAATCAAAGTGAGTGTTATAATTATTGAGTTGCTTAGAATTCGTGAGAATAAGATGAGAGCATTTGAGTACTTGGGATTGCAAGAAGAGAAGATTACCCCAAGAGGAAATGTAAATGTTGTTGAAACTCCTCTTCAAATCATTGCTGGCCTTAAAACACCACCAGTGGTGGAAGATCTTGGAGAGGAACCTGAGGTATATTTGGGGACATCCTTGGTTTATTCCCAATTGAATTTTGATCCATTCTTTCCGAATTTTCTCATAAAATATAGGCTACTTCATAATTGGATGTTTGATTCTAGTACATCATGTAATGTCATGCCTCTAGAAGTCATGAATGAGTTGGATATAAAAGTGACAGTAGCCTATGGGAAGTGTACTACCATGGATTCAAGGGAAGTGTCATTTTTTGGTTGTGTGAAAGGTTTAGTAGTACAACTTGTAGCCTATCTAGTTAAGAACTTGAAACTTGATGTTTCAATTGTTGGCTTCCCTGCCAAATGGGGTATGCTTTTGTCAAGGAAATGGGTTGTAAGTGTTGGTGGTAGTGTTCAGATGGACATTTCCTTTTCCACCATTCCCATTTATGGCAGCCTTCTCAAACTCTATGGTGAAAAGAAAATGTTGCACTTGATTGAATATCCCAACAATGCTTCCTATGAAGTGTTATTTGCTGATGTAGACATTGACAATTTCATTGGCTTTGCTAATGGAAAAGAACACAAGATGGATAGATCAGAGTGCCTTGATATGGTAGGTTCTCCTCTGACCTTTCTATTTGATGGAGCTTTCTCTAAATTTGGAAATGGTGCTGGTATAGTTCTGCTTTCTCCTAGTTTAGAAGAGTTTGATTTTTCCTTCAAACTTAATTTTGAATGCACTAAAAACATTGTTGAGTATGAGGCATTTTTGTTGGGATTAAGAATTGCATGGAAGTATGGAGTAAGAGATATTGTTGCAAAAGGAGACTCAGAACTAGGTGTCAGACAAATAAGAAAACTGTACGCTACAAAAAATCAGCATATGAAACAATATAAGCATGCAGTTTGGGATCTAATTGAAATTTTTTATTCCTTTAACATTGTTTACCATGATAGAGGTCTTAATGTTTTTGATGATAAGTTGGTAGTACTGGGTTCTATATTTGAAAATTACACCATTTCACCTTATTGTGAATACAACATTGAAGTCTTGACTAGGCCCGCTATCCCTGATAATGTGAAACATTGGCAAGTCTTTAACAATTATTCTCAAGTGCTCATGTTATTGCAAAACCAAGGTGATTTTATAAATTAGAATATTTATTGGGAGCCAATGGTATGTATGACTGAAGGAAGAGAAACTTGGTTTGGAAAAGATATAATCCAATTGAAAACAAACACCTTTCCTAGAGGTCTCATTGCACTTGAGTCAAATTTTAACAATGTTGATTGCATCATAAATAGAAAGATGTTTGCTTCAAGGGATGTGGAAGAGCATAACTTGGGAACAAAGGAAAAACCAAGGAAGGTTTGGTTAGGCAGCAATATTAGCAAAGAGGAAAAACAATTTTATGCTCAACTCTTGAAGAAATATCAAAACTGCCTTGCTTGGTTCTATTCAGAGCTGAAAGCATATAGAGAAGATTTATTTCAGCATGATATCCCTCTTGAAACAAATTCCAAACCATTCAGATACAGGAAAAGGCTTATTAATCCAATTCTCTCCATGATAATGCAAGAAGAGTTGAAGAAATTGAGAGATGGTGGTATCATTCAGCCCACTAGATATTCATCTTGGGTTGCTAACCTTCTGCCAGTCAGAAAGAAAAATGGATACATTAGAATTTGTGTGGATTTTAGAAACATAAATAAAGCATCCATAAAGGACAACTATACCTTTCCAAACATGGAAAATATGTTGCAGCTTGTGACAGGGTCTGAAATGCTTTCTACTTTGGATGGTTTCTTCGGATACAATAAAGTAGTCATCAAAGAATCGGAAAGACTTAAGACAACCTTCACTACTCCATGGGGGACTTATGTTTTTGTTAGAATGCCCATTGGATTGATGAATGCTGGTGCCACTTTACAAAGGACAATGGATGTTGCTTTTGTTGGTTACATCAATGAGTTCATTACAGTTTACTAAGATGATGTGACTATGTTTTAAAGGCAACGAAGTGACCATTTACAACATTTGGAGAAGATGCTGATCAGATAAAGGGATTAGGACATCTCTCTTAATCCAAAAAAGTTTAATTTTGGCATGCAAAAGGCCAAGTTGCTAGGACAAATTGTGTCTAAATATGGTGTTATCATAGACCCTGAGAGAGTGGATGCAATCAGAAAAGTACCTATCCCAAGAACCAAGAAATGCATCCAATGTTTCTTTGGCCAAATCAATTTTTTTAGAAGGTTTGTTTCCAATTTTTCTGAGATAACTCTTCTAATCACAACCATGTTAAAAACGGATCAAGTTATCAGATGGGAGGAGGCTGCCATTCAAGCTTTTGAAGGAATAAAGGATGCACTTAAGCATGCACCTGTTTTGGCAACTCCAAACTATAAGAGGCCTTTCCAAATATTTTCCTTTGCCTTTGAATATACCATTTCTTCAGTTTTGTTACAAAAGAATGAAAACAAGGCTAAGATGCCTATTTCCTTCTTTAGCAAGGCTTTACAAGCTGCTGAGCTAAAGTATACAATCATGGAAAAATAGGCATTTTCCTTGGTGATGGAAACAAAATTTTTCAGGCCTTATATACTGAGCTCAAAAGTTGTTGCTTATGTTCCCCACACCATGGTAAAAGACATCTTATCAGAGATGGAGATCTCAAGAAAAATATGTAGATGGGAGAACAAATTGCAAGAGTATGATATGGATATCCAAACCACAAAGTTAGTAAGAGGTTTGGGTCTTTCTAGGCTCATGGATGAGAGTAATTTGCAAAATGTAGAAGTGAATCAGATAGAGGAAGAAAGGGCAGATCTTCTTGAGAAATTGATGAGTTCTGAATGCTACAAAGATGTAATCTTCTACCTTAGGCACCTATGTTGTCCTAGTCACTTGAATAGAAATCAAAAAAGAGCCCTCAAGCTGGCTTCTCAAAAGTATATCATAATAGACTTTGGGCTAGCTTGGAAGAACCATGAGGGTGTCCTCTTGAAATGTATAGCTGAAGATGAAGCTCCCAAGGTAGTTGCTAATTTCCATAGGGGAGTTTGTGGAGGACAGTTTGCTAGGAGGGTGATAGCACATAAGATTTTGAGAGCTAGTTACTGGTAGCCTACTCTTTTTAAAGATGCAACCCAGCTGGTTAGAAAGTGTGATAGTTACCAACATTTATCTTGAAGACTAAAAGCTTCAGGATCCCTTCCTTTGCAACCTATATCAATTGAATCCCATTTCAAACAATGGAGTATGGACTTCATTGGTGAGATTTCAGATCCTTCTAGTTCTCGCCATAAATGGATTCTTGTAGCCATTAATTATTTTATGAAATGGGTTGAAGCAATTCCATCTAAGAAGGCAACACACCAAGTGGTAATGGATTTCTTGTTGAATCATATCATATGCATATTTGGAGTTCCAGTTAAGATTATATCTGATAATTCCATGTGCTTTAGAGCCAAACATTTAATGGCAATGTGTAATGAATATGGGATAAATCTGACTTATTCTTCAAACTACAATCCATAAGGGAATGGACAAGCCAAGTCTAGTAATAAGAAATTGCTCAAGATCATTAGGAGGACCTTGGAAATGAACAAGAAGAAGTGGGGAGAACAATTGAAGTTTTTAGTTTATGCTGATCGAACAACTCCTAAAAGAGAAACTGGTAAAAGCCCATTTGAATTGGTATATGGAACTTAGGATTTACTTCCCTTACACCTACAATTATCCTCATTTTAGTTTTCCCAACAGTAGGAAGGTCAAGAGCATGGCCCATATGAATCAAGGATTAATCATGTCATTGAGTTAGATAAAGAGAGAAGATTTTCCCATCAAAGGCATGTCAGATTTAGAGAGAAATTCAAGAGATTGTTTGATAAGAAGGTTACTCCTAGAGCCTTCAATGCTGGAGATCTGGTTTTGCTGTGGGATAGTAGGCATGAAGAAAAGGGAAAGCATGGCTATTTTGATGCATTATGGATGGGCTCTTACACCATTGACATTAGGATTGGTGAACATACATTTTTTCTCAAATATCTAGATGGGAAATTGCTAGAGTTGCCTATTGATGGTAGACATTTAAAACATTTCTTGGTTTAAATCCCCAAGTTGAGGTATGCACAAATTGTACATTTTTATAGTCCTTTTTCTTGCTTTGTTTTTTACTATTTTTTGGTGTGTGGTTTTCCCTTTTGTCCTTAGCAGCCATTCAGGTGGTTTTCTCCATCTATTTTTGGTGGTAGTTCTGAATTTTTGAGCTACCCTATGTTTTGACTCCTTGCCCAATGGATTTTTGGCACTTGGTCTACGTTTTGATCTTGTGGCACTCACTGGGAGTGCCCATCCCCAAGCAGGATCTAATGTTTGTCCCATTATTGAGTTTTCATAATGTTCCCTAATTTTTCATGTCCAATTGCCTCAAAAACATTTTATTTCTTGATTAGGTGGTTTGCAGTTCAACTTCCCTAATTCAATGCTTCGAAAATGCTCAAGATCTTGTTGTTTTTCCCTAATTTGAAACAAAAATCCATGTGTACCCCTTTTCGTGCCCTATTTTTTTCAATTTTTTGGGCTATGTCATTTTTTCTTTGCCAAATTATGTAAGAAATTGTAATTGATCGAATCAGAGTTGTTTCCAATTAAAATCCCAATCCCCAGCTCAAAAATAAGGTCAAAAAATGATTCAGTTGGTTTAAAACAAAGAAATATGCCATCCTTGTTAAAAAATTTGATTTCTAGGGCATCCTCTATATTTTTGATGTTTTGACGGTCATACAGGTGTCATCTGCACGTCAAATTCATCATCGCAACATTATTGCAACATGGCAGTTCCCTATTTGTTCGGGGTGGTCGGAAATGTTTCTAACTTATTGTTTTTGGAATTTTTGGCAAAAGGAAAAAATTTGATCCGGGGCTCCACCTTTTACAAAGGGAGCCTACATGGCACATTCTGAATGGTCAGACGATTGGCAGGTTATGCTTGAAAATTTTGGCTTTCATTTTCCAAAAAATTTCAAAGTCAATTCTTGGCCCGAAAGCCCACAGCGAATGGGAAAAGGACATGTGGGTGGCGGAAGGAGTTGGTGATTTTTTTGTGTTTTTGGCTCAAAGTGTTAAGGGAAATTTTTTGACCCGAAGGCCCTCATCCAATAGCAGGTGGACACGTGTCCAAGAGAGCCAAAATGGGGCAGTGGGTTTTGTGACAATTTTGAAGTTTTTAATTTCAAATGCTATAATGTCAAATTTTGGGCCGAAGCTCCTGGACCAATAAGAATAGGACATGTGTCCTAAAAGGTAGAAATGGGGAAGTGTGGGTCTGGGGAGAATTTTGAAATTTTACAAATTTGGGAGGGAGGTCAAGAGGAGGAATTGGAGGCCTTGACCCGCATCGAATGGGAGAGCACCACGTCGTGAGGAGGAGAGCGGGTGTTTGGGCCCGCGGAGAATTTTGAGCAAAATTTCCTTTTTTCAAAAAAGGAGCAAAATGGATAGAATTGGCCTGCAATTTCAAAGGGGCCCATTTATGGACACATGGCTGGCCCAGGAGGCAAGCAAGGAAATTTTGCAAAATTTTCCAAAATTCAAAAAGGTCACAAATGCATTTTTAAAAGATAGGGACCCGATCCAATCATGTTTTCAATTATGTCCCACCTTATCCAAAGGTCAAAGAGGGAATATTCAAGGATCTCATCCTCCACGTGGAGGGCTAGCATTTAAAGTTATCTGAAATCGACGGTTAATGTACATTCACCCTTTTTGCCACCATGGGATCTCCAAGAAGCTTGAAAATCAAGTTTTTTCATCAAATTTCTTTGAACCTTATATGATTTTGAATTGTCTCAGCCTTCTGAGTGTAATGGTACCATTTTCATGACCTAATTCAGTGATCTATGATGTTTTTGATACATTTTTTGCTCAGGCAAGATAAAAAAACGTGAAAAATTAAAATCAAAAGTTGCAAAGGTAAAATTGAAAAGGTAGAAGGGTGAAAAATGATTAATAAAACATGTTGGCATGTCTGAATGATAAAAATGTGACCCTGGGATGGATAATGGTCCAAATTTATATAATGTTTTAAATTTTGTTCATACCTGCAACCTGCGAGTTGTTTTCCAGTTTGATGTCATTTTCCTGGAATCATGAGGAGTTGTAAAAAATTTGATCTTGTAAACATATTATTTTCTTGGGAAGGAAGACTCCATGATGGCATAAGATATATTATGAATTTTGGAGAAATTAGAAAGGGAGAGGAGAAAATAGACGTAGCATTTTCAAGGAAAAGACTGAAAGAAATCCATTTCCCTAGAGAAAACCACCTGAGAACCATTTTTAATTCTCTCTTGTATCAAATTTCATCCTATTGAGTTGGTTTCAGTTGTAAAGCCATCAACAAGCTCTGAGATTGTTTTCATAACATTCCCCTACTGATGTATTCTATCAAATTTTAGATTATTTGATGTTATCTCTTGTCAAAATTTGTATATGCTTATGTTTCAGAATGATTTCAATTTGTGTTTCTTACTCATGTTGTAATATTGTGTTTGGAATCTCTCTTGATCATACAGGGTCTCATTTCTTATTAATTGTTTGATGACATCTACAATCTTATATTCAGAAGAGATTTTATCTGATAAAAGATAAATAGATTTAAAATCATTTAATTGTCCTTGAATCTTGAATTTAATTGTAAACCTTTGGTTGTACCTTAGGTCATGATAAGATAGGGGTTTCTAGATACTTTGTTGGTATTTTGCTTCAATATTTTGTTGCAGGTTATCAAAGGTTGTATGAAAGATTGCAGATCTGGGCCTCCATTTGTGTACATATGTTGGTTAAAGGAGTGCTTTAAACCTTTTGAAACATTTCTGTTGTGTAGGTGTTACAAATTTCTTGCAAAGATCCTCAAAGAATTAGGTAATCTTTGGTTGGTCTTGTTTAACATCTCCCAACAAAATTTCATTCAAAATAGCTAACCCTACCCTGTACTACCCCTGCATTGCATTTTTTATTAACAAGAGAATATAATCCATTTACAAACATGCACAAAGTATATCAAGATAGTACCATGTCTCTAGCAGCCTCAGCCTTCTTTTGAAAACATTTCCATCATTTAATAGTGACAACTCTTTTGAGTTTGAATAATGGAGAATTGATTATGTTTTTCAAAGGCCCCTTCCATACAATATGCAAAATACAAGGATATCCACACCTTCTTCACCAAACAAAGGCTGCAATATAGGTTATCTTTCCTTGGTTGATAGGCACAACCGAAAATAGTGAGGATCAGATCAAAATCCTTCTGAGGTCCTACCCACTCCTTCAAATCTTGAGTGCTAACAAGTCAGATAGATGTCTCCCTAGCTACAAATGACATACAAATCATTTATCTATCTCTGAGTTTCTTTTGCAAATCCATGATGCTACTTGAGTTGTGAAGGAGATTAAGTTTGGGTACCAACAGGTAATACAAACTTGGTGGCAGACATGTTATCTAGGCCACCCATGTAGGAAAAGTTTTCATTCTTGGCCACCATCTCTTAGATCGTACTCTTCATGAACGAAGCTTACGAGGAGGTATATGCCCAAGACAATGAATTTGGGGTGACATTTTAGAACTTGCAGTCCCAAGGGGCTGAAAATATGATGATTGAAGATTGTTATCTCAAGGACAGGCTGATCTATCAATGGGGGAAACTTTGTGTACCTAAACAAGAAATACTTCTATTGATGAGGGAAGCACATACCTTAAAATTAGTGTGACATTTTGATGTTGGTAAGACCCTAGCCCGCTTGCAAAGGTATATATAATGGCCTAACATGCGAGAGGAAGTATCAAAACTTATGTGTAGATGAAAACTTTGTTGTGCTAGTAAGGTTAAAACTAGGAAGGAAGGTTTGTATATTCCTCTACCAGTACCTACTCATGCATGAGAGGACATTTCTATGGATTTTGTAGGAGGGTTACCTATGTATAGACATGGCCATGACTATCTCTATGTTTTTTGTTGATAGATTTAGTAAAATGTGTATTCTTATGACATGTAAAAAGATAGTAAAAGTACATGAGGCCGGAGATATTTTATTTGCTACTGTATGGGTGTATTTTGGTTTGCTAAAATCTATTATCTTTGACCAAGATTCCTGATTCTTGGGGAAGTTTTGGACTACTTTGTGGGATAAAATGGATACCAGGTTATAGAGGAGCACAACTTTCCATCCACAGATAGATGGAAAAACAGAGGTATTAAACATGAATTTCATACAGTTGATCAGAGGGTATAATAGTAAGTACTCAAGGACTTGGGATGATTCCTTAGCCTACATTCAACATTCCTATAACCGAGAAGTACACACATCCACTATGAAGTCATCGTTTGAAGCATGCTTGGGATATCTACCTACAAATCAACTAGACATAGTAGTCGGATAACAAGATGAGGAGGATACACGAGACATAGAGGTGACTAAATCCAAAAAGTTCATTAAGAGGATCGAGAAAATCTATGTCAATATCAAATAAAAACTAGAGAAATCTCAAGAAAAAGACAAATCTAGGCACGATCAACATAGGAGGGAACACAAGATTCATGTTGGAGATATAGTTTTTCTTTACTTGAGAAAGGAGAGACTACAAGGTCAAGCACGGAAGCTCAAGCCACTATGATGTAGACTCTTCACTATATTGGAGTAGGTTAGAGAAAATGATTTTCGACTTGATTTTCCATCATTTATGAGGATGTACTCTGTAGTAAACTGTGAAAACTTGCACCTATATGAGCCATCCATGCTAGATGAAGATGAAGAACTATAGTTGTTACCTTTCATTAAGGATTGTATCTTAGACTCATGAGGAGAATTAGAGGAGGATGTAGTACTACATCAGAAGGTCAGAGAGACTAGACGAGGTTCAAAGGAGGCTTGGCTAATCAGAATGAAAGGAAAGGCACCAAGGAAGACCCAGTGGTACTTGAAGGAGCAAGTGATGGAATAGTTTCCTCATCTACTCCCCCACTAAGATTTTGCGGGACGAAATCCTCCTAAAAAGGGGAGGTGCGATCCATACGGATCTGAAAATAACTCTACTTCATCATATACAGTTAGCACAAAGAAGAAAAAAAATAAAATGGAGGTTCTATCTTGTAAGTAATAGGACCGCCACCCAGGAAGGTGGCGGTCCCAGGATCTCCGGTCTATACAAGGCGGTGGTCATAGCCATTATGGACAAAAAACAAAATTTGAAACGGACAACCTCTGAATTTGAAAGTATGTTCATTTCTCTTCTCTTTCTTGACCTTTCAAATTCTCCAGTGCATGGGAAGACATGAGAAATACTATAAATACATGATTGTAAAACTGTAGAAGGGCATCGAAAGAATGAGAGCAAGTGAGCAAGAAGACTAAGTGCTGGAAATTATATTTTGTAGAAGAAAGGAGTGGTGAGACAGAGCAAACAAGTAATTGAAAGGAAGTGTTGAGATATTATCTACTTTCCTTTCATACTTATTGTAATTTTGCACCTATTGTTTTGAATTGGCCAATAGAAGTGGGAAGAAAGAGAAATTGCCCTTCCCGATAGGTTTTTCCTCCATTGAAGGTTTTCAAGGATAAAATTGTTGGTGTTAGAGCTTATATTATTTCCTTTACTACAATTGTTGATTCTAAGCACAATAATATTTCATTCACTAGCTATATCTATTATTTTTTAATAGAAAGTAAAAATCAACGATTAATTGTGATTTTGTGAATAATTCCAAATTTGAAGAGTTTACAGATCAATTGTATACTTAAGCATTGAATTTTTGTTAATAATGGATACAAATTGTTCTTGGTGGGACTACGCATTTTTGCCAGTATAGATTCCACTAAAAATGAAATAAAATAAAATTATGTCATGTAAATGCTTAATTGAATCAAACTAAATTTGGAACTAAAACAAACATAATACAAGAAAAATCGTGCTTCTACTGTAAGGAAGTTTATAGGAAAAGGAAAAACTGAACCTTCACCTCCTTTGATGTGTGTTATTTTCCCTTGATAACTTCTAGTTGGTCCCTTTGCATAATCAGGGTAAAATTAAATGTTAGCTAAACATATTTTGAGAAACAAAACTTTAGCATAAGAACAAGAGAATTAGGAACTTTGTATGTAATTGGAAATATGGAATTTAATTATGTAAGTTATGGAGTTTGTCATAAGGGATAAAGAGAAAACTTAAATCATCAAACAACAGTATTATTGTGAAAGTAATTTAAGAACACGTAGGTTGAAAAAGGACAAAACTATCCTTGCATAATAATATTCCTGGAATTCTGATCGTAATTAAAATGTAATCATGGTAATGATGTGTGTGGGCTTCCAAATCCTTGGATCCATTTCTTTGTTTTTTTGTCATTGATAACATTCATTCATTGGGGATAGTGTAGCATTGACATGTATATGGTATTGTCATGTGTCTATGTGAGTTGATGACTTAAGTAAGTTTCATATGCATTATCAAGTTTCTCTATTTGGAGCCCTTACAGTGTTGTGTAGTGAGCAATGTAAGTGAAAAAAAAAATATCCTGCTATTTTACTGTTGTATTTGTGTGTGTAATTTTTGGTCATTACATTTTTTATAAAAGCGAAGGTTCATGCTCTCGAACCTCTAGGAAAAAATGGAGTAGTGATTTTTTTTCATGGTGGTGGTCAATATTGGAAGAGAAATGTGATATATGTTATAATGTGAACAAAGTTGTAATTGTTACCTTGTGAAAGAACATGTTGTACGTCACTTAGTGGGTATTTGTTATCATGTTGATGTGCTTGCGATGACAATACTCTCTCTCCTTTTCATGGATTCTAAAAAGAGTTCACGCATGATTGTACTACCTTGTTGTGTGTGAAAAATAATCTTATTATGGATTGCGGAGTGTTGGAGAACTTTTTACGTTATGTGATATGAAGGTGTATTGATGTATTTCATGACAAAATTGGTGTACAGTGAATTGGATTATATCATAATGTTGCAATCATGTTGTGATGAATTTTTTGTGTCACCCTATTGTAATTGCAATTGACTATAAATTTTAATGTTAGAAATTATATTTCCTCATATGTATAATTCGTGTAGTATGTGATGAATCATGTCGTGATTTACGAGCATATGGTGAGAATATGGTCCCTATTGTACAACGATTTCAATTTGGGTGTAGTATGTGATAATGTGCTGTATGTTAACATGTGAAAGTAATACTTGTGTTATATCATGTATATATCGTGTTGGTGATTAATTTGATCTAACCCTATTTGTCCTTGAAATTCTTCAATTTGTGAGCTTTGTCATCCTTTTAATCTCCCCGTATTCATGCATGAAAAATCTATCCTCCATTTGGTTTCCATGATCAATCTCTTCCTTTTGTCGAGGATCACTTTAAATACAGAGTTTTTTTTCAATTCCTCTATCCATGTGAAAGAATTTGTAACTTGGGTGAAAAGTTAGGTATTTTCCCTTCATTCCATTTTCCATAGTCATGTTTTGTTTTCCGTGTCAATTTTTATCCCAAATATCTATCAAAACATGGTCTTCTCTTATTGGATGCAGCTCATTGGATCACATTTGGGCCTTATCTCATTTCAAAAATATTTTTCCCTAAAGAAAGATTCATTTCTAGGCATAAATGGTGATTTCCTTACATTTTACGGTTTGACAGGAGTGTTTTCCCTATCAAATTTACATCTCAACATCTATGGAAACGTGTCCCTTTCTAGTTGGATGTGGCTCAAAGGGGCACTTTGAAACTTTAAGGCCCGAGTCAACTCAAAGCTTGTCCATGTGGAGGGGAGGTGCTCATCTAAAAATTCACCTTTTGGTTTGACCTTGGAGTCGCACTGGGAAGACATGTGGAGGCTACCACTGGCTCCACTCTTTACTTAAAATTTTAAAATAAAATTTTAAGGCCTTGGACATGTGGAAGGACCATGCCTATTTAAGGTCTGACCCCTAAATTTCATTTTTAAGAAGTGCCAGGAGGACACTTGGAGGCTTCTGCTCACTCTGCCCTTACTTGGACTTTTCAATGGCCAAGGAAAATTGTCTCAGACCCTAAACACATGGTGCCTTCCGTCGATCCTTCAAATAATTTTTAACAACTTTTTTGGACTGAGACACGTGGAGGGATCACAACTATTTGGGGTCTCTGCTTTTGAGGACCATACCAAAAGATGCGCCAAGGCAACATGTGGAGGCTTCCACTAGCTCCTTTTTTACTGAGACTTTTTCAAAGGCCAAAAGGCATTTTTCTTGGGCCCAGGGCCCGAAAAGGTCCCGCGCTTGTTTGAAAACCTTCCACTATACCTCACCTTTGTATTTTCACCAAGGAAAGACCTAAACATCTCTAATCTAGAGTTGAGAAGGGGCAAAATCAATGGTTACTGTGCATTTCACCTATTTTTCTACCAGTTTTCTCTAAAACACCTAGAGATGCGAATACACACTATTTTTCATCATTTTTGATGAAATTCATTGTCATTTCTATCTGAAAAGTGTCATTGAATGGATTTAGAACTTAATTTGTGAGTCTAATAATTGTTAAGGTCAATATTTTGAAGTTATAATTACTCGGCCACTTGCAAAAACGTGAATTAATAGAGAAGCTGGATGCAGGAAAAAGTTACAGAGGAAAGAGAGGGAAATGGATGAAATGATGGAGGTTTCAGGCATAAAAGATGAAAAAGGTGCTTCCTCAAGAGAGAAAAGGATTACCTGTCAGATCCATTTGTACAGAGCCTCTAGAAAATGACTAAACTGGGGATTTCTCTCATGACAGAATTAAAATGATTAGAAGGAATACCAAAAAGTTATGGCATGAAATCCTAGTCATTAGTCGAGTGTCTAAGAAATGTGATCAGTTCATGATTTGTCCAACTGGTAACTTATTTTTGCAAATTTGTTAAACATCACTATTCGAGACAAATTGGTAACAAGAAAATGTCCCTCAAATATTATTCTTTTTGGGGGAAATTTTAAAATGAGTTAGCAAGTTAAATATATAGATGCAATGAGAATACTCTTGCAAAAGGTCGGGGGTTGAATTCTTAAGAGCAAATTTGAGAGAGCTCGTCTTCCTAAGAGGCCAATTTGAGAACCTATTAATTTATTTTGTTGTAGATATCAATCACGTCACATTAGTTGCAAGTATACAACCATTGAAAATATCTGAGACATTTCAAAGAAACTTTCCCCTATTGATGATTCTAACCAATTTCGAGTTAATTTGTGTCAATCTTGAAGAAATATGTTTCTTCTTTATTTTAGAATGTTTGCAAGTAGTTTTTCTTATTCCTATTGCAATCTTATGTTAAATTCCCTCTGAATCACTCATGATCTCATCCCTGTGATACTTTAGTGGCATTTATAATTTCATTTCAAGAAGAGCTTTCATCCTGTGATGAGATAAACAATTTAAAATCACTTCACTTTCATTTTTTGATAAAGATTTTCTATAAGCCTTCATTTGTATCTTACGCATGAGGAACCAGGGGTATTTGATGTTTTATTTATTCTTTAGCTCAAACCTTCATGTTAAATTCTTGGACATTTTGTGAAACAGTACAAATCTTTGCCTCCATTGATGCACACCTTCTGGTTGAAGGAATATTTTAGCTATTTCGAAGCTTTCTATCATTTATCTTTAAAACTTTTGTGAATTCTCTAAAAATATCTGGTATAATCAACTTTATCTTGCTTAATCTCCCACCAAAATTATTCAAAAACTATGAATCCATCCTGAACTACCCCTTTTTTCCCTGTCTATCAACAAAGGAATAAAATATATTTACTAAAATATGTACAACAATCAGGGTCCCATAATTTCTTCAGTAACATTAGCCTTGTTTTGAAAGTATCTCCATATTTTATAAGTGACAACTCTTGAGAGTTAAATTATGGAGTATTGATCATACTTTCCCAAGGTTTTCTTCATAAAATTTGTGTAAAAGAAGGATATCTCCATCTCCTTCATTAAACAAAGGTTACACTACGGGTCCTCTCACCCTGGTTGAAGAGGTACAACCTAAAGTAGTGAGGATAGGTTAAATAATCTTATAGGTGCTATCCATCTCTCCATAAATATGAGTGAAAAATGGTCAATTAGATCTCATCCCTAGTTTAAAAATGACACACATTATGATCTATCTGTCTCTAAGCTCCATGTCAAAACTGTGATGCTGCTCAGCTTGAAAGAGAGAACATATTTGAATACCAACACTCATGTCACCGTTGCCAAGGACTATTTGAAAAAAGGTGTACACACACAGACCCTGGTAATACTTCTTACATGTGTTGTGTGCTAATACATTGCTAAAACATCGTTATCTGTTAATATTTGTAAGAATTGTTCAAAGTTGTAAGTTCGGAGTGCAATATTTCCAGCTTATACAGTTATTGCACTAAATTTTGCATCATCATTAAATAATTTGGGTAGAAGAAGAACAGTTCTTGTAAGCTTTTCATGAATCTGGTATTGACAGACATTTGACAGGTCTTTCATAGTGCATTTTCACAATCTAAGTTGAAAATACTTAGCGATGACTACATGCTATTTAAATTCTTAATAAATATTAGTGTCTTAGCATATATCAAGTAATATTTGTCATAAATCTCTGCAAAGCTGGAAGGAAGAATATATTTCTTCACCAAGGACCCTAGTAGAAGGTTGTTTCCTAAGTTGGGACAGTCTAATTCAGAAGGAATAATAATTTGGAAGGTTGTTGGAGATCAAGCATCAAGAAAAGAGTTCTCCATTGGTGAAACTGATCAGTGTATGATTCAATATTACAATACTTCCTCAAGTGCTTCTAAATTAGGTAGTCTTTTTGTAAATCCTAATTCTCCAACTAGAGAGGTTCATTCATTTGTATTTTAAATATTTACATTTCATTCTATCCTTGTATTATTTAAAGTTGATAGGATATTCCAAGAAATATAGTTTTTAGAGAACATCCATTCTAAGAATTGTATTGTTGTGCTCCATAAACCCATCACTCCTCATCATTATGTTTCTACTATAAGATCACCTCCCCAAAATAATATGGCCCAGCCCCCACTGAGACCATCATTGTTTGTAAACACTTTTTGTCCTATAGATTTCAAAGGTATGGTTGGATATCCAAATGTTGTTCCCCAAGATGTTAGAAATAGATTGCCTAAATTTCAAAGAAATAATGCCATTACTGGGGATCAACACTTAAATATTTTTTTCAATAAGATGGAGGACTTTGAAATATAATTTGAGGATGTGTATATTAAATTTTTTATTCATACTCTAGAATAAGTTGCAAGAGACTGGTATAAATCTTTTCTAGATAATTCCATTGATTCTTGGATAGAAATGAAGAACATTTTTAGATTACAATATGGAGAGAAAATAGACCCTAAGTTTATTTTATTAGAATTTGAAAATCGTAAAAAGAATCTTAATGAGTATGTTCATGTCTTCTGTAAAAGGTTTATTAAGACCCTTAATAGGTTGTTTGTGATCCTCAGGCCAAGTGATGTTTCTTGGTTGATAAAATACATTGAGGTAGGCCTTCACCATGGCTTTATAGATTTAAAATAATATCAAAGTAGTTGATAATCCTCCTAAGAGGGAAGGTATTAAGCTAGTCAATACAAAGAAGCCTCAGTCAAGTAAGGCTATGGATCTTGAGGAAGTTGTAAAGACTTTGGCTGGAGCTGTCAAAGAAATTTATTACAAGCTAACCAAGGTAGAGAAAGGAATTTGACAATGTTGTCAAGGTCAGCATAGGCAATAATGACAAGACAGATTTGAAAATCATCCTAGAAATGATCATATATTTGATGACAGAGGTAAAGGACCCATGGGAGCTAGACAACCCCAAGCTAGGGAAAATAGAGTAGTGCCTGATCCTCAAAATTCCAAAGTTGTTTTTGAAGAGAAAAATGAAATTAATTGGTGTGAAAAATGTTTCTTACCCCACCCACCATGTGAAGTAGATCAGAACATTGAAGACGCTGATGATGATGCATGCATGGTGGATTTCTCTATAAGATCACAACAAGGAGCAAATTCAACTAAAGTAATAAGTGCAAGAACTGTACTACAAGTTTTTTGGATTGCATTCACCAGATAAATATTCTTCCTCCCTCTCATACATTAGAAATAGATATGGTACAAGATTTTGAACTTCCTGGAATAATGATTTTGAGTACCTAAGAGCTCTAATGATTAAGAAGTATGATGGATGAATCCCATCAGAAGAGGATAAAAAATTGTTAATGAATGATGTTGTTGCCCAAAAAAAAGAGTATAACGCAAGAAGTAAATATATCAAAGGGGAAGGGCCTTAAGCCAATCCCAAAATCCCAATTCTCACCAATGTCCCAAAAGAAACTCCAAAGAAAGATGCATTTGGAAAAGTCCTGCTTGTCTCCAATAGAACTAGTGTTCCCACCCATGCTCAATATGTGAAAAATATTGTGTAATCCAATGAGTTTTTCAATCTTTCACCAAATGCTACTTTGCCAAAATACATTCCTTATGAAATTGCCCAAGTACTTGAGTCAAATCAGGATTTTTGTTTCAATTGTTGAACTACTTAGGATTCCTGAGTACAAGAAAAGGGCCTTTGAGTATTTGGGATTGAAAGAAGAAAAGATTACCCAAGGTAGAAATGTAAATAGTATTAAGAATCTTACCATTTCAGAGTTGAAAAAACCCCAAGTTTTGGAATAACTAGGTGAACCACCTGAAGTTTAGTTGGGAACATCTTTGATTGAGTCTCAATTAAATGTTGATCCATTTTTTACAACGCTGATTATTAAGGACAAATTGCTGCACAATTGTATGTTTGATTTTAGAGCATCATGAAATGTTATGCCTCTAGAAGTCATGAATTAATTGAACATTAAAGTTACAACAGCTTATGGAAAGTGTACCATAATGGATTCTAGAGAGGTGTCAGTTGTATAATGTGTAAAAGGTTTGGTGGTACAACTTGCAGCTTATCCGGTTAATAACTTGAAACTTGGTGTTGTTATTAACGATTTCCCTACCAAATGGAGGCATGTTGTTATAAATAAAGTGGGTTGTAAGTGTTGGTGGAAGTCTTCAGATGGATATGTATTTTTGCACCATTCCAATTGAAGGTAACCTTGTAAATCTATATGGAGAGAAGAAGATGTTGCACCTTATTAAAGATACCAAGAATGCTTCTTATGAAGTTTTGTATGTTGATGTAGATGCTGATACATTTGGTAGATTTTTGGATGGAAAAGATCACAGGATTGATCGATGTAAATGTCTCGAACAATTAGGATTTCCTTGGACCTTATTATTTGATGGAGCTTGTTCCATGTTTAGAATTGGTGTTGGTATTGTTCTGATTTCTCTAGGCCAAGAAGAGTTTGCTTTTTCTATCAAACTAAACTTTGAATGCACTAACAACATTTGCTGAATTTGAAGAAATGTTAATGGGTTTTAGAATTGCATGGAAATATACTGTAAAGAATATCATTGTCAAAGGAGATTCAAAACTGATTGTCAAGTAGATTAGAAAATTGTATGCTACTTAAAAATCACAGAATGAAATAATAAAAGCATACAGTCTGGGATTTGATTGAAATGTTTTTCCTCATTTAATAGTTTGCACCATGATAGAAAGTTTAATATTGTTGCAGGCAATTTAGCAGTGCTAGGATCTAGATTTGGAAATTTTAAAGTACCTCCATTTTGCGAGTATGATATTCAAATAATAACAAGGCCAACTATCCCTAACACCACTAAAAATTGCCAAGTGTTCGATGATGATGCCTAGGTGAAAAAAATTATGTAGAACCAATGTGATTTTTTTGACCAAAATATAGATTGGGAACTAATGGTGCATGCTGCTGAAGGAAAGAAAACTTTATTTGGCAAAGACATCATCCAGCTAAACACAAAAATGATTCCCAGAGGTTTGGTGGTGCTTGAATCAAACTTTAATAATTTTTATTGCATTATTAATAGAAGTATGTTGGTTTCAAGAGATGTGAAAGATCACCACCTAGGAATAAAGGAAAAACCACGTAAAATCTGGTTAGGAAGAAATCTGAGCAAGGAAGAGAAGGAGTCCTATGTTCAATTGTTGAAGAAATATTGAGACTACCTAGCTTGTTGTTACTCTGAGTTAAAGTCATACATGGAATATTTGTTCCAACATGAAATTCCTATTGAATCTAATGCCAAGCCTTCCAGGTAAAAATAGAGGCTGGATCAATCCACTCCATTTTTTGAAGATACAAGAAGAATTGAATGAAAGTTGAGGAATGGAGGGATGATTTAGCCCAAAAGGTACTCATGTTGGGTTGCAAATCTAGTACTTGTCAGAAAGAAGAATGGTGATATAAGGATGTGCGTAGACTTCATTAACTTGAATAAAGAATGATTGAAAGATAATTACCCTCTGCCAAACATGGAGAATATGCTACAAATTGGTAACTGGTTCTAAATTGTTCATCCACTTTTGATGGTTTCTATAGTCTATAATAAAGTTGTTGTGAAGGATTCAGAAATAATAAAGACTTCCTTTACCACTCCTTAGGGTAACTTATGTCTATGTTAGGATGCCTTTTGGATTAATAAATGCTAGAGAAAATTTCTAAAGAGTAATGGATGTAGCATTTGTTGGTTATATTAATGATTTCATTGTTGTTTGTCAATATGATGTAACTGTGTTTTCAAGAAAAATAAATGATCACATTCAAAACTTGGATAGAATGTTGTGAAGGTATAGAGAGTATGGCATATCATTGAATCCCAAGAAGTGCCATTTTTTAGTGCAAAAGAAAAAGATTCTTGGTCACATTATATCAAAGCTAGGGGTCATGATTGATCCTCGAGAGACTGGAAGCCATCAGCAGGGTTCCAATTTTGAGAAATAAGAAAGGAGTTCATTCCTTCTTTGGAAAAATAAACCTTATTAGAAGATTTTTGTCTAACTTTGCTAAGATGACCATCCTCATTACTAGCATGCTTGAAGAAGGACCAAGTTATCAAATGGGAAGAAGATTCCATTCAAGATTTCAATAGGATCAAAGGAGCATTAAAGCATGCCCTTGTTTTGATAGCTCCAAATTACAAGAAACCTTTTCAAATGTTTTCTTTTTCTTCAGAAAACACCAATGCATTTTATTTTTTGTAGAAGGATGATGAAGGGGCTGAGAGACCAATTGCCTTTTTCAGTAAGGCATTGTAAAGACCTTATTTGAAGTAAAACATCATGGAGAAGCAAGCATTTTCCTTGGTGAAAGAAAAAAATGTTTTCAGACATTACATATGGATCTCTAAAGTTGTTTCTTATGTTTCCCACACCATGGTGAAAGATATCTTATCAAAGATGGAGGTTTCAAGAAAAAAGATGCAAATGGGTAAAAAAATTTTAGGAATATGACATGGATATCCAAACCAAGAAATTGATAAGAGGTTTAGGCCTAGCTAAGCTTATGGCTAAGTGAGACTTGCGAACTATTGAGGTGAATGAAGTTGAAGGAGAAAGGGTGGATGTCCTTTAAAATTTTGTGAGCTCTGAATGGTATAAAGATATAATCGTTTATCTCAGACATCTATGTTTCCTTGAACATTTGAATAAAATTATAGAAAATATATCTTAAGTTAGCCTCCCAAAAAGTATGTCATTACTGATTTTTAGTTAGCTTGGAAGAACCCTGAGGGAGTTCTCTTGAGATACATCACTGAAGATGAGGCCCCCAAAATAGTTATTCATCTCCATAGAGGAGTTTTTGGGGGACATTTTGCTGGAAGAGTTACAACATGTAAAATATTGAGGGTTGGTTATTGGTGGCCAACTCTTTTCAAGGATACAAATCTATTGTTAAGGAAATGTTGAATTTGCTAGCATTTTCCTGGAAGAATGAAAGCTTTAGGATCCCTTTCTTTACATCCTGTGTCAATTGATGTTCCAATTAAGAAATGGAGTAATGGATTTCATTGGAAAAATTTTAGATCCTTCCAGTGTTGGTCATAAATGGATTCTTGTAGCAACTAACTATTTTCACTAAGTGGGTGGAAGCAATCCCCACCATGAAAGAAATACACCAAGTCATCATGGACATCATGTTGAATCAGATCATTTATAGATTTGGAGTGCTAGCTAAGATTGTTGTTTATAATTCCATGAGTTTCAGAGCCAAAATTTTGGTGGCAATGTGCAAAGGGTATGGAATCAATTTGACATATGATTCTAACTACAATCCCTAAGGAAATGGACAAGCTTAGTCCAAAAATTTTAAATTTTTGAAGATCATTAGAAGAACATTGGAGCTGAACAAAAGGAAGTGGGGTGCACAACTAATTTTTTTCTATTTGGGGTGACAAAATCACTGTCAAAAGAGCTACTGGTAAAATCCCATTTGAATTGGTATATGGAACTCAAGATTTATTGCCCATTCATTTGAAATTGCCTTCATTTCAGTTTGTTCAACAAATTGAAGATCAAGAAGTTATTCCATATGATGCTCGAATAAATTATATTATTGAGTTAGATGAAGAAATAAGGGCATCCAATTAGTGGAATTTGAAGTTCAGAGAAACGTTGAAGAATTTATTTGATAAAAAAGTGACTCCAAGAGCTTTCAGTGTGGGAGATCTTGTGTTATTATGGGACAGCAGGAACGAAGGATAAGGGAAAACATGGAAAGTTCGATGCATTGTGGATGTGCCCTTATTTAATTGAAATTTGAATTAGTGAAAATAACTTCTTCCTAAAAGACTTAGATGGGGAACTACTTTAATTTCCTGTTAATGGCAGAGATTTGAAACATTTCCTTGATTGATTTCATCAGAATCAAGGAATACTCCATTATACAGTGTATAGTTTTTTGGTTTCTTTTTGCTTTCGTGTTTATCTTTTTTTTTGTCCTTGTCCTTAGCAGTCGTTTTGTTGGTTTCTCGGTTCATCCTTGGGGAAGTTGGTTATTAGTGTTCTGATATGCAAGCTTATTCTCTAACAACGATGCCCAATGGTTTGTTTTTGGAACTTGGTCTAATATTTGTTCTTTTAGCACTCATGTGGAGTTCCCATCCTCTGAGTCGGAGCCAATGCTGGTGCTCAATTTGATCTCACGCCATTTGTCCTTGAAATTCTTCAATTTGCGGGGCTCTGTCATCTTTTTAATCTCCCTGCATTGATGCATGAAAACTCTGTCCTCCATTTGGTTTCCATGATCAGTCCCTTCATTTTGGTTGAGGATCACTTCAAATCCAAAGTTTGTTTTCCATTCCTCTGTCCATGTGAAAGAATTTGTAACTTGGGTGAGAACTCAGGTTTTTTCCCTTCCTTCCATTTCCCACAATCACATTTTATTTTCCCTATCAATTTTTGTCCTAAATATCTGTGGAAACGTGGTCTTCTCTGATTTGATGTGGCTCGTTGGATCACATTTGGGCCTTATATCATTTCCAAAATTTGTATCCCTAAAGAAAGATTCATTTCTGGTGCAAATGGTTATTTCCCTACATTTTACAGTTTGATAGGTGTGTTTTCCTTGTCAAATTTACATCTCAGCATCATGTGAAAACATGCCCCTTTCTAGTTAGATGCAGCTCAGAGGGACACTTTGAAACTATAAGGCCCGATTCATCTCAAAGCTTGTCCATGTGGAGGGCTGACGCTCATCTAAAAATTTTCCTTTCAGTTTGACCTTGGAGTTGCACTGGGGAGACACGTGAAGGATTCCACCAGATTTTCTCTATAAATAAACTTTTCAATGCAATTTTATAAGGCTTGGGACACGTGGAGGGACCATGCACCTGTTTAGGGATCTGGCTCGTAAATTTTGTTTTAAAGAAGCGCCAGGAGGACACTTGGATGCTTCTGCTCACTCTGCCCTTGCTTGGAATTTTCAACGTGTAAGGAAAAGTGTCTCAGACCCTAGACTGCATTGTGCATTCTGCTGATCCTTCAAATATTTTTTTAACAACTCTACCAGAATGAGACACATGGAGGGGACCATGACTATTTGGGGTCTCCACATTTGAGGAACATACCAAAGGTGCGCTAAGGCGACACGTGGAGGCTTCCCTTGGTTCTTTTTTTACTAAGAGTTTTTAAAGGCCAAAAGATGATTTTTCTTAGGACCTAGGGCATGTGGAAGACCCGAAGCTTGTTTAGAATCTTTCCAATGTACCTCACCTTTGCATTTGTGCCAAGAAAACACATGGATGAATCTAATCTAGAGTTGAGAAGGGGTAAAATCAACGTTTCCTCTGCATTTCACCTAATTTTCTGCCATTTTTCTCAAAGACTCTTGGAGATGTGAATACACACTATTTTTCATCATTTTTTATGAAATTCCTTATCATTTTTGTCTGTAAAGTGCCATTGAATGGATTTAGAACTTAATTTGGGAGTCCTAGAATTGTTAAGGTCAATATTTTGAAGTTGGAATTACTTAGGCACTTGAAAAAATGTGAATTACTAGAGAAGTTATATGCAGGATAGATTTGCAAAGGAAAGAGAGGGAAAAGGATGAACAGATGTAGGTTAAAGGGGCAGAAGATATAAAAGGTATTGCCTTGAGAGTAAAAGAGATTACCTATCAGATCCAGCTATACAGAGCCTCTAGAAAATGATTAAAACAAGGATTTCTTGCATAAAAAAATTAGAATGATTAGAAGGAATACCAAAACATTATGGCATGGTTTCCTAGTCATTAGTCGAGGGTCTGAGAAATGTTATTAGTTCATGATTTGTCCAACTATATACTTTTTGTTGCAATTTTTTTAAATGTCACTTTTCTAATACAAATTTCTAAGAAGAAAAGGTCTCTCAAATATTCTTCTTTTTGGGGGAAATTTAGGGATGATTGAGAGAGTGAAATGTATAAATGCAACGATAATACTCTTGCAAAAGGTCGGGGGTTGAATTCTTAAGAAAAAAATTGAGAGAGCCCGTCATCAAGAGAGCCCAATCTGAGAAACTTGTTGATTTCCCGTATTTTAGATCTCAATCACATCAAGTTGGTTCCAAATGTAGATCCATTGAAAAGGTCTGAAAATGTTCTAAGAAACTTTCCCCTGCTGATGCATCTAACCAATTTTGAGTTAATTTGTGTCAATCTTGGAGAAATTTTTGTCTTCTTTATTTTAGAATGTCTACAAGTAGTATTTCTTATTCCTATTGCAATCTTGTATTAATGTCCCTCTGAATGACAAAGGACATCATCCTTGAGATAGTTTAGTGGCATTTGTAATTTTATTTCAAGAAGATCCTTCATCCTGGAATGAGATAAAAAAATCAAAATCACTTCAATTTCATTTGTTGATAAAAATTGTCTGTAAGCCTTGGAGTGTATCTTAGGGATGAGGAACGAAGGGTATTTGATGTTTTATTGAGTCTTTAGCTTGATCCTTCATGGAAAATTCTTGGATATTGTGTGAAACCGTGTATATTTGGGCCTCCATTGATGCACACCTTCTAGTTGAAGGAATATTTTAGCTATTCCCAAGCTTTTTGTCATTTAGCTTTCAAATTGTTGTGAAGTCTCTCACAGACCTGGTATAATCAACTTTATCCTTCTTCATTGGCCACCAAAATTATTCCAAAAACAATGTATCCATCCTGAACTACCCCTGTTTTGCCATGAAAATCCACAAAGGAACAAAATCTATTTACTAAAATATGTAAAACAATCAGGATTTCATAACGTCTTCAGTAACCTTAACCTTATTTTGAAAGTATCTCCATCTTTTAGAAGTGACAACTATTGAGAGTTAAATTATGGAGTATTGATCATACGTTCCCAAGGTTTTCTTCATAAAATTTTGGGAAAAGAAGGACATCTCCATTTTCTTCATCAAACAGAGGTTACGCTACGGTTCCTCTCACCCTGGTCGAATAGAATAGCCTAAAGTAGTGAGGATAGGTCATATCCTCTTGAAGGTGATATCCATATCCCCAAAAATCTAAGTGAGAAAGGGCAAGTTAGATCTCATCCCCAGCTACAAAATGACATACATTATGATCTATTTGTCTCTAAGCTCCATGTAAAATATGTGATGCTGCTTAGCTTGAAAAGGAGAACAAATTTGGATACCAATATATACCATGCGTAAGATGCTATGGTGAATTTGTGTGAATCACCTTTGTGTTAGTGATGTAGTTATGTGTTATGTTGTGAACCCCACACTAACTGACCCTAAGGGAAAATGGTAAAAGGTGTATGTTTGGAGTTAGGAAATGGGTACCATTGACCAGTCACTCAAGCCGAGTACAAGATAGGCAGTGGAGCCTTACATAGGCTAGAACCTAGTTTTGTTCATTTGATATGTGTCACACTTGCTCTCTGGGTGTCATGCATATTTTGTTTTGTGGACACCTTAGGCTCAGTACATGGAAACTTGTACTCCTTTATTTCTCTTGATATGGTTATCGTATGGATTCAACCTAGGTGATTTTGAATGTATTAAGCCTTATCAAAGTGCTGGTGCGATGATTCATATAGAGATAATGACAGTTGTATTATTGATATGATATTTTATGATCCGAGGCTCGATGTTCAGAGTGCAAGTAACTCATTAAGTACCCCTTTAGTGGCCATGCAAGGCCACATACTTATCGTAATGTGTTATCACTATATACATATTCTATTCATAAATTAAAATTTTTCTCTTTTCATGCAATAACCAGTAGTTTTATCGATTAATATGTTCTTATATTTTGGGAATTTTATTTGTTTGTTGCACTAACATGCAATTTTTTTCACTAACTATGGCTACTTGGCCATTTGTTTTGCTTAGATTTAAATTTTCTTTTTAAGTTTAATATTTTTATATCCTAGCCTAAAGCTTGAGATTTTTTCCACTTGGCATTTGAAATGGATTTTTATGTTTGTTCTAATATAGTAATTTGTTGGAATAGGGTCATGGAATTCACCATGGAGTGGTGGAACCTATGGACCCACTTCATTGTATAGGGGTACACCTAAAGGAATTACAAATAACTAGCGGGTTGTTGAACCATGAGTTATTATGTCACTTGGGTTAGAGGTGTTTGGACCTTATGTCCCTAGGGCCATAGGGTGACCAACCTATTTTGTGGAGCTGAAAGGAAAATTTATCTTTATGTTATTTCTTGAGGGAGGAATAAGAGACTTGAGGGGGGCATAAGAGACTTCAGGGAGGCATAAGAGAATTGAGTGGGAGCAAATGATGTTTTGGGAGGTATATGGAGTTGTTCCGTGATTCTTGGGAGGTATATGCATTTGTTTTGTGATGTTTTGGGAGATATATGGAGTATTTTTTGTGATGTCTTATGATGTGTGAAGTTGGTATAGTGAGTTATGAGTAATCTTGGGAGTCTTGTTACACATTTTATGATTGATGCTTGATGCTTCCCTTGGTTAGTATAGACTATTGGATCTTGTCTTGGAATTGCATGGGTATAGTCATGGTTTTTAGTTTTCATGTTAACAATTGCATTTGTATCAGTTTCATGATTCACTATTAGTTCACTTGTGTGTGTTGGATATTCACTTGTGACATAATTGGTGGAAATTAAATGCTATGAGATCTACTTGTTTTCATTTCATGGTGGAATTAAAGGTACTGTGATATGATACAAATTTTGAAGTATGAAAAATTATGCCTATGAATCATTAGTGTTGAGTATGAACTTGGTATGGTATTGTGATAGCGGTTCTGATTGGGCACCGACAAGAAGGAATAAATTAAAACTTTACGACAATGAAATTTTAAGGACTTGAGTTAGGAATAATGTAAAGGAAAAGAGATTAATTAAATAATGAAATAAGAGAAAACTACCAATCTTCATAGAACATTTAAAGTTAAATAATCAACTAAATTTTTTAATCTACTCTATTGTTGTGTTCTAATAATAGAGATCTTATCCCTAGATAGATCTTATAGTCATTCAATTTTTTATTCACTTATCACTTCTATTTCCTTGGTGTTGTGTTACATAGAGGAAACTACTCTTATAAGGGGAGGGAAATGTAGGGACGACAAGATTCATGTCAAAAATAACAAAAATATGGTAATGCACGGGGCAGGTGAGAGGGAGGAGATGGGTCTTTGACTCCCGCTGATTATTTTATTTTGAATTACTTACTCCCAACCATCAACGCTTATCATTACTCTTTATTTGGAATATTTATTTTTTCATCCTTGCATTGGATTCCTGGTCCATTTTTGTTTATTGTAGGAAAGTGGGTGAGTGGGGTTGCTAGCCACCTACTCATCCTTATCATTTTAATTAATGCATGATGACTTGGCTCATGTTTTTGGGGAGGATGAAACACCAAATTTTTGTTAGCCACGTGGATTGTCTTGGTTAAGGATTCATAATAGATTGGGCTTTGATGGAAATCCTATGAAACTTTCATACTAATGCTCTCGTAGGTGTAGATTCTTGTGCCATTTGCATGCTTACTCCCAACCTGTGTTAAATCATGAGCTCTTGAAAAGAGTATGGACATCCATCAAAGCATAATGGAAATCTGAATTTATTTCCAACTTCCTACCCATAAGCGCAAAAAATGGATTTTATCTAGATTTTGTAGTTGTAGGTGCATTGGTAGACATGGATGCAAATGTGGGAGTTGTTTCCATTTTTCTGTGCATTTTTGTATTACCTGGGTGTTCGATTTGTATGTAAAAGTCATCATTCCACCATGGATTGTGGTTTGAGTTTAATTTTACTCCCTGACTGCCATTAAATATCTCTAGATGCATTGTGAGCTCTATTTTATTCTTAAAGTGAGCTTGATTTCCACTCTGCCTTACACGGGAGGGGTGATTCCGCACTTTCCTTACGTTTAAATAAGGTTTCATTGTTGCATGATGGGGCTCATTGGGTTGACATTTGATTCACCTAACTCTCTTTTGCATTTGTTGATTCATTTTACTTGGGTAAATATTTGGATTCATCACCATTAAAAGGGGATTGGTTCTTTATTTCATTGAATTGATTCTACTCTTATCTCAACATGGATTTCCATGGTTGCAGGTTTGTGTGATTGATTTTGTCTAAAATACAACATATGGATTGAAGTAAATATAATTGGTAGACCTAGATGAAATTTGAGACCTTTGTGAGCATCTTTCCTACCGATGAAAATTCAAAGCTTCAGAATAGTGTAAGGATTTCCCTTGAGAAATAAAGATAGTGAAAATTTATATATGTAGAGGGGCTTTTCCTGTTAGTCATATATCAAAAGTATGAGAGAATAGACAAACATGCATACCATTTGACAAACTTTCTAGCAGAGGTATGAAACCTTTTAAATTTCGAGTGAAACCGCATGGATTACATCATTCAAACATGAGGTAGATATCTCCTAGGCATGGTTCATCTCTTCTTATCTTTGATAATTCTTGTACTTTAGTTTTTCTTTTACAACAAACAAATTTTTTAAAAGCTTGTTATTATCAAAGATTTAATTGTTTTATATGAACTTGTTGCAAAACAATAAAATATCATATCATAACTCACGCAATCAAAATAACCATTTTGTATTAAACCAAGAAATTCACCTCTCATTTTGAGTTGATTTAAAAAACTTCCTAACCAAACTAGATCACTACAGTATTGTTTATTGATAAATTGAAGTTGAATTCCAAGTAAATATGTTGACCATCTCCTGGTTTAAATAGATAAATTGGTAATTCTAGGAACTCAGAAAGTAACCTTTGTAACTCTAGAAAAGGGGGGGTTAAGCTTCCTTCATGTACCTTGTCATGTGAGGTGTCACTTAAATCCTTGTATTGACCCCGAATGAACATTTTGATCTTTTTGATGCCCTTATAGGAGCCTTGTTACATCATTTTGTAGTGGTAGGAAGAAGATAAATTAGAAAATTTGGTTTTGTTTTGAACCTCCACTTGAACCCTGAGCAACAAAATGTTTATCCCCCTTCGCAAATCTCTAGTGTTTTTACTAGACAATTGCATGGAACCTTCAAATTAGCGAAAACAATTTTCTGTATATTTTAGAAAAGTCATTTTGTACAACTCTGGTCGTAGTTTAACTTGGTCAAACTTTACCAATTAGGACCAGTGGCTTCAGATATGTTGTTGCCGTTTGAAAATAGTTTTCTAGTTCCGAGTTCCATCGACTCTGATGAATTATCCATATATGGGGGAGCTTGTAAGAATTTTATCGTGGCATGCACATCCATCCAAATTTAGTTTTGGATGTGGTTTACTGATCCCTTGAGATAAATTTTAATCATTTGCAACTAGGCCAATTACAACCGATGGCCCCAAAAAACTAGCCACCAATCATGAAACATTCACTATTTCTGAATTTCATCAGTTCCTATGAACTCTTGGTATATAAGTATATACATCAAGATTTTAAACGTGTTATGTTTTCTCATTAGATGATAACATTTGAAAGTGGTTTCTTTGTCTTCAAGCCTATTTTAAACATTTTTGTAGCTAGTTGGATAGTGTAAAAAGAGAGTTGTAGGACCCCTTTCAGGTTGCCAAACCAACATGGAAACTTTTTATCAAATTAAATAACTATTTGAAACTCTATAGTATTACTTTTTGTATGAAATGGAACTTTAAAAAAAAAGGTGTTTCACTCGTTGTCCTTTCTCTTTATATCTTCTTAGTTACGAAATGAAGTGGAATGAAATGAAATGAATACATGATTCTAAACCTTTTCTTTAGAATGCAAATGATTCTAACTTGTGAGTGAAGATTGTACATAACCCTTATAAAATGCATTTGTATTTAAAATAAGTTGACTTAAGAGAAGTGTAGTGAAAGAAAAGGGGTCTTGTTACCCCATGTTCCCAGTTTGCCTTTTGTACCCTAGTAAGTGGCCCAAAACCAAACAAAGGTAGTTTTCCTATGATATTCTTATGATTTATCTCTTACTGGGATTAAATTACACAAGTGGATGTCTTGCTTGCTGTATGTGTTAACACTACAGTGTATAAGAGAAAATAATTGGGTTGTCTTGTGTTGGGTTACACTCTTTATAGTAGTGAACCCATTAGTGAAAAGTATGTGTTATTTTGTTTACAAATGTTATAAAATGATGCTAATAATGAGACCATAGTACAATGTAAGAGTAAATCATATAAGAGTAAAAAAATATTTGAGGTTATGAATAACATCACTCTTGGACTCCCTATAACTCAATTAGACATTTACTTATGTTAAAGAGAATATGAATTTCCTTGTTGAGATAAAACTTCGAGAAAACAAAAGAAATACTTCTTCAAAATGTTAGACATGTACTTTTGTAACTCTTCATGTCTTAAAATGATGCCAAAAAAAATGAGACCTAAGAAATAGTGTAAATGAAATGAGAATCAAGAGTATATGTGATAATGGTTTAGGAACAAATTTTCTCTTAAGTCCTTATGGTAGATTTAAGCTTTGACTTTTTGTTATGAATGGATACAAATTGTTCTTGGTTGGACTACGCATTTGTTCTAGTATAGATTCCACTAAAAATAAAATGAAATAAAATTATGTCATTTAAATGCTTAATTGAATCAAACTAAATTTGGAACTAAATCAAACATAGTACGAGAAAAAATTGTGCTTCTAATGTAAGGAATTTGATAAGAAAGGGAAAAATTAAACCTTCACCTCCTTTGATGTGTGTTATTTTCCCTCGAGAACTTATGGTTGGTCCCCTTGCATAATCAGGGTAAAATTAAACCTCAACTAAACATATTTTATGAAACGAACCTTTAACATAAGAACGAGAGAATTAGGAAATTTTTATGTCATTGGAAATATGGAATTTAATCACGTAAGTTATGGAGATTGTCATAAGGGATAAAGATCAAAATTAAATGGTTGAACAATAAGATGAATGTGAAATGAATTTAAGAACTTGTAGATGGAAAAAGGACAAAACTATCCTTACATAATAATATTCCTTGAATGTGGATCGTAATTAAGATGTAATCATGGTAATGATGTGTGTGGGATTGCAAATCCTTTCGTCCCTTTCCTTCTTATTGGGTCATTGATAGCATTTATTCATTAGATAAAGTGTGGCATAAACATGTATATGGTGTTTTCATGTGTCTATGTGAGTTGATGAATTATGTAAGTGTTGTATGCGTTGTCGAATTTCTGTATTTAGGGCCGTTGCGGTGTTGTGTAGTGAGCAATGTAAGTGAAAAAAAACTTATCCTGGTATTTTACTGTCGTATTTGTGTGTGTAATTTGTGGTTGTTACATTCTACATAGAGTTTTTGTGAAAAATCAAAAATAAAATTTTCCAAATGTCATGTTTTCAAAAGAGGAACAAACATAAAGGCATTAGGTATCATTTTATTTGGGATTTTGTTAACAATAAAGAAATTTGTCTTTAAGTTTTTAGATCCGAAGTTCAGTTTGTGTATATATTTATGAAGCCTTTTGGAAAGGAAGTTTTCAAATATGTGAGAAGTTGTTTGGGAGTTTGTGATCAAGAATACACACCCAACTCCAAAAATACACTCTCAGCTCTAGAATAATACAAGTTTGGAAGTCAAAATTAAGTAGGATTGTTAGAAAAATCGTGGAAGTTTAATTTTGTCTTCCTCTTATTATTAGGAAAAATCTAAAGTTTAATTTAAAGCATGTTTTAGTTGTTTAAGTTTAGGAAAATCCAATTTATTTCTAGTTTTAGGAAAGAACATTTTGAAGATAAAATAAACTTTGTTTTTAAACTGTTGTATTTTAGAATTCTAGTTTTTTTTGAGAAGAAATCCCTCTATATAAAATTTTTATTTAGCTGAAAATTTAACAAAGAAGAAGATTGATATGCACAAAAATACAGATTTGATTTTCGAGTAGTTTATTATATTTGCAATATTCTTTATTTTCATTATATTGTTACCTATTTTATTTTCCTAATTTCTACATGTAATGCCCACTTCTCTTTGACACTAAATGAACCATGATTATCTTTTCCTAATTGTTTATAGTCGTAAACCTGACTGTTGTATTTTACTTAGCATGCAAATAAAAGGTACGAACATCATTATTATTATTGTTTTTTGGTTATCATTTTGAATGTATAGGTGTATTGTTGAATTGATGGGAAATTAAGGATAAGTAAATTAGCTAGAAGATTTTCCTTGTTATAAATTGATTGTGATACCTTTACTCTTCGATATTGGTCTGTTATATTTAATCTAACACTATGACTGAACACATAGAAATTATTGCACATTGTACCTATAAATTTCAATAGATGAACAACATTAACTTATTTTGATATGGGAATAAAAGGATAGACATTATTGTAACTAAATTTCAGTATGGAAGATAATAATGTGTTGTCATCTTAGATATATGTTGATATTTTGAATTATTTTCATATTGCTTTTTATTATGATGTTCAAGTTATTTTTTGATTCCTTCGATGTTGGAGAATTTGAAAAAATGTGAACAAGTGAAATTATTGCTTAAGTTAGATGATTTAGTTGGTTTATGATCGTAATTGCAAACTAATGTATTAGTGGAATCAAAATGTTGTAAATTGAGAGTAATTGTTGAATCACTTGGTCTTAGCAATAGTAGCTATGACATTTGACATTGAAATTGATATGTATATATATGCATTTTTATTAGTTTGATATCACTAATATGGCCACGACGCCAGAAAGGTATTATGTGATTTTGCAGGTAATTATTTCACAACAATAAACTATAGGGGGTAGGATACCAACAATGAAGGAGTGTGGGGTGTTGGTATCCAAATTTGTTCTCCCTTTCAAGCTGAGAAGCATCACAAATTTGACATGGAGCTTAGAGATAGATAGATCATAATGTGTGTTATTTTGTAGCTGGCGATGAGATCTAAGTGGCCCTTTGTCACTCAGACTTGTGGAGAGATGGATAACACCTGCAAGAGGATTTAACCTATCCTCATTAATTTAAGTTGTGCCTCTTCAACTAGGGTGCGAGGACCCATAGTGTAACCTCTGTTTGATGAAGGAGAGGAAGATATCCTTCTTTTGCATAAATTTAATGAAGAAAACCTTAGGAAAGTATGATTAATGCTCCATAATTTAACTCTCAAGAGTTGTCACTTCTAAAAGATGGAGATACTTTTAAAACATCCAACTAAGGTTAGTGAAGACATTATGGGATCCTGATTGTTTTGCATATTTTAGTAAATATATTTTGTTCCTTTGTTGATATATAGGGAAAACATGGTTAGTTCAGGATGGATTCATGGTTTTCGAATAATTTTAGTGGGAGATTATGTAGGATAAAGTTGATTATTTCATATCATTGAGAGACTTCACAACAATTTGAAATCTAAATGACAGAAAGATTCAGAATAGCTAGAATATTCCTTCAACAGGAAGGTGTACATCAATAGAGGTACATATTTTCACAGTTTCACACAATCTCTAAGAATTTAACATGAAGGCTCAAACTAAAGACTCAGTAAAATATCGAAGACCCCTGGTTCCTCATGCCTAAGATACAATCAAAGGATTACAAACAATCTTTAAAAACAAATGACAGTGAAGTGATTTTAAATTGTTTATCTCATTGTAGGATGAAGGCTCTACTTGAAATGAAATTGAAAATTCCACTAAATTATCACAGGGATTAGATCATGCATGATTCGGAGATACTTTAACACAATATTGCAATAGGAGTTAGAAAAGATACTTACAGACATTATGAAATAAACCAAACAAAAATTGCTCCAAGATTAACACAAATTAACTCAAAATTGATTAAATTGATCAGCAAGGGAAAGATTCTTTGTATAATCTCAAAGTCTGTCAATGGTTTTACACTCGCAACCAACTTTACGTGATCAAAATTTAAAACACAGGATATTAATAGGTTTCTCAGATTGGTCTCTCAGGAAGACAGACTCTCTCAAATTTTTCTCTTAAGAATTCAACCCCCAACCATTTGCAAGAGTATTCTCATTGCATTTATACATTTAACTCGCTCACTCATCCCAAATTTTCCCCTAAAAAATAATAATATTTGAGAGACCTTTTCTTGTTACCAATTTACCTCAAAAAGTAACATTTAAAACATTCACATCCAAAAGCTACCAACTGGACCAATTATGAACTGATCACATTTCACTGACTCTCGACTAATGACTAAGATTCCATGCAACAAATTTTTGGTAGTCTTTCTAATCATTTTGATTCTATCATGCAAGAAATCCCCATTTTAATCATTTTCGAAAGGCTGTGTACAACTTGACCTGACAAGTAATCCTTTTCACCCTAGAGGCAACACCTTTATCATCTTATATGACTACAACCTCCATGATTTCATCATTGTCCCTCTCTTTCCTCTCAAAATCTTCCCCTCATCAATCTTCTCTGGTAATTCACATTTTTGCAAGTGCCCGAGCAATTTGATTTTCAAAATATCAACCTTATCAATTCTTGGAATCAAAAATAAAGTTCTAAATCCATTCAATGGAACTTTGTAGACAAAAACGATGAGGAATTTCATCAAAAATGATGAGAAAAAGTGCATATTCGTATCTCCAAGAGTCTTGGAGCAAAAAAGGTTGAAAAACATGTGAAATGCACAACAATCATTTATTCTGCCCCTTTTCAACTCTAGATTAGAGTCGTCCATGTGTTTTCTTAGCAGAATTGCAAAGGTGAGCTACAATGGCAAGTTTCACAACAAGTGCGGGCCTTCCACGTACCTTGGGCCCAAGAAAAATGCCTTTTGGCCTTTGAAAAATTCAAAGTAAAAAAGGAGCCAGTAGAAGCCTCCACATGTCTCAATGGCGCACTTTGAGATGATCCCAAAAAGTGGAGACCCGAAACAAGCAGGTGCTCACCAAGTGTCTCAATATGATATAGTTGATAAGAAAGTTTAAGGATCAGTGGAAGGCGGCATGTATCTAGGGTCCGAGACAATATTCCTTGGCAATTGAAAAGTCCAAGCAAAGGCATACTAAGCGGAAGCCTCAAAGTGTCCTTCTAGTGCTTCTTCACAATAAAATTTAGGGGGTGGTCCCCAAATAGGTGTGATCCTTCCATGTTTCCCAGGCCTTTGAAAATTTCTTTGAAAAATTTAAGCATAGAGCAGGGCTGACGGAAGCCTCCACGTGTCTCCCTGACGTAACTATTAAGGTGGGACCCTGAGGCTGATCCTCAAAAGAGTGTGGGCCCTCCATGTGTCCATGGTTTGCACAAGTTGTATTGGCTGCATGAAAAATTTGTCTAAGTGTGGGCGAGGTAGCATAAACCTCAACGTGTCTTCCTGGTGTAACTCCAAGGTAAAACCAAAAGGTGAATTTTCATATGAGTGCTAGCCCTCCATGTGTAAAAGTTTTGAGTTAAAGCAAGCCTTAGAGTATTCAAAGTTCCCCACTAAGCTGCATCCGATCAGAAAGGGAGAAATTTCCACAAATGCTGAGATGTAAATTTTACGGGGAAAAACACACCCGTCAAACCATAAAATGTAGGAAAATCACCATTTGAGCCCGGAAATGAATCTTTATTTCAAGACAGAGAATTTTGAAATGATATAAGGCCCAAATATGATCTTCCGAGCCACATCCAATCACGTTTCCATAAATATTGGGACAAAAAATGATAGGGAAAATAAAACTTGACTGCGAAAAAATGGAAGGAAGGTAAAAAACTTGATTTATGCCCAAGTTACAATTCTTTCACACAAATAGAGGAACAAAAAATAAAATCTAGATTTAAAGCAATCCTCGACCGAAGGAAGGGATTGATCATGGCATCCAAAGAAGGAAAATGTGTTCATGCATCAATATGGGGAGATAAAAATGATGACAGAGCCCACAAATTGTATAATTTCAAGGAAAAAAGAGGCGAGATTAAATTGAGCACAATCATCAACTCTGACTCGAGGATGGGCACTCCTTGTGAGTGCCACAAGAAAAATAGCAGACCAAGTTCCAGAAACAAACCATTGGTTAATAGGGTTAAAGAATAATCTTGCAGAGAAAAACAATAATAACCAACTCCCCCAAGGATGAACCGAGAAACCAACAAAACAGTTACCAAGGACTAGGACAAATAAAAATAGAAAAACACTAAAGCAAAAAGAAACCAAAAGACTATACACTATACAAATGGAGTATACCTTGATTCTGAGAAATCATTCAAGGAAATGTTTCAAGTGCCTACCATTAATAGGTAATTCAGGCAACTCCCCATCTAATTATTTTAGGAAGAAGGTATTTTCACCAATTCAAATGTCAAATGAATAAGGGTGCATCCACAAAGTATCAAATTTACCTTGTTTACCCTTATTTTCATGCCCGATGTCCCATAATAGCACAAGATCCCCAATGCTAAAAGATCTTGGAGTCACCTTCTTGTCAAATAACTTCTTCAACTTTTCTTTGAACTTCACATGCCACTGATGGGATGCCCTTCTTTCTTCATCTAACAGAATAATCTAATTGATTTGAGCATCATATGGACTAACTTCTCGATCTTTAATTTGTTGAACAAACTGAAATGAAGACAATTGAAAATGAAAGGGAAACAAATCTTGAGTTCCATATACCAACTCAAATGGGATTTTACAAGTAGTTTTAGTTCACCCCACTTTTTTTTTTCAGCTCCAAGGTTCTTCTAATGATCTTCAACAAGTATTTATTGTTGGACTCAGCTTGTCCATTTCCTTGGGGATTGTAGTTAGAACCATATGTCAAATTGACTCCATAATATTTTTACATTTCCACCAAAGGTTTGGCTCTAAAACTCATGGTATTATTAGCAACAATCTTATCTGGCACTCCAAATATGAATATGATTTGATTCAGCATGAAGTCTATGAAAACATGGTGTGTTGCTTTCTTGGTGGGGATTGCTTCCACCAACTTAGTGAAATAATCAATGGCTACAAGAATCCACTTATGACCAACCCTAGAAGGATCTAAAATTTCACCAATAAAATCCATTCTCCATTTATTAAATGGGGCTCTAATTGACACATGGTACAAAGGAAGGGATCCTAAAGCTTTCATTATTCTAGAAGAAAGATGACAAATTTCAAATTTCCTGACAAATAGAGTTGTATATTTGAAGACATTTGGCCACCAATAACTAGCCCTCAAGATTTTATGTGTTGTAACTCTTCCAACAAAATTTCCCCAAAAAACTCCTCCATGGAGATCAGAAATTACCTTTAGGGTTTCATCCTCAGCAATGCATCTTAAGAGAACTCCCTTTGGGTTCTTCAAAGCTAACCTAAAATAAGTAATGAGATATTTTTTAGAGGATAACTTACAAGCTCTTTTATGATTTTTACTCAAATGTTGAGGGAAACATAGATTTGTGAGATAAAATATTATATCATTGTACCAATTTGAGCTTACTAACTTTGCAAGGACATCAACTATTTCTCCTTCTACTTCATCCACCTCAATAGTTTGTAAGTTTCTCTCAGCCATAAGCTTAGCTAGGATGAAACCTATTATCAATTTTGTGGTTTGGATATCCATGTCATATTCCTACAACTGATTTACCCATATGTATATTTTACTTGATACCTCTATCTCTAATAAGATATCTTTCACAATGATGTGGGGAACATAGGAAACATCTTTATAGCTCAAGATGTAAGGTCTATAAGGCTTTGTTGCTTTTACCAAGGAAAATTCTTACTTATCCATGATGGTGTACTTCAACTCATCTCCTTGAAATGATTTACTGAAAAATGAAATTGGTCTCTCAGTCCCTTCATCATTATTGAGCAATAAGATAGATGCAATGGTGATTTCTAAAGAAAAAGAAAACATTTGAAAGGCTTCTTGTAATTTGGAGTTGCCAAAAAAGGGGCATGATTTTATGCTTCTTTGATCCCATTGAAAGCTTGAATGGAAGCTTCTTCCCATTTGATAACTTGGTCCTCCTTCAGCATGCTAGTAATGAGGATGGTCAACTCAACAATGTTAGACACAAATCTTCTGATAAAGTTTATTTGTCTAAAGAAGGATTAAACTCCCTTCTTCATTCTCAGAATTGGAACCTTACTGATGGCTTCTACTCTCTCGAGATCAATCATGACCCCTGCCTTTGATACAATGTGACCAAGAAGATTTTCCTTTTGCACTCCAAAATGGAACTTCTTGGGATTCAATGATATGCCATACTCTCTACACCTTAACAACATTCTCTTTAAGTGTTGCAAGTGATCATTTGTTTTTCTGGAAAATATAGTTAAATCTTATTGATAAACAACAATGAATTCATTCATATAACCACCGAAAGATACATCCATTGCTCTTTGGAAAGATGTTCCAGCATTCATTAAGATAAAAGGAATCCTGACATAGAAATAAGTTCGCCATGGAGTGGTAAACGAAGTCTTTATTCTTTTTGAGTCCTTCACAACAACTTTATTATAGCCATAGAAACCATCCAAAGTGGATATAAATTCAAAACCAATTACCAATTGTAGCATATTCTACATGTTTGGAAGAGGGTAATTAACTTTCAATGATGATTTATTAAAGTTCCTAAAATCTACGCACAACCTTATAGCACCATTCTTTTTTCTGATAGGTAATTAATTTACAGCCGAAGATGAGTAACTTCTGGGCTGAATGATCCCTCAATTTCTTCAATTCTTCTTTCATATTCAAAGAAAGGATCAGATTGATCAGCCTTTATTTTTGTTTGAAAGTATTAGCATTAGATTCAAGAGTAATTTCATGTTGTAACAAATCTTCCCTGTATGCCTTCAACTCATAGTAAGACATAGCTAGGAAGTCTTGATATTTCTTCAATAAGAACATAGGAATTCTTCTCTTCCTTTCTCAAATTTCTTCCTAACCATATTTTACATGGTTTTTCCTTTGTACCCCAGTCGTGCTCTTCCACATCTCTTGAAACTAACATACTTCTATTAATAATGCAATTAAGATTATCAAAGTTTGATTCAAGTGCCACAAAACCTATGGGAATAGTATTTCTCTTAAGTTGGATGATGTCTTTGCCAAATAAAGTTTCCTTTCCTTCAGCAACACACACCATTGGTTCCCAATTTATAATTTGGTTAGGAAACTCACCTTGGTTATACAAAAACTATTTCAGCTGGGCATCATCATCAAACACTTTCTAATTTTTAACATTATCAGGGACAAATGGCCTTGTTAGTATTTCAACAACATACTAACAAAATGGACATTCTGTACAATTTCAAAATTTGGATCCTAGCACTACTAAATTTTTAGAAATCGATTTAAACTTTATATCATGGTGCACAATATTAAATGAGTCAAATATTTCAATCAAATCCTATACTTCATGTTTGTATTGTTTCATTCTCTAATTTTTAGTAGCATACAATTTTTTAATTTGCTTGACAATCAGGTCTGAATCTTCTTTGACAATGATATCCTTTACACCATATTTCCATGTAATTCTCAAACCCAATAACAATGCTTCATATTTAGAAACATTGTTAGTGCATTCAAATTTGAGTTTGAAAGAAAAAAAACTCTTCCTGGCCTTGAGAAATCAAAACAATACCAACACCATTGCCAAACTTGGAAAAAGCTCCATCGAATAACAGGGTCCAAGGAAAACCTACTTGTTCAAGCCATTTAGATTGATCAATCTTGTGTTCTTTTCCATTAGCAAATCCAACAAATTTATTAGCATCTACATCATCATACAACACTTTATAAGAATCATTATTGGGATCTTCAATGAAGTGCAACATCTTCTTCTCTCCATATAAATTTACAAAGCTTCCTTCAATTGGAATGGTGGCAAAGGACATATCCATCTGAACACTTACACCAACACTTACATCCCACTTTCTTGATAACAACATGCCCCATTTAGCTGGGAAATCACCAATAATAACATCAAGTTTCAATTTCTTACCCAGATAATCTGTAAGTTGTACCACCAAACCTTGTACATACCCTAAAACTGGCACCTCTCTAGAATCCATTTAAGTACACTTTCCATAAGCTGATGTCACTTTAAAGATAAATTCATTCATTAATTCTAGAGGTATAAAATTACATGATGATCCGGAATCAAACATATAATTGTGCAACAGTATGTCCTTAATAATCAGCATTGTAAACAATGGATCAACATTTAATTGAAACTCAACCAAATATGTTCCCAAGTAAACTTTAGGTGGTTCACCTATTTCAACTTTGAAATGGTAGGAGGAGTCTCAATACTATTTACATTTGTACCTTAGGTAATATTTTCTTCTTTTAATCCCAAATACTCAAAGTTCCTTTTCTTGTGCTCAGGAATGCTAAGCAGTTCAAAAATTGGAACAAAAATATTGATCTTACTCAAGACTTGGGCAATTTCATAAGGAATGTATTTTGGCAAAGCCACATTTTGAGAAATATTGAAAAACTCATCAGATGGTACAAGATTTTTCACATCTTGGGCATGGGTGGGAACACCAGTTCTACTTGAGACAACAAGGCCTTTTCAAGATGCATCTTTCTTTGGAGTTTCTTTTGGGATATGTATGAGAACTAGGATTTTTGGTTTGTCTTGAGGCCCTGCCCCTTTGAAAGATTTACTTATTGTGTTATACTCTTTTTCGTGGGCAACAAAAATAGTCATTAACAGTTGTATGTCCTCTTCTGATGGGATTCCTCCATCACACTTCTTAATCATTATAGCTCTTAAGTACTTGAAATCATTATTAGGAATTTCAAAAGATTGTACCATATGTATTTCTAAAGTATGAGAGGGAGGAAGAAGACGTACTTAGTGAATGCAAGCCCACAAACTTGTAGCAGTTTTTGCACTTATTACTTCAATTGAATTTTCTCCTTACTGTGAGCTTGTAGAGAAATCCACCATGCATGCATCATTATCAGTGTTATCATCATCATCAGCTTCTTCAACTTGCTGATCAAATTCACATGGCAGGTGTGGTAAGAATAATTTGTCACACCAATCAATTTATTTTGTCTCTTCAACAACTCTGGCATTTAGTGGACTAGACACTACTCTATTTTCCCTTACTTGGGGTTGTCTAGCTCCCATGTGTCCTTTACCTCTTTCATCAGATCTCTGATCATTTCTAGGATGATTTGCAAATCTGTCTTGTCCTTATTGCCTATGCTGACCTTAAGAACATTGTGAATTCATTTCTCTACCTTGGCTAGCTTGTAAGAGATTTCTATGACAACTCCGTCCAAAGTATTTACAACTTCCTCAACATCTACATCCTTACTTGATTAATGTTTTTATGGGTTGATAAGTTTAACACCCTCCCTCTTAGGAGGTTTCTCAACTACGTTAATGTTGGTCTCAATTTGCAAAACCATGGTAAAGGCCTGCCTCAAAGTTTCAGAGTTCTTATCCCTCAAATAGTAAGAAACTTTCTTATCAAATGCATATGAATACTCCATTATACATGATTCATCACATTGCCTAAAATTAATAGGTAGTCTTCTCAATGTTTTGTTAAATCTTGTATTAAAATCATGCACTGAATAATTAGGATTATTTTTATATTTTGATAAAAGAAACATGGGGTCTATTTTATCTCCATAGTGAAATCTAAAAGCATTCTTCATCTTTGTCTAAGAATCAATATAATTATTTAGAAAATATTTATAACTGTCCCTTACATCTTCTTCTAGAGTATGGATAAACAATTTAATGTACACATCCTCAAATTCGATTTCAAATTCATGCATTATATTGAAAAAGAGCTTCACGTGCTGATCACCAGTGATTGCTTTATTTCCTTGAAAAGTAGGCAATATATTTCTTACATCTTGTGGAACAACATTTGGATAGTTAGGCATACCTCTAAAATTGATGGGACCAAAAGTATTAACAAAAAATGGAGGTATGAGTGGAGGCTGAGCCATATTATTTTGAGGAGGTGACCTTGGAGGAGATGAAAACTGATGAGTGAGAGGTTTGTGTTGTATAGGGATGTAATTCTCAGAATGAATACCCTCTAAAGGCTCTATTTCTTGGAAAACTCTATCAGATTTGGAAAATACATGGGTAGATTCAGAAGATTTTTTTTCAAATACAAATGAAGGCCCCTCTCTAAATGGAGAATATAATTCAACAAAGAGACTACCTAATTCAGATTCACTTAAGGAAGTATTGCAATCTTTTATCATAGGCTGATCAGTTTCACCAATGGAGATCTCTTTTCTTGATGCTTAATCTCCAAAAACCTTCCAAATTCTTCTTCCTTATGAATTAAACTTTCCCAACTCTGCAAAAAAACTTCTACTAGAGTCCTTAGCGAAGAAATATCTTTTTCCTTCCAGCTTTACAGACATTAATGACAAATCTTACTTGATATATGTTAAGTCACTGGTATTTATTAATATTTTAAACAATATAGAGTCGCAACTAAGGATTTTCACCTTAGTTTATGCAAATGTACTATGAAAGACCTATCAAATTTATTTCAATACCAAATTCATGCAAAGCTTACAAGATCTACTCTTCTTCTACCCAAAATTTTCAATGATGAAAAAAAAAATTTAGTGTAATAACTGTATAAGCTAGAAATATTGCACTCAGAACTTACAACTTTGAAAAATTCTTACAGATCTGAATAGATAATGATGTTCCAGCAATGTATTAGCACACAACACATGTAAGAAGTATTACAAAGGTCTGTATGTACTACATTTGTAAAATACTTCAAAGATTCACTGGAAATAGTGGCACAAGTGTTGGTATCCAAATTTTCTCTCCCTTTCAAGCTAAGAAACATCACATATTTGGCATGGATCTTAGAGAAAGATAGATCATAATGTGTGTCATTTTGTAGCTGGGGATGAGATCTAACTGGCCCTTTGTCACTCAAATTTATGGAGAGATGGATATCACCTACAAGAGTATTTGACCTATCCTCACTACTTTAGGTTGTGCCTCTTCAACCAGGGTGAGAGGACCCATATTGTAACCTCTTTTTGATGAAGGAGATGGATATATCCTTATTTTGCACAAATTTTATGAAGAAAACCTTGGGAAAATATGATCAATACTTCATAATTTAACTCTCAAGAGTTGTCACTTGTAAAATATGGAGATACTTTCAAATCAAGGCTAAGCTTACTGAAGACATTATGGGATCCTAATTGTTCTACATATTTTAGTAAATAGATTTTGTTCCTTTATTGATATATAGGGAAAACATGGGTAGTTCAAGATAGATTCATGGTTTTTGAATAATATTTGTGGGATATTAAGTAAGATAAAGTTGATTATACGAGATATTTGAGGGACTTCACAAAAATTTGAAAGATAAATGACCAAAATCTTCAAAATAGCTAAAATATTCCTTCAACCAGAAGGTGTGCATTAATGGAGGCCCAGATTTACACGGTTTCACACAATCTCTAAGAATTTAACACGAAGGATCAAGCTAAAGACTTAGTAAAACATCAAAGACCCATGGTTCCTCATGCCTAATATACACTCGAAGGCTTATAGAAAATCTTTATCAACAAATGACAGTGAAGTGATTTTAAATTGTTTATCTCATTGCAGGATGAAGGCTCTTCTTGGAATGAAATTACAAATGCCACTAAATTTTCAAAGGGACAAGATTATGTGTGATTCATAGGGACTTTAACACAAAATTTCAATAGGAATAAGAAAACTACTTGCAGACATTCTGAAATAGAGAAGACACAAATTGCTTCAATATTGACATAGATTAACTAGAAATTGATTAAATTCATCAGTAGGGGAAAGTTTCATTGAACAGTATTTAAGCTTGTCAATGGTTGTAAACTCATAACCAACTTGACATGATTGAAATTTAAAACATGGGATATTAACAAGTTTCTCGGATTGGTCTCTCAGGAAGATGGGATCTCTCAAAATTTTCTCTTAAGAATTCAATCCCCAACCATTTGCAATAGTATTTTCATTGCATTTATACATTTCACTTGCTCACTCATCCCAAATTTTTCCCCCAAAAAGAATAATATTTGAGGGACCTTCTCTTGTTACCAATTTACCTCAGAAAGTGACATTTAACAAATTCACATTCAAAATCTCCCAGGTGGACCAATTATGAATTGACCACATTTCTCAGACCCTCGACTAAAGACTAGGATGCCATGCCACAATGTTTTGGCAGTCTTAATCATTATGATTCTATCATGTGAGAATTCCCTGTTTTAATCATTTTCTGGTGGCTATGTGCAACTAGATATGACATGTAATCCTTTTCACCCTCGAGGAAACACCTTTTTCATCATTTTTTCCTGCAACCTCCATCATTTCATCCTTTTCCCTCTATTTCCTCTGCAACTCTACCCCACATTCATCTTCTTTGGTAATTCATGTTTCTGCAGGTGCTTGAGAAATTCCAATTTTAAAATATCAACCTTAAAACATCTTGGACTCACAAATTAAGTTCTAAATCCATTCAATGGCACTTTAAAGACAAAAATGACAAGGAATTACATAAAAAATGATGAAAAATAGTCCGTATTCACATCTCTGGGAGTCTCAGAGCAAAAATGGTGGAAAAACTGGTGAAATGTACAACTGTTGATTCTTCCCCTTCTCAACTCTACATTAGATTCTTCCACATGTTTTCTTGGTGCAACTACAAGGGTGAGGTACAATGGCAAGTTTCCAAAAAAGCGTGGGCCTTCCACATGCCTCGGACCCAAGAAAAATGCCTTTTAGCCTTTAAAAAAGTCACAGTAAAAAAGCTGTCAACGGAAGCCTCCACGTGTCTCGATGGGGTACTTTGAGATGCTCACCAAAAGTAGAGACCCCAAACAAGCGTGGGCTCACCATGTGTCTTAGTCTAGGCTCCGAGACAATTTCCCTTGGCCATTGAAAAGTCCACGCAAAGGAAGAGTGAACGGAAGCCTCTAAGTGTCCTTCTAGCGCTTCTTCAAAATAAAATTTAAGTGTTGGTACCCACACAGGTGCATTCCTTCCACGTTTATTAGGCCTTAGAAAATTTCTTTGAAAATTTTAAGTATAGAGCGGGGCTGATGGAAGCCTCCACGCATCTCCCCAATGCAACTATTAAGGTGGGACCATGAGGATGATCCTCAAACAAGCATCTGTGCTTCACATGTCCATGGTCTTCCAAAGTTATACCAGTGACATGAAATTTTTTTCTAAGTCTTGGTAAGGCAGCGGAAACCTCCACGTGTCTCCCTGATGTAACTCCAAGGTTAAACCAAAAGGAAAACTTTCAGATGAGTGCCGACACTCCACGTGGAAAAGTTTTGAGTTGAAGTGAACCTTAAAGTTTTCAAAGTGCCCCACTGAGCTGCATGCATCAAGAAAGGGAGACATTTCCACAAATTTTGATATGTAAATTGTACAGTGAAAAACACACACATCAAACCATAAAATGTAGGAAAATCACCATTTGATCCCAGAAATGAATCTTTCTTTCAAGACAAAGAATTTAGAAATGATATAAGGCCCAGGTGTGACCTTCCAAGCCACATACAATCATGTTTCCACAAATATTTAGAAAAAAAATGATATGGAAAATAAAACGTGACTGTGGAAAAATGGAAGGAAGGGAAAAACCTGATTTTACACCCAACTTACAAATTCTTTCACATGGATAGAGGAACAGACAACAAAATCTAGATTTAAAGTGTTCCTCAACCAAAAGAAGGAACTGATCATGGAAAAAAAATGGAGGATAGAGTTTTCATGCATCAATATGGGGAGATAAAAAAGAGGAGAAAGCCCGCAAATTGAATAATTTCAAGGACAAATGCGGTGAGATCAAATTGAGCTCTAACATTGGGTATAAGAAACTGGTCACCATGTCAACTTGTTATATTGTGTACATGTCATGTTTTTTGTTAGGGGGTCCCCAGGGGGGGTTACCCCTAACTGTGACCAAGGAGTTTTTGTGTTTCTCTTTTAATTTCCTTCAATTAATTTGAGTGCTTGTAATTTTATGGTTATGTAATTCCCTTTTATCTTTTATCGATTAATGTGTCTTAATTATGTTATTCAATCATGTTAGTAAACTTAATTATGGACGGAACAAAATAAGTCATTTATTAAATTATATGGTTCTTTGGTTTATGTGTTTGAAGTTGAGTATATGTGATCTTGAGTGTTGTACACTCTACCTCTCCTTAGAAATTCAGATTTCGCCATAAGGGCCAATTTTGCAGTCTTATGAGACAAGTTAAACTTGTTCCAAACCTCTTAATTTATTATACCAACCCCACATATGGGTTAAGGGGTAAAAAATAGACCCCATTAACTGTTTGTAATGTAAAAGGTGAGATTTGATTTGCACTTTCCTTCATGTGTCTTAATTTTTTTTCATTTGGGGTGTGCGTTGAAATGGTGTTTGCAAGAGGGTTGTCATACCTCACAACCACCCATTTATTATGCCTTGCGGCTTAGGTTTTACTTGTGATATGGAGTTGAGGATGAGTTACGTGGCATCCTACATGGAGCCACATCACCATCCTCCTCCATTTTCCTTTATATTCTTGTTTAATTGATGTTTGAGGGGTTATTTACTCATTTTTTTTTAGGGAATGCTTCAAATTTTGGAGAGATTTCTTGAGAATGGTGAATGGAGCTTAGTGTGAATGGTGGTTGCTTAGGATTTTGGAAAGCTTGGAGCTTGTTTTGTATTGATACTATTCATTTCTAAGGTAGATCTTCTCCCTTGTTTTTACCTTACTATATTTTTTTGTGCTCTTATGTGAAGATGTTGATTGTTATATTGGTTATGATTGATGGAATATAATTGATTCTTAGGGTGTGGAAGAAATGTAAATGGGGGTAAAACATGAGAGTCATTAGAGAAATGTTATTAGATATTTGAGAAGGGAGCTGGGTTGGGATGTCAACCTAGTTGATAAATATGTTTTGTGTTTATCCTGTTATTTTCTTGAGGGAGGCATAAGAGTGAGGAAGATATAAGAATGGGTTGTTTTCTTAAGGGAGGAATAATATTAGTGTATCTTCTCAGAGGGAGGTATAAGAGTGTTGTATGTATTGTGATGGATTTTTAGAGGCTCTTAGGTGGACACCCAAGCCCTTGGGATGCATGAGAAGAACCCCCATGTTCGTTTCTCCTTCATGGCTTTAGTATGAAGCCTTCATGTTTTGATATTTTTGTCTTGTGGTAAAATTTGTATTGTATTAATGCATAAAATATCTTTATTCAATGTGTGTGTGGAAGCCATTATTGATTTTCCATGGCTATCTAATAGCCCTCATTGCTTCCTTGTTGGGGTTCGAGGGCCAATGACGAAGAAGGATTCTATCCCTCGTTGGATATTTCTATTGGGTGGAGAATGTTTCCGACTCCCCCATTTTGTTGTGTGCATAGCTTGATGAGATGGTGGAGCTCAATAGAAGAAATGCTATTGTTGGGAAAAGGCATGTGGAGTGAAATTTTATCTATTATGGTTTTACAACTTGTAAATTTTACCAACACTATATTGGATGTAATCATATCCATTGGTTAGATCCTTGTAAATGTTTAATTATGATTCTCATTATTTCATATGAATGTGAACCTTGTAATGATCTTGTTAATGGAAACTAAGCTCTAACAAATCAAAATTTGTGTGTAGGAGTGACTTTGAAAATATTTTATTCTTAAAGGTTAGTGCTCTTGGATGGGAACTAAATATCGATTAATGGAATTAATGACAATCCTTGGTTACTTGAATATTGAATTGAATTTCATTTAAGAGTAGTTTTTTTCCCTTCCCAAATAAATGTATATAGAGGATTAATAAACCACTTCTGTTATAATTTAATTATTAGATTGAGCCCCAAAAATTTTAACTAAATGGTTGAAATAGTTTTGATATTATTATATAATAATATCATCACTTATAAAAAATATGGTATTAAACCTTATAAATAATTATTTTAGTGATATTTTTGATAATTTTATTATCTAAATGTATATATAAATAGATAAATGTGAATATATATATATATATATATCATAATTATATATTTATAATGTATAAATATAGAAATATTATATATACATATATATTATGAATAAAACTATTTAAATAAATTAAATTTGTTTTTAAAGAGTTAACTTTTAGCCAGGTGGGGAGGGATTTACTTTTAAGAGAAGAGTTTATTATTTATATATAAACTCATTATATTTTTAATAATAGTAACTATTTCATATTAGTATTTATTAGTAATTAAAATTAGTAAAGTAATGCAAACTTTGAGGAATTGGTTTAGTGTGGCTTTCAATAAATATAATAGAAAAAAAAAAATCCATGATTTTTCTTCCAAGTGACCTATTTGGTTTTTCACGGATTGTTGTTTTTCCAAGGCCACGAACTTTGTGAACACCCATATATATATTTGGGACCACATATTTTGGTATATAAAAAAAACTATTTGTATAAATCAAACCCTCTAAAATATTCAGATATTTATAATGATACAAAAAAAATAGAAGTATTTTTTTTATCAAAACAATTATGTAGGGGTTCGAGCTTGACCCAAATGAATATATATTCTTTGTATTTACATTTATCCTAGAAGAAAATATTGTGTAGAAAAAAATAATGAAGTGAGAAAAAAACCCACAAAAGAAATGCGTAGATCCTTGCCCTAAATAAATAATAATAATTTAAAAGGAGAGCTTCCATGCATCTAATGGCCTCCATGGCTTTATATTCTCTTCTCTTATTTCTTAACCTATAAGTGAAAAACAAAATAAATGAGAGATTAGGTTTAGAATTAGAATATATGACAATCCATATGGATATCTAAGGTTACTTTTGCCAAACATAAATCTAAGGGCTAGGAAATATTAGATCTTGTGGTGTAGGATGCATCCTACATCACTTAAGTGATGGGTTATTTAAGTGTGAATGTTTTAATTAAAATGTGTGCGTGTAATGTCAAATGGGGCCTAAGGGGTTATACCTTGTTGTGTACACTTGACACCTTAGGTATTAAACCATGTTAATTTGGTTTATTTTAAAATAGGAGATTATTAATCTTACCTAATTAAATGTTGAATTTAATTTGTGGCCATTCAATAAATATAATTAATAAGAGCCTTGGGGCTGAATAGCAAAGAGTAAAATGGGTTGATATTTATATTAAGCAACGAAACTTAATAAGGGAAATCAAATCAAAATATTTTAATAGGGTTAGGCCAATGGTAACTAATTATTATTTTAGTCTCTGATTTCCTTAAAATCGTTAGAGTTTATAATTGGGATTTAATTGAAAACCTAACTAAGACCTTGTAACCATAAAAGATAAAAAACAATTATTCCATAATTTTTCTTATTTTCTTTCGGGTTTCTTAGGGATTTTGTATGGAAAAATGTGGGCATTACACTTGGTATCGAAGCCGTGGGTTCAATGCTTGGACCTTAGAGCCAAATTTTAAACCCGTAAACCAATCAAAAAAATTTGGACCTCCGTGATTAAAATAATAGTAAAACAATAAATTTGTTTCAATTATTGGGCTCTCCAAATGTCATTTTGTCAAACACGGTTAACCAAAAACATTGAATTAAATTAACATTTTTCTGAAATTCTGTTGTAAGAAGAACTTGTTTTTACATTGTAAACTATGTTGTTTGATGAGTCTTAACCCTTAATTCAGTCGTATGATGCTATAGACCCATTGAGACTGTCCCCCTAGTGTACTTGTTTTAATGATAAATTGTATGTTGTGATTCTTGTGGTTTAGCATTAGTGGTTGTATTCCAGGGTCAGGAAGAGTAAAGTTGAATTTTTTTAGTCACCTAAAGGTCTCCCCTCTTCCTTTAGTTTGTTATACAATTTAGTATTTATTTCCTCTTTGGAAACTTAATCCGCATGGGAGTAAGTGGATATTAGGTCTTGCTGTCATTTTTGATCTAGTTGTGTGTATGCGTTGTTAGGAAGGAGGTCAAGGTATAGTAACCCTATTGGCATGGCCATGAAGGGATGTGAAATGAATGTGATGTTGACTTTCTATATTTTACATTCGTAAGCTTGTGTTATTTTATCAAGGAACAACACCATATTTTTTTCTTTGATTGAGGATCTCTAATGCTCTTTTAGTTATTAATATTTTTTTTGCAAATTTTAGACATTGCAATGCGGCTACTTAGCCACTTTCTTTAATTGGTGATATTTCTTGGATTTTACTTTGATTGATGACTCAGAGCTCATTTATCTTGTTGTCTATGTAGTGAAAAGGTTACGTGATTCTTTCTTGCATGTTAATGAGATTGTTCTACACTATTTGTATCGCGACACTTCGTCGTGTGGGGGTACACCCTAGGTGCCTTGAATGTCCTCTTAGATGCTTAAAGTTATGCCTTGGTTTTGGAAGGATGAAACCTTGTGTGTCTCTAGTACCTTAGAGTGACCTTTTGTTACTCAACATTTCTATAAAGAGAGTTCATTGTGTCATGCGGCCTAATTGGTAATTTGATAGCGGTGGTGGTGATTCTCTTGTAATCTGATAAGAGATTGACCCTCGTCAAAGTAGATGTGTTTGGTTATGGGCTTATGGATTTTGTTAGGATTGGATTGACTTTTGGTTGACTGTGGATATTAGTGTAATTTTTTTTGTTTGATAGTGACATTTCATAGATGGCATGCTAATTTTTATCATGGTTTCCTTGTTTAATCTTAAAAAGTATTGACTTGTAGATTGTATGCATTTTGATAGTTATGGTTAGATTGAAGCCCATTAAGGATATGTGTTTAATTAAGTGTGCTTATTTTTATCTCGATGACCTATAAATAAGTCTACCCCTGTCTTAACATTTTAGATTGTTACGAACAAAGTTTTATGACCTATTAATCCCTGGGTTATGTAGAGACACTTAATGGATTCTTTTGGGTCTTTTGGACCTTGCTTTTAGAGATGTTAGTTTGGCAGATCTTAATATTTTAATCTCAGTGGTTCTTATATTGTGCTTCTTCTTTTAAAACTACAACTCTTGGTCATAAATTCCATGTTTGAGTAGATTAGTTAATTGTCCTCTTACATTTGATGTCTTCTTATGGGAGGTGTGGTGTCTTGGAGTAAAATGTTTCATTTTCATCTTGTTTCTTGATCGGCGATATCTTGTGGGAGTGCGAGTTTTGGTTGTAAAATCTCCTTGTATTATTATGTGAGAAAAATGTTTGTGCCTAAACAATAGACATTGTTAAACCTGTTAAATTCGTAAAAGTAAATATACCTCTTTAATTGATATTATCTTGTAACTTCTTTTGAGACTTGTAGAGACCCACTAGGAATGTTTAAAGATGCTTATAAATTATTTGGTGAACCCTTGAAATCTTAGTGTGACTCATATTAGTGGATTGATTCCTATTTCTTACAAAATTAATGATGTGTTTACTATGCTGAACGAATCTTGTTCCTTTATAATTAAAAATACGATGTGTTGATTTATCTCTCCTTCCCAAAAAAAGTAATAATGTGATATGTTCGACTCTTCCTTCTCATTAAAATTTAATTTAAAAAATGAATCTCCCAAACACCATAAAAATCTAATTGATGGGATATGAAATTGAAACATAACCAATAAAGAAGAATATAGAAAAAGGAAAATGGTCCTTGTTATAACCTTGGTAGAGTAATAGGAGAAATAAAATTGTGTAGAAGAATAGAAAGAAAACTTTGACCATCTACCTTCCCTAGGAGTAATAAAAATAAATTTTTCCACTTATACAAAATGGCGAGATATCATGCCAACATTAGTTGTGATCCTTAACGATGCAAATATATGATGCCATAATAGAATGAAGATTTTAATTAGGAAAAAATTGTAAGAAGAGTGCTTAGCAAGCGAAACTATAACTTTTTAAATAATAGTTGGTTTATATAATGAGTAAGATTTATGTGTATTAAGTGCAATGTATAGTTCAACCTCTATTTCTATCACCTACCCAGAATCATGAAACACCTTGTTGAAAGTGATGTGTTATAATTGTGTATTACTCACTTATTCATGGATGTATGTGCTTTTCCCTTGTAGGATTTTGGGTTGTCATACCCTTGTTGCCTCGTAGCTCGACAAGTGTGAGTTGTGGCCTTTTAGGATTGGGTTTTATCTCTTGTTTTTTAAGAAAAGAAGCCTCCTTGTGTGCTGAATTAGTCCTTGGTGACCTAGGTTATTGTAATTTTAAGGCAACACATGTTAAAAATATGAGACAATTTTTTGAAGTCCTCCTTTCTTCTCAATTACTTATGAAATCTTGATGTTGCCCCTTTTTCCATTGGGAAAGGAAAGTATATTTTGTTTTCGTAAACGGTTACTCACTTTTGATACGATGCACCTTTGGATTGTAGTTGGACCCCTCTTGTTACTTGTTCTTCTCCCTAGCTACCTTGAGTGCTCCTTGGTGTTACAATTTATGCATGTTCCTATTTATGGTTATTTATAGATTGAGTAGGAATTAAGATAAATGAATCCCTTTGTGTTATAGTAAATGGTACCTCTTGTATTGATATGTTAGTTTCTAGTGGAGATATTTGCTAAATGTTTGACGTCTCTAAATTTGTTTAGTGTGGTGTGTTTGATTTTTAAGTATAAAATCAGACTATAGGAAACCTTGTGGTCTTGAATTTTCTTAGTGTTACCATGAAAATTTGATTGTACGCTCTCAATTTCTATAAATGCTTCCCATGAATAGTTATCTTGATTGTAAATGTTTTACTAAATTAAGGTTCCTTCCTTCTTGTCAAACCTCATCTTGTGTGATCTTAAAATTGTGAGACCTTTGAGTAGACATGTTTCTCGTACAAAATTTTTGTCATGGCTGAGTTTTCTAGCCTCATCTAAATAACAAACTTTGAAGCGTAACTCAACCTTAGTGGAAACATCAACTTTTTTTACTACAGCAAGTTGTATCCATGGAAAATTTTGGTCATATCGAGATTCAAGAAACACTCCCTATTATTCCTTTATTTAGTGGTTATTCTTAAGGCTCCTTTGATCTTTCCATGTTTTGATGTTGTGTTGTAGCTTGGTTGGTTACGTAGAGTTACTCTTTAGAATTAAATGATCACAAACTTACATGAATTTTTTTTAGAAATCACCCCTTTCAATCTCCCTCTTCTTGTTAAATTGCATTGGACCAAATGTGGGTTCTATTGACCCACACTTGTTGAAGCAGAGGAATTCCACAAAGGATGAGATCCTATTTCTCTTGCATTATTTCCTACCTCTTTCTCCATGACTTCCAAGAGGAATTCAAATCTAAGGGGAGGGGGATGTAATGCCCACTTCTCTTTGACACTAAATGAACTAAGATTATATTTTCCAAATTGTTTATAATCGTAAACCTGACTGTTGTATTCTAGTTATCATGTAAATAAAAGGTGTGGACATCATGATTACTATTGTGTTTTGGTTATCATTTTGACTGTATAGTTGTATTGTGGACTTGATGGGAAATTAAGGATAAGACAATTAGCTAGAATAGTTTCCTTGTTATAAATTGATTGTGATACCTTTACTCTTCGATATTGTTTTGTTATATTTAATCTATCACTGTGACTGAACACATAGACATTATTGCACATTGTACCTATAAATATTAATAGATGAAAAAAAACTTATTTTTATATGGGAATCAAAGGAATGACATGAATGTAACTGAATGGATCAACTTTTGATAGAATTTCAGTATGGAGGATAATGATGTGTTTTCAGCTTAGATATATCTTGATATTTTGAATTATTTTTGTTTTGATTTTTATCATGATATTCAAGCTATTTTGTGATTCCTTTATTGTTGGAGAGTTGGTAAAATTGTGAAAAAGTGAAAGTATTGCTTAAGTTAGATGATTTAGTGGTTTATGAGTGTAATTACAAACTGATGTATTAGCGGAATCAAAAGGTTGGAAATTGAGAGTAATTGTTGAATCACTTGGTCTTAGCAATAGTAGTTAAGACATTTGACATTAAAATTGATATGTAGATGTAAGCATTTTTATTAGTTAGATGTCAATAATATTTCCATGAGGCTAGAAGGGTATTGTGTGATTTTGTAGGTAATTATTTCACAACAATAAACTACGGGGGTAGGATACCAACAACGAAGGAATGTGGGGTATTCGAAACTAGTCACCATGGAAACTTGTGTTATGTTGTGTGTGTGTCTTGTTTGTTTTTAGTGGGTCCCCATGGGGGGATTACCCCCAACAGTGACCAAGGGGTTTGTGAGTTTCTCTTTTAATTTCCTTCAATTAATTTGAGTGTATGTGATTTTATGGTGATGTAATTCCCTTTTATCTTTTATTGATTAATGTGTCTTAATTAGGTAAATTAATCATGTTACTAAATTTAATTATGGAGGGGAAAAAATAAGTCATTTATTAGATTAGATGGTTCTTTTCTTTATGTGTTTTAAGTTGAGTATATGTGATATTGATTGTTTTACACTCTAACTCTCCCTAGAAATTCGGATATGGCCTTAAGGGCCAATTTTGGAGACTTGTGAGACAAGTCAAACTTGTCCAATGCCTTTTAATTTATTATACCAACCCCACCTATGGGAAAGTGGGTCAAAAATAGACCACATTAAGTGTTTTTTATGTAAAAGGTGAGATTTTATTTGCACTTTATTTGATGTTTCTTAAATTTTGGCCTTTGGGGTGTGGGTTGAAGTGGTGTGTAAGAGGGTTGTCGTACCTCTCAACCACCCATTTATTATGACTTGGGGTTGGGGTTTGACTTGTGATGTGGAGTTGAGGATGAGTGATGTGGCATCCTACAAGGAGCCACCTCACCGTCCTCTTCCCTTTTACTGTATATGCTTGTTTATCAGTTGTTTGAGGGGTTAGTTATTTTATTTTGGAGAATGCTTATGGTGAATGGAGCTTGGTGTGAATTGTGGTTACTTAGGATTTCTGAAATCTTGGAGCTTGTTTTTTATTGATACTCTTCATTTGTAAGGTAGATCTTCTCCCTTGTTTTTACCTTACTATATTTTGTTGTGCTCTTATGTGAAGATGTTGATTGTTATATTAGTTATGATTGTGGAAATAGACTCAATTCTTAGGTTGTGGGAGAAATGGAAATTGGGGTAAAACTTGAGGGAGGCATAAGAGAAATGTTATTGGATATTTGAGGAGGGAGTTGGGTTGGGATGTCAACCTAGTTGATAAATATGTTTTGTGTTTATCTTGTTATTTTCTTGAGGGAGGCATAAGAGTGGGTTGTTTTCTTGAGGGAGGAATAAGACTAGTGTATCTTCTCGAAGGGAGGCATAAGAGTTTTGTATGTATTGTGATGGATTTTTAGAGGCTATTATGTGGACACCAAATACCTTGGGAGGCATAAGAATAACCCCATGTTACTTTCTCCTTCATGGCTTTAGTATGAATCTTTTGTGTTTTGATATTGTTGTCTTGTGGTAAAACTCGTATTGTATTAATGCATCAAATTTTTTAATTCAATGTGTGTGTGGAAGCCATTTTTGAGTTATCATGGTTATCTAGTAGCCCTCATTGATTCCTTGTTGGGGCCCCGGGGCCAATGAGGAAAAAGAATTCTCTCCCTCACTGGATATTTGGTTTGGGTGGAGAGTGTTTCCTACTCCCCCATTTTTTTTTGTGTATGGCTTGATGAGATGGTGGATCTCAATAGAATAAATGTTATTGTTGGGAAAAGGCATGTGGAGTGAAATTTGATCTATTATGGCTTTACAACTTGTAAATTTTACCAACACTATATTGGATGTAATCTTATCCATTGGTTAGATCCTTGTAAATTTTTAATTATGATTCTCATTATTTCATATGAATGGGAACCTTATAATGATCTTGTTAATGGAAACTAAGCTCTCACAAATCAAAATTTTTGTGTAGGAGTTACATTGAAAATATGTTATTCTTAAAGGTTAGTGCTCTTGGATGGGAAATAAATATTGATTAATGGCATTAATGACAATCCTTAGTTACTTGAATATTGAATTTAATTTCATTTAAGAGTAGTTTGTTTCCCTTCCCAACTAGATGTATAAAGAGGATTAATAAACCACTTCTGTTATAATTTTATTATTAGATTGAGCCCCAAATTTTTTTAACTAAATGGTTAAAATAGTTTTGATATTATTATATACTAATATCATCACTTACAAAAATAATGGTATTAAACCTTCTAAATAATGATATTAGTGATATTTCATAATTTTACTATCTAAATTTATATATAAATGTGATATATATATAGATATATATATATATATATATATACATATATATATATATATATATATATATATATATTTCTATCATATATACTATAAAGTATATTATAAACTAAAACTATTTAAATAAATTTTTTTTTTTTTTAAAGAGTTAACTTTTAGCTAGGGAGGAGGGATTTTGTTTTAAAGAGAATATTTTTTTTATTTATATATAAACACATTACCTTTTTTCTTAATAGTACCTATTTCATCTTTGTATTTATTAGTAATTAAAATTGGTAATGTAATGCAAACCTTGAGGAATTGGTTTAGCGTGGTTTTTAATAAATATAATAGTAAAAAACAATATTCCATGACTTCTCTTCCAAGTGACCTATTTGGTTCTGAGACCACAACTCTGCACAGGGTGGTGGTCCTATTCCTTAGAAATAGAACCATTAAATCTTAGATTTTCCAAAAAAAAGTCACTAGACTATTCTAAGATTCATTCTTAACTTAATTTTAGGTGCTTAAAGGTTCCAATTACAATATTTAATTCATCTATTCATTCCATAGTAAAGTTACTCATTTTAAAGCATTTCCTATTTCAATAGTAACAACAACAACTACAAGATCATTTTCATTTCCATCAAAAAAATTTCTTTCAAGACCAAAAGTATAAATGAAGCTAAATCTACTTATAATCTGTGGTTTTTTCTTACTACAAAATGCAACATTTCCACATAGCAATATACTTCAAGTTTGTTGCCTCTTTCAATTTTCACTACAATTATTTATTCAAATGTCCAAAAACAACATTGTTCCACATTCAAGATTTCCATGCATACACTATTACCATTTTTCAACTTCAATGTTCCTTCCTTTTCTTTCCACAATACTATAACTTCAGTAAACATAATGAACATTCTTTTCCTTGAGCATAGTTCATTTCTTTTAATGTAAATAACTTATTTTCTCACAATACAAACTATAACTAAAATTTTAAACATGATTACCATTTTGGTTCATTCCTTTACATACTACCATTTGAGGAGAAAGAAAATTATTCAATTCCTCAATGAGCTTCCTTCAAATAATAATACAACTTACAATGCAACATTTCCTTAAAAAAAAACAATATTACAAGTCTTCCACCTTAAATGGGAATAACAAGAAGGTTTTCTCATAAGTAAAGATTTCCTTTGGACACCAAAAAATTCTCCAAGTTTCAAATCACCAACAATATCTCCACCCTGCTTCACTTGATCAAAAAATAAAAAGGGGGGGAGAGGCAACACTCTCCACCAAACCAATAACCCAATGAGGATAAAAATCTATCCTACTCATTGGCCCCTGAACCCTAACCACAATGCAATGAAAGACTGATCCAATTCATGGAAACAAACAAGTGTCCACATTACAATAAAATAATTCCATAGTGATAACAAAAACATAATAAACACAACTACAATCACAAGAAGGAAATGAATAGAATATAAAAGACTTCAAAATGTAAAGCCAAAGGAGCAAGAATCTATGGAGAGGTCACTTATGCCTCCCAAAGGGAAATGGGTGCCCACCTTAAAACCCTCCAATATACATCTCAAACCCCTACACAAATCTTATTCATCCCTCAAGATCCTCTTATGCCTCCCATATTCTCTTATGTCTCCCTACTATCTCTTATTTCTCCCTCATAAAAACCAAGTAAGAAATATAAAAATTTCTTGTCCAAGGTGGGGCACCCAACTAACTCCCTCCAAAACATCAAATAAACTCTTATTCCTCCCTACATGTAAGCTCCCCATAGTCCCCTCCTACACCACACTTAGGAAATCTACCCAAGCACCCAAAAATCATACAAAAACACTCTAAAACATGCACATATACACAATATAAAAGAAAACATTTAACAAGACTATAACTCCTACCTTTCCATGGTATAGCTTGATCTAAGAGTGACACACAAAGATTCTTCAAGCCAAAACAATTACCAATAATCTCCAAAAAGATCCAAAATAACTTCAAAATCCTCCAACTCAAAAAATGCAAGAGCACAAAAGAAATCAAGTAACCCCTAAACAAGAAAAAGAACTTGAATAAATAGAAAAGGGAGAGAAGAGGGTGAGGTGGTTCCATGTAGGATTCCACATCACTCATCCTCAACTTCACCTCAAAATTCAAACCTCAACCCCAATTCACAATAAATTGGTGGGTGAGTGGAATGAAAAACCTCTTACAAACACAATCAAAGCCCAGACCCCCTAACGAAAAACTTTAAAACCCATGTAAGAAAAGTGTAATAAATGTCACTTTTTGTCTTATAAAACACATAATGGGGACTATTTTTGACCATCCAATCCATAGGTAGGGTTGGTATAGTAATTTAAGAGGTGTGGGACAAGTTTAACTTGTCCCACAAGTCTCCAAAATTATCCCTTAAGGCCAAATCCGAATTTCCATGAAGGGGTAGAGTGTTCAACACTCAAGATCACAAGCACTCAACTTACAATACATAACCCAAAGAGCCATCAAATATAATAGAATTATTCTTTTGTCCCATCTACCATTAGTTTATTAACATGATTAATTATCTTAAATAAGACACTTAAACCAATTAAATATAAAAGGGAAAATACACCACAATCTAAATAATTAATAAAAGGAAAATACATCACTACAACTCACATACTAAAATTGAATAAAGGAAACTAAATAAAATAACAACACATAAACCCCTTGGTCACAATTAGAGGTAATACCCCCCATGGGAACCGCCTAACAACAAATCAAACACACACACAATGAAATACATGTTGCCATGGTGATCATGTAGTACCCACTTCCCTTTGACACTTTTAGATATTGATCTTGATACTGTTGATCTTATTATGGAAACTATTATGTTTTATTTTAGTATGATGGTTGGATGTTAGATCATGGATTATTATTGATCTATATTAAGTTATTATGCATGATGGATACTAGAGACATTTTTATATGTGGATGATGATATACTTGTTTGACATGGACATGTATTATAGATGTTGATTTGGACATGCGACATTGGATATTTTGAGTATACCTAGTATGGAAGATTATTGATGATGATATAGTTGATTAATTAATTGAAAATGATAATGTTGAATCCTTGATGTTGTTCTGATTCATGTGTTTAGATGATCTTGACATGTTGTTTATATCATTTTGGATGTTTCTGATATGGTCACGAGGTCGAAGGAGGTATTTACGTTTTACAGGTTAAATATCACAACAATGTTGGTGGACTGGAGACTAACCATATTGAAATTATGGGTGAATTCAACAAGGTCACCATGTCAACTATTGTGTGTGTGTGTGTGTGTGTGTGTGTGTGTGTGTGTGTTGTATTTTGTTAGGAAATTCCATTATTTGTTACCATGGGGTTTTATGTTTTGATTAATGTGGTTTCTTTATTAATGTTGCATGTCTTTATTTTGTTATGTGTTACCCCCTTTTCACTAGTTATTATATGTTGTATTAATGTTGTGAATAATCATGTGTTAAAATAAATAATTTAATATGTCATAAGAATGTAATTAAAAGTTGTTGATCTTAAGTGTAATGTTGTAAGAGTGTGTAAGAAATGTTGTAAGAAAGGTGTAAGAGATGTTGTAAGATAATGTAAGATAGATTTTTGAAGTGTGAAACAGTTCGTCCTTTTGGGAAATTTGAATTTGTCCTTGGTGGCTTTATTTGGAGGCTTGTCGGTACAAGTTAACCTTGTCCCACACCTCTTAAAATTATTCACCAACCATACCTATTGTTTGGATGTTAAATTTATACCTTTTTAATGCATTTTGAAATGACTATTTGTAATTTCTAATTGCATTTCTCTTAAATGTTTTAAGTTTAGTCCTTTTGGAGTATGGGTTATTTTGGAGTGTGTAGGTAAATTTGTAATTTTTATTTATTGTGTTCAGGTGCATCATGTTGATTTTGTCTTGGGGTTGAGGAAGAATGATGTGGCATCCTACATGGATCCACATCATCCTCTTCTCTTCCCTCTCCTTTAAAAATTGGAATTTCCTTCGTATTGTGGTTGTTGAAACTTTGTTTTCCTCTTGGGGGTGAATTTTTCTTGTTGTTTTGAGAGCTTGTTGTGAAAGAAGTTTGGTATCAAAGTAGTGGTTAAAAGGCTTGGACCATTGGGCATAGTAGAATACTTGAGGCATGAAAACATAAACCTAGTACACTTGTAAATGTAGAAAACAACTTAGCTAGAAATTGTTTATTTTAGTAAACATGGAGGTTGTATAAACTTAGAAAAATGAACTGACTCTCACTTTGGTCTATACATGAGGCTTAGAAGGAGCGAGAGGAACGTTCATAGAGACTCAAACTAACCACCACTACCACCACTGGATCAAGGTGTGGCATCCATTCTACCTTGGATTCTACTGACCCTTCAGGATGTTAATGCCACTCTACGTGGAGGCTTAGGAGGAAGATATGTAGCTAGTCATGATAGAGCCCCTTATATTGAGGGTCAGGTATTTCCTCGATTCAACGAGGAGCATAGAGGAGAGAAATTTAATGCGGAGTCAATCAGATTAGAGTCACCACCTAGGAGACAAGGTGACAGAGTTCTACAGCATAGAGAGAGTTCTCAGAGCCCTAAACTTAGGGATGAGCATGATGAGAGACCTAGAGGCCGGTAGACCTTAGAAATGGATCACATCAGGGAGATCCTGAAGCTTAGACCCTCACATTATGCACGTGACACAGGTGGATTTCAGGCAGAGGCCTAGCTAGTGAGCTTGAGCGGTTACTTCAAGCTTTGTCCTTGTTCTAGTGACATGAAAGCTCATGTTGCGATCTATCTACTGATGGATGGAGCTGGAGTATGGTAGAGGAAAGAGGAACAAAAACTCCACAGAGATTCAGAGACAGTGACCTAGGATATTTTTGAGGAGAGATTCAGGAGTAGGTATTTATCACAGAGGTTCATCCTTCAGAGGATTGATGAGTTTCATGATCTCTGACAGGCTTCTCTTTCAGTAGCAGAGTATGTGAGTAGATTTCTAGCTATATTCTAGTATGTGGAGTATATGTAGCATTAGAAGGTGTAGATTCACATGTTCATCTAGGGCCTGAATTTTTATATCGGAGGTGTAGTATGGATCCACTATCCTTAGACATTAGTAGATGCCATTGAGAAGGCCTATATTACAGAGGAGACTCGGGGTAAGACCCAACAGGCTAGAGACCAAGTCCAGACCTACATTTAGCAGATGTAGGAAAATAGATCAAGGGGGTCAGTATCCCTTCCTCACGGTGGCCAAGGTACAGTACAATCATCCTTTAGGCCACAGTAGCAGAAACAATAGTCACACCCACCTTGTAGACCTCCACAGAGCTCTAATGCACAGAGAGGTTAGAGTATGGGGCCTTCTCCCCAGGGTTCCATAGGGTGAGTTATTTGTTTACATAGATGCTTCGTTAGCAGGACTTGGAGGTGTGTTGATGCAGGATGGCAGAGTAGTATCTTTTGATTCTTACAAACTCAAAGATCACAAGCTTAATTATCTGACCCAAGATATTGAGCTTGAGGTAGTTGTGCATGCCTTGGTTGGATGGATACATTTTCTTCTTGGATAGATATTCACACTCGACACAGATCATTTGAGTGTTTGCCACCTCTTCACGGAGCCCAATCTCAACACTCGTCAATGGTGTTGGATGAAGTTTCTTTACGAGTATGACATGGAGATAGAGCTTGTGATGGGGAAGGAGAATGTGGTAGCAGATGCTCTCAGTAGATGGAGACATGTGGCTATGGCCACCTCAGTGAGCATATACTTGCAGAGCAAGATTCTTTAGCAGCTTCCTCTTGACATCTTCTACATTGTAGTATGATCAGAAATCGAGTCATAGAGATCCTTTGAGGGAAAGTTTGATGGTTTTATCTTAGAGGAAGATTGTCTTATCAGACACAGAGGTCGGATATATGTTTCTAGAGATAGAAACTTGAGGTAGGACATCTTGGTAGAGGCTCATCGTGTACCCTATTCAGCCCATCTTGGGGTGAAGAAGATGCACGCTACTTTGCTATAATTATATCATTAGAGAGGAATTTATGGGGACATGGCTCAGTTTGTGTCACAATGTTTGGAGTGCCAGAGGGTTAAGGCCAAGCATCATCATCCAGCAGACCTTCTTTATCCTCATGCTATACCAAAATGGAAGTGGGACACCATTTCCATCGATTTCCTTGTTAGGCTAGCAATGTCGAGATATCACTATGATGCCATTATGGTCACACTTGATAAATTGACAAAAGTGGCTCACTTTTCTTCAGTGAGGATTACTTATACAGCTATAGTAGTGGCACGAGTATATTTGGATGAGATTTTCAGGTTGCACAAGATTCTGTGGAAGATCATTTGTGACCGCGACTTGTTGTACACTTCACACTTTTGGACTACCATGTAGTATGTTCTCAGGATGAGGATCAAATTTAACACAACATATCACCCTAAGAAAAATGGACAGACCAAGCGAATGAATCATATTTTAGAGGATATGATTAGGATATGGTGTAGGAGAAGGCTATGGGGATTTCATATGGGGGGAATAAGGTAATGCCAATGGCATCAATTTTATTGTGGAGGGAGTTTGGGATTGAGGTCCACCATGGAAAATAAATAGCTTGCATTTCTTACTCTTGGGGGGGATAAGGAGGGCTTGGGAGGAATAATGTTTATGGGATATGATATGTTATATTAGTGGTATGATTATTGGTGGATGCCCAATTTCTAAATTGGGAGGCATAAGTAGTTTCCCCATAGTTCCTTGCTCTTCTTGGCTTGCTTGATCAAGCCTAAGTTTTGTGTGAATGTTTTCAAATGTAGTTGTGAACTTCTATTTTGTTGGAATGTGTTTCTTATTATATTATGTATGTGAAATAATATTGCATGTTTTTTATGGAAGCCTCATTGCCATGAGTTGATTATCATCTTCTATTTCAATATGGTTGGGGCTTAGGGGCCAATGAGAAAGGATGGCTTCTCCCTTCTCACTAGATGTCTCAGTTGGGTGGAGAGCATTGCCTTTCCCCCTTCCTTGTTGTGATAAAGAAGAAAAGATGGAGAAAATAGCATGCTATTGTTTTGGAGTAAGAGAAATATAGTTTGACAGTCCCTTCTTTAGTGCAAGTTCTTTGTAACCCTTCCAACTTGAAGTGGATGAATTGTATAGAATTTTGTAATGTGAAACAATTGGCATTGATAATAGAAGATTGAAATTGGAATTGTGAAATGTAAAGGAGATTCATTTTACTCTCTGTTTTGGAAAAGAAATGTAAAAGATGTTATATCCATTGTATTTTTTATCTTAGAAATCAAATAGAAAAGAGAATATTGTAAAGTTGTATTGGAAGGAATAAAGGATTGCATTAGTTTGCATAATTGCACTATGTATTGAATGTGTTTTATTATTATTGAAGATTGAAATTTTGTGTTTGTAAAGAAGAATGCATATGAAGGAAAGGGCAGTGTTTTGTTCTCTTGAAATGAGTTAAATTTAGAAATCAGGATTTGAATAATTGCTATTGAACAATTGATTGAATCAATTGAATGCATTAGATTATAAAGGAAATGAATTGTCACACTTGGAGGTTGGAAATTTTTTTAAGTACCTTTAATGTTGTTTTCTGTTATATTTTTCAAACCTGGAATTCAATTTATCAATGAAATGAGAAGTTCAAACTTGCACCAAATAATAAGATATGGAACATTGAAATTCAGGCTTAGTAACTCCTAAGGAATTTGAATTGACACTAACATTTAAGAAAGAACCTCCAAAACTTTATAAAATCAAATTTGAAACTTGCACAGTCATTTTTCTATCTATTGTTGGAAAAATACAACCTTGAATAAATGGAAAAAATGTACACTGTAAAAACACTCTAAAACCTCCTTAGATCAATCCTCCATGTCTGTTTTACATGTTGAGTGAAGGAGGAGATCTAATTTAACCAAATTGAGAAGTTGAAAACTGCCAGTTCACTAATTAAAAACCTACAGATTGGTTTCTCAAAATAAACCCCAAAAACTTCATCAATTTAAAAAATTGATGACTCCTATGTAAAGAGGGCATCAAGAGCTTTCCAAAAAGTCCTTGTTCATCCAAATCTGAGCTTCGTATAAAAATTTATGGCCATTTGAAGTTTTACTTCAATTTGGAAATCAAAAGGAATAAAATTTGGTCTAACTGTTAGAAAAATTTAAATTTCAACTTTGGAAAAATTTCTCTAAAAATTCCATGGCCCTCACCATTCCTCAACTAATTAGTATCTGTCACGTGGCACCTCGGTGGGGCATACCAAAGTTTTTAACTTGTATTTTTTAAAATTTTCACCCTGGGAAAATTTTCCCACTTTTCCCTGCATCCCCACTAACCCACAACCAATCACATGCCAACATGTCGCTCGACGGATGCATGGAAGAATTTTGAAATTTTAACTTATAGTTCTTCATTGACAAAATTTTCCTTTCTCCTTCACTGGCCTGCAGCCAATCAGAGGGTGCCATGTGTCCTCTTGGGGATATGACGAAGACGTGATTTCCTATTTTCCCTTAGCCTTTTAAAAAAAACATTTAGAAAATTTTCGTCGTTAGCCCTGCTACCCCATGGCACCCACAGGCTGCCACATGGAAGCTTTGGGTGCTCATGGAGGGGGCGGCTCCTTTGTGTTTTTTTTTTTTTGGTTGGGAAAATTTTAGAGAAATTCCCCATGGCCTGCAACTCTGTCTTCCCCATTGTATTTTCCATCTTCCACAAGCGCATCAACCCACACATCCCCTTTTTCCTTTTTGCCTCCTTTCGGCGTAATTCGAAAATCTCCCCCAGCACTCTACCAATCACTTACCCTTTTCCCGATTGAACCTAGGCACTATGCGTGTCCACAGGGATCCCATGGAGGCATGGAAGGATTTGTGAATTTGTGCCTACACTGTGGGAAAAATTACCTAAGCCATCACGCAACCCACCAACCCATTCAAGGTGCCTTCCCCACTTCTTAACACGTGACCCCCTAGGGGAAAATTTTACCATAGAACTCCATCCGGCCATATCTTGAGTACTATAAGGAGTTAGGAGGACTTCTTTATATCACCAGAAAGGTGAGAAAATTTCCTTTCCATTATAGATGGTTTAGGGAAATTTTGGAAGTAGTAAGTACAAATAAATTACATTTAAAACTTTGAGCCTGTTGAAGAGTGGGTATGGGGGTAAATTACTGTTATCCAAAATTCACCCTCAAGGTAATTTTGATAACATGCATCAAATTATTCAATCCTGAGAAAGTAGATTGATTCAAGTCCCAAAATCATGTTTTTGGGGGTCCCTCAGCTTCTCTCTAACTCTCCCATCCAAGAAGAAATCCCAACGAGTTAGAAAAAATGGAAAAAATGCAAAAATAAGGTTGAAGGACTGTTTTAAAGTATTTCGGGTCTGAAGGGTTTGGGTCGTACCAGTTCGGGTCGTACCGAGGTTCATCGTACCAAGCTTGGGGCCGAAATACAAAGAAAATAGGCTAAGTTGGACATTTTTGTCCCAGGCGGTCTGCGGGACAGTTGGGACGTCGGGACGCGAGGGATGCGAAAAGCCGAAATGGCCGAAAGTGGGAAAAAATGTCAAGTTTTGTTTTCACACGGTTTGGGACATCTGGGAAAAAAGTACACGTGGGACACGAACTAGCCAATTCACCGAAAGATGGTCCATTTCGGGTAGTTCGGAGATTTTTTTCCGGGACAGCCGGGACAAAAGTGCGCAAGGAACGTGCGGGACGCGAAAAGGTGAAAAGGTTGTAAAGAGGAACAAGAAAGCCTGAATCAGTCAAAGTAGGAGATTTTCATCTGGGACAGCCGGGGCAAAAGTGCATGAGGGACGTGAAAAGCCAAAGCGGCCAAAGGCAAAGAAGAAAAGTCAACATTTGACCCGTGAAACTTCAAACGGCCATAACTTTTGACTCCGAGCTCTAATTTTCACAAAATTGGACTTTCTGAAACGATAATGACTTCCTATATGCCACAAAAAGAAACATATTTGGCTCCAGTTAGTTAATTCTCATTCACATCAAATGACAGAAAATGTCTGCTAGACCTAAAATAGCTTCCTGCACTCAAAAGGCCATAACTTCTGCATTTCTCAACGAAATCGCACAAAATTAGTACTGTTGGAATTTTGGCTCCAATCCTGATCCAAAAAAATCAAGAAATTATATACTTGATGAGATATTGATTTATATTTTTAATAAAACGTGGTTGGGTTCATAACAGTGTCTTATTTGGTGGTTGGGAGTGCAATTAAGAGGCATGGTCATCATTCTTTCTCTGCTGCAGCACCTGGGATAGTATGGGGAGCCATTTGCAAGTAATATATAATAATTTTACTCCATTTAATTCCTCTTACAAGTTATTGAAGGATAGATTTTGGGATTTCCATTTTCCCTTCTCTCTCTCTTCTCATTTTTTCTATAAATTGGAGTGATGGGCTCATTGTAAGGGGAGGTAGTTTTTCTAGCAAAGCTCTACCAAAATTTCTCTGTGAAGCCAATGTGTTGCTGGACCTTGTTGTGGAATCCTTGCATGGTGATCCAGGCCCTTTTATTGTAACCGATTGAACTATGCGTATCAGGAAGCAATAAAATATAAGTTTGTGGATGCATCTTCCCCTGCTGTGTTTTCTACATTCTTCTTGCCCCTTCAACCTTGATTAAAAGAATATTGTGTCTATTATCATGCTCTTGTAGGGATCCATTATCATTTTGTATGTTTGAAATATTTTTGTGAATGCATTTTGCTAGATTGTGGAGAACTGTCATCACCCCTTCTAGTGTGCACTTTGCTTCTGTATCTCATGCATTTGAAGACTACTCTCACACCCTTCTTTTCTAGTGTATCACCACTTTAGTGTAGGATTTAATTTCATGTATCCTATCTCCTTGGTCCCTTGGAAATTTAGATTAGAATAGTTATTTTCCCTTGCATTAGAGTAGATTGTGGCAGGTAGTTTAGGACCAAGAACCAACTTTCTCTGGAGGTCTATCTCAAGTAGCAAGTCCCACAACTTAGAGATAGTACCCATGTTATCCAATCACACTGTAAGTTCAAGTATCTACACTTGTATAAACATTCGGTGATAACAATTACTTCTTGAACCTAACTAAAACATATAACCCTAAAATTTGAACCTTGTCAACTGGAAATTGTTAATGAGGGAAAAAATAGGTTGCAGTATTTTGGTCTTGTTCTGGAACCTATTAGTAAAAATAGATGTATTGGAGCCTATTTGTAGACACTTCAAAGCAAAAAAACAAATTATCCTATAAGTTTCTAGCTAACCCTACGTTGTTTCTTGGGTCTCAAGTGGTTGTTTAAACGGGCACTATAGACCATTGTTGAATTCATCTAGCATTCATATTTGGTTGGTCTCCAATCCCCTCATTTTTAGTTGTGATAATGTTTACCTGCAAAACACATAATACCTCCTTCGACCTCATGGCCGCATAAAAAATTCCAATATAAAATATGAAATACAAATCGACAATCATCTACATATGAATCAAATCATTATCTAGGCAATTAACATTATCATTTACAATTTCTAACAACATTTTGATTCTACATTTCGTTAATATCAATAGGATCACAAAATTAGTTCAATTGTTAAGGTCTACTCAATATGACGAAAATGTTGCATGTCCAAAATATATAACCATGTCAACAACATATCATAATCAATATAAAATGTATCTAATAATCCACACACATCATACCATTAATTGAGATTTGATAATAGTCTCAGCATCTCTAACATCCAACATCATGATAAGTAAAAATAATGCAAAATGTTTATAAGTATAGTCAAAAATATCAAAAACAATAGTAATAAGTGTTGAAGGGAAGTGGGCACTATTAGGAAATTAATATTAATGTTTACTATGATTAAGAATTAATGAGTGATTTGTAATAAAAAATCATGTATATATTTTGTTAGTATATAAGTTGTTATTAACAACTTATATTTATGGATATATTATTTGGTGATATATTGTTACAACAACATATCATGAATAGATTATTGTTTTAGGAGAAGTTGCAGGAGATGTTGTAGGAGATATTTGAGGAATTGTAGTTCCTCATATTTAGGAGCAATCTCTCCTATACATATGCATTGTATGTAAAATGTAATGCATCCGGAATGAATTGAAAGTATATTATTATTCCGTGTTTAATATTGTACATCTGTAAAACTGATCCAAATTTATTATTTGGTATCAGAGCTATCTTAATCCTCTATTTGTGATGGTTTTATGAGTGTAGCTAAGGGAGGAATGATGTACCTGTATGTTTGCTCCTGTGTATGCATCTACTTATGTTCAAGGAGTTCATAATATTTTTTAAGACTTGTGGGATATTGTTGATGGAAAAGAGAAGAAACCGACAAATACAGATGAAGCAGCAAAATGCGCAAGCAGAGATAGAAAGGCTACAACGATTATTTGATTTGGTCTATCAAATTCCTATTTGCATCATATAGACTTTAAAAATTCCTCTCACACAATTTGGGAGACATTGAACAAATTGTTTGGATCACAAGCTGGAAGTGCAGCAATATCTTTAAAACAGAGATTGTTCGGCCTCAAGATGGAAGAATGCTAAAGCAGTGTTACTCAATAGCATGCCTCCATGCTATTCTAACATGGTCTTTACATTGAGTAAAATAAATCCAAGTTTAGAAGAACTTATTTCTTCTTTGTTAGATGAAGAAAAGAGAATCATGTTTGCGGAACAAGAGGAAAAATCCCTATATGGTAAGAAACAAGATAAAAGAAGATCTAAATATTCTTTCAGACCTGGATCATCTTCTAAAGATTTAAAGAAGTGGCTCACTTGTTATTACTGTAGACAATCTAGCCACTTGTCCTCAAATTGCAAGAAAAGAGCACAAGACTTACTTGATGGAAAACTGCAAGATAATGCCATGGCTACTGATGACGAAGGAGAAAATGAAGAGGAAGGAAATACTGCTTATACAGAAAATCAAAGTGATGAAGTACTTTTGTATATTCTATGGTGCATTCTTAACCAAACTTTATATTTATCTGTAAAATTGATCCAAATTTATAAGGCACTACACACCCACATAGCCTATGATGTGATGGAAATGTTTTAGGTCCAATTTTATATTTTAATGAAGGAAAAGAACAATGAATTGCACTTTTCTTACATGGGTATTTAATTTAGTCCTTAAGGGGCGTGTGTTGTATTGAGTGAGGGGGTGGTCATTTCCACAACCACCAAGTTATTATGATTTGGGGTTTGCATTTGACCTTGGTGATATGGGATGGAGAAGAAATGATGTGGCATCCTACATGGAGCAACAAAATATTTCTCCCCCTCTTTTCTATTTATTAGAATTTTTGTGAATTTTTTGGGGTTACTTCCTTCGTTTTTGGTCTCCCATTTTTTGTGGTGCTTGATTTTGGAGTGCTTGTTGGAGTTTAAGATTATTTGGAATTTCTTGGGCTTTAATAATTTTGGAACTTTCTTGTGGAGTGGATTCTTTCTATGGCAAGGTAGGGTCTTCATCTTTGGTTTCTTCTAAAAAAAATTATTTGTTTATGTGTTGAATGGATGTTTTATTAAATGCATGTTGTTGAGTAGTGAAATGGCTTTAGGATGTGTATGAGAAAGTGAAATAGGGATAATTTTTTTTGGGATGAATAAGAATTTCTCTTGGGTATTTAGGAGGGAGTGGGTTGGGTTCCTCACCTTGTTCTCATCTTATTATTTTTTTCATTGTGGGAGACATAAGAGAGATGGAGGCATAATAGAGAGGGAGGTATAAGAGATATTTTATTTGTAGGGAGGCATAAGAGATTTTGGGGTTTTTATGGATTTTTGGAGGTTTTTAGGTGGGCACCTAAACCCTTGGGAGGCACAAGGGTATCCCTATATCCCTTTTTATACTTAGATTGGTTTTAGAGCCAAAGTTTTGGGAAGTTTATGTGTATAAAAATGAGTGTTTTGTGGTTATTTTCTTGTGTGAATTTTTTTTGAAAGTAAATGTGGAATCCTTTTATTTTTTGCTAATATTAATTTTTGACAAATATTCCATAGTGTTTCATTGTTGGGGCTCGGGGGCCAATGAGGAAGTAGGCTTCACTTCCTCATTTGAGTATTGGTTGGGTGGAGAGTGTTTCCTACTCTCCCATTTTCGGTAGCGTGTTTGATCTTGGGAAGAAGATGGATCTCAAATGATGAAGTCTTCTTTTTAATTTGGAGAAAAAACTAATGAACTCTCTTGTAAATATTTTACTATGTTGCCGCCATTGTGTATGAGGGGTTGGAAATTTGTATTCTTAAAGTGAAGATATTAGTTGCCTTGTGTATCAAAATTGTATTATTATTCCTCCTTGTAATTGAAAGTAAAATCTTCAAAATCATTTCCTTGTTAGAATGTGAGCCTAATATATTGTTAATTTGAATCAAGTTCCTTAAAAGGGATTTTGTATTATCCTATGAAGAAAAGGATAGAAATGTGAATGAAAATAAAACAAATGTGTTCCCAATTTAGTTGATTCATTGTCTTCAAAAGGTGTGTTGTTCTTAGTTTTAAAGTTATTGAGAAATCTTGTAGTAAATTATTTAATTGAAATGGTTACGGAACTTGAATATTGTCATGAAAGGAAATAGTTAAATTGTATTTGTTTATTTTTGTATTGTTGAAAGAAAGAGTGTGTTTTCCCATTCTTACCTTTATATGTGTAGATGGAAAATACTTAAAATTCTTGTAATGCCCATTAAATTTTTCCACATGAAACCCAAGAACAACCTAAGGCAAGCTAGAAAAATTATGATTTTTTTTTTAAAAACGTGCTCATAAAAAGGTTTAAAATTAACAATTGTCACATTCTTGTTTCTATGTCACTTAAAATTAATAATATAATTTTCCTTTTTAATCCCTGATTAAAATAAAATAATAAAACTCTCAATACCTTTTAATAAATTTAGTTAGTCTAAGACATGGTTTAGGTTTCCCTAAATTTTATTTTGATAAACATTTAATTTACACCATAGTTAAAATTTCACAAAAATATCCCAAGGTAAAGTGGTATAATTAATTAAATAATAAGGATTCTATTATACCCACAAAGGGGTCAAAGTTGACCTTTATTTAAAATGTCTCTAAAAGACATTTGGTTTAAAAAGTTAATAATACCCATCCCCTTTTACACTTACTTGAGTGACCCCAAAATAAATTCCACCCATGTAAATTAAATTTGAATTTCTCTCACCCACTTCCCACCAACTTTTTTGAAGGGATGAATCTCATCCATTGGATAGATTCATTTTGGGCCACAAGATCTAGGGGTTGAACTAACTCTAGGTTTGCTTATGAAAAGATCTTTTCTCTTTTGTTTGGTGATGATGGATGTTAATCCTCACCATGAATAATGTCAATCCAAGTTGGTATTTGAATATTGTATGCAATAAGAGAAGAAGATCTTGGAGAGAAACTCCTTTAAACAAAAACTAAACTTGCATGAAATAAATCACAGTTGCATAAATTTAAAGGCACACTTGCAGAAATGTAAACACACTTACAAGAATATAAAGGCACGCTTGCATAAATGAAATAACACTTACATAAATGTATACACACTTACATAAATTAAAATTTCTAAATTTGAAATAAGAAAAATTAAATGAAACATCTATAGGTTTACAATAGACTGAATGTTACAAAACAAAGATGAGAACAATACAATAAGATGATAATTACAGAAAAAAAAAATAAACACAAATTATTACGAAATAAAATCACAAATATATAGATCCATATTATTTAGAATGAGTGACCAACTCATTCCTTAGAAGGGGATTTAAACCATAATTCAATATCTTAACTCAAAACTATAAAATATTAGAAAGAAAAGAACAGATTCATTTCTTGGTGGTAAAACATTACATATCTGAGTGTGGAAGGTTGCATTTATAATTTATATGTGTAACCAAATCCTTATTTTTTGAGATACATTCTGATCTTATATTTATTATAATCCTAACAACTATGATCTTCATCTCCACAAAATATGGAGAGAGATATATTATTGGAGTCAAAGTCTTATCTCACTTATTTTAGGAAGATTTGCTCCCAAATCTTCTCCATGATTTTCAGTAAAAAGAATCATAATGATTTTTTTCTCCTACATTATTGGAAGGAGGTTTTTCCTAAAAATATGATTTCTACTAAATAACTTTCATGGATTTTCCATTTGAATTTGTTGTTTTTAACTGTGGAACTTTTGACACTTATCTAATACGCTTTTTCCTTGGATTGCAGTTCATTAAATGTTTTTTTTTCTTCATTGATAAAACCTATAACAAATATGAATGAGGTTATTTTTAAACACATTTCTGTGAACAAAAACCTCTCCCATATTTTCCATCTGACTTTTCAGTTTCTATTTATCAAACTTTTAGTTCTCATCTGATACACCTTTCCTCAGACTGCAGCTCACTAAAATTTAGATTGATCTTCATTGATAAAACCTGTTGAAAATCTAAATGAGTTTCATGTTAAACACATTTCTATGAAAAAAAACCTCTCTCTTATTTTTTGTTTTATTTTTTAGTTTCTTTTTTTGGAACTTTTAGTGTTCATATAATACACTTTTTTCTCAAACTGCAGCTCACTAAAAGTTATATTTATCTTCATTGGTAAATCTTGTAGAAAATATGAATGAGGTTTATGTCAACTAAATTTCTATGAACAAAAACCTCTCTCATATTTTCCATTTGAATCTCTTATTATTAATAGTCCCCATTTGATGCGAGTTCCAGAACTAAACCTATGAGTTCTAGAACTAACTCTATGAGTGCCAGAACTAAACCTGCGAATAGTTTCTCACATGATTTTTTTTTCTAATAATTTTAAATAAAAAGAAACAAACCTATGTGAAGTAATAAATCAACTAAAATGTGAACAAATTGTATCTTTTTTTCCAACTACATATCCATTTTATCAAACTTGTTTCACTAAAATTGTCTTTCTTTCCCACATGCATTACACTATTAAAAACAAATACTCAATGCGAATTTTATTTTAAAAAAAATGCAATAATATTCCACTTGAAGTGGGAATTTTTACAAGAAGGTAACTATAATGAAAAATTTCTTAGTCTTCTATAGTTGCTCCAAGCTTCCGACTCTCCAACAATGGCCCCATCTTTTCTCCACTTGATCACAACAACAAATGCGGGAGAGGAAACACTCTCCACCCAACAGAAACTCCAATGAGGAGGAGAAGAAATCCTCCTCATTGGCCACCAAGCCCCAAAAACAAGGCAATAATGGATGGATAACCACAAGGAAACTATACAATGCTTCGACACTTACTTTCAAGCAACAAACAAACAACAAAGATAACCACAAAAATAGTCATTTTTAAGCAGAAAAAAATTCCAAAACAATGGCTCTAAAACAAGAAAAATAGAGAAAGGAATATGGGGGTGCCCTTGTGTATCCTAAGGCTTTGGATGCGCACCTCTAAAATCCTCCAAAACACATTCAACCCAAAAATCTCTTATGCCTCCCTACAACAAGAATTATATGTCTCTTATGCCTCCCTCTCTCTTATGGCTCCCACAATGCACAAAATAACAATAGAGAACAAGGTAGCACATCCAAAACCAACTCCCTCCTAAACACATAAAGAATCTCCTATTCCTCCCAATATATTTCATCCCCATTTCACTATCTAAATCCATTTCACTACCCAACACTTCAAGTAAGAAAAAAAACCCACACAACACACAACATCCAAGAAAACAAAGAAGAAAACAAGGGTGCAAGACCCTACCTCACCATGGCCAAGCTCCATGTTTTCAAGAAAGTCCCAAAATAGTTTAACTCAAGAAATTCCAAGTAGCCTCCACCTCCAATAATAAAGAATTCACAAATCCAAGATCCAAAAACAAACAAGTAACCCCAAATACTTCCAAAAAATTATAATAAATAGAAAAGAGGAAGTGGGAGATGATGTGGCTCCATGTAGGATACCACATCATTTTGTCTCCCTCCCACATCACCCAAGTAAAACCCATACTCCGAGACATAATAAATGGGTGGTTGAGAGGTATGAGAAACCTCTTACACGCAACCATGGTGAAATTTCAAGAGATAACAATTTTTGGCATGCTCGGTGAGACAACGGATCAGAATTGCAAGAATTACAACAGATTAAAGCAAAAGAAAGTCACTTTTGGAGAAGCAAGCTGTAACAATTTATTCTAAAGATCAAAATATTTATTCAATGACTTCATAAGGCTAATTTTAGACTATTTTTGTAGCATGTTTCATGCCTTAAGTGACTACAAGATCATCGATAAGAGGAATTTCCACTAAATTTATTTCTTTAGCTTTGAATTCTACAAGAAGAATAATTAGCAATATGATATCTTATAATAGGACTAGTTTTGGAAACGCTTCTCCTAATATTCCTTGACCACATATTAATCTTGTTATTTAAATCCCAGTTATTCCAATGCCTCTATAACCACCTAGAAATTTTGTGACCTTTACTAATAACAGCCATTTAGTAATTCAAGTTTATCATGATATTCTTAATGCAGCCATGAAAATTTTACCTTCATTCACTAGTGAAACTTAGATTACCACTACAAAGCACATTAAATATGTTACAGCCCTTTGTGTTGTCCATAATATAACTCATAAAGATGTAGACTTAAGAGTTTTAGCTGCATCATTTAAAGGACAAGATTTGCAATGGTACAAAAACTTATAAATTGGGAGTATAAGAAATTGGGATGAGTTAGGAGAGAAATTACTTAAGTAATTTCAAGACCATTCTGATCATTTATCTCTCATTGAATAGTTGTCTACAATAAAAAGAGCTCCCCATGAATTTATTACAAATTTTAACATCTAATTTTCTAGAACATGGGAGAGAATTCCAACCACTGTCAAGCCTCAAGCTGATCATGCATTTCTAGATCATCTCAGAGCTTTAAGTAGTGATGTTTCAACCCTAATTTAGTCTATTGAAGGAGATACTCTTCTAACAACTTATGATATTACCATTAAGGCTGAAAAAAACCCTATTCAAGCTGGAAAATTATCCCCAAGGCATTCAATGCCTGTTATTGCAAATATGTCACTTATTCCACAACCTATTACCATTATAGAGCTTATTTTTTGAGCTCCATCAGATGATATGTTTAAGGTTTTATAGACTATGTGAAATAATTTAATGTCAATTGAGAACAAATTATCTCAGCGTAGCAGGGCTTATCAAGCTTCTTATCAGCAAAATCAAAAGAATAGGAAACCTTACCAAAAAAATCAAAACTATAGACAACAATATCATAAAAGGAAATTTGATCCAAAATCCCATAGTTCATCTCCTGCCCTTGTTCTAGTGAATATGGTTTCATAAGAATGGTTTCAACATTGTAACAACCTCATTCAACTATCATTTGTCAAAATGCATTCGTGAATATAAGGTTTTTTGCAGAACCTCAATTTAAAGCATTTTTCATGCCTCAAATGGAAGGTGGGTAGAAGGATGCTTATAGTTAGAATCCACCAGAAGAAAATCTAGTCAGATTTGGAGAGGAATATTTTATTGCAGTCAAAACTAGGTCTCAAGAAAATTCTACAGAAAAAGAAAAACAACAAAACAAACCTATTTTGCCTATAGTCATTTATAAAACAACAATTGAAGGTAAAAAAAAAGGAAACAAATCTATTGTTCCTTAAAAAATAGCAAGAAATTCAACTCAAAAGGAACAACAAAAACAATTACAGCTTGATCCTAGAAGACTATTCATACCTCATATTTCAAAAGTTATTGAAGTACACTCAGTTTTTTCTAAAGCTTATGCTAAAACTATAGAAGATGTTTCAAAAATGGTTGCTTATTTTAATATTTTCGAGGTAATGAAAAAGCATAATATTAATATTTCATTGTGGGATGATCTAAGTATTCTTGGATAGCAAGAGTTACTTTCTCATGAGCTTGCTAAGTTGAAGATTTCATCGAAACTGGCCGAAAAAGAAGATAAAAAAGAAGACATGATTCTTGGTACAATGGAGCAAGATCATATGAAAAGGTTAATTTGATGGTTCAAAAAAATTTAAATGCTCATGATATCAAGAAACCACCACCATTTTATCTATATTTGATTATTGGAGATCATTTAGTTCATAACTGCATAGTTGGCAGTAGTGCAAACAACACAGTAATGGAAAAAGAAATTATAGAAAAATTAGGCCTACAATATGAACCTAGAAAGAAAAGTGTGTTACAGCTAGACGGAAAAACAACTAACATAGTTAGCATCATAAGAAATTTAGAGGTAACTTTACATGCTTCTCCAAATGTTACTATTGTAGATTTTCCTCCCTACTTTGCCTTATGCTTATCAATTAATTTTACAACAAAGATAGGAGGTTATCTTTCTTCATACTAGTCATTTTTGTTCTTTACTACAAGATATGGAACTAAAGTTAACGTAAATTCAGATCCTCTGACGAGATTTCATATTGAGACTTGTGCTTTAAATGCTGCAGTAAATTATGTAATTTTAGATCAATCTGATTTTGACGTTATAACACATCTTTCTGTATTAGATGGTGTTTGTAATATGTTTATGGATGAAAAAATAATAAGAACATACATATGATCCTTTCAAAGAATCAGAGGAAGCTTTAGTTTCTGTTTATTTCTTGGACAAAGAAAGTGCACCAATCCCCTTGCTATCCAAAACCAAAAAACAAGAGACGCGTTATGGAAGCTTCATTTCAATTGAGCCAAGAACAAGTAAGGACAATGTACATGTTTGATGCTGACATCCCCTATAGACAAAATGTATTTTTAAGCTCTAATTTTGTAATTTTTGTGTACTTGTAACGTAGTCAAATAGGAAGCATTAATTCACGGATTATAATGGGCCTTAAATAGAGGTATCAACACTTCTCAAGTTTTTGGTGATTCAAAGTTAGTTATTAATCAAGTAAAAAACTATAAGGTGTGTAATAATTCATTGTTGAAATATTACAAACATAGAGTTGCATACTTAATGGAATATTTTGATGCTATTAACATGCAATATGTTCTAAGAGATAAAAACAAACATGGAGAAAGACATGCAGCAATTGGTGCTAGCTTTGATGTACAAGAACAAATTGAAAACAATAAAGTACAACCACATATAAAGCTGATTATCAAACCTTTCGTACTTGATAATGAGGAAAATTTGTAGGTTTTCGAAGATAACGAGAAAATCTGTAGATTTTTGGAGCAAGATGCTGAATTTTTTGTAGTAAATTGGGAAAAAACTGTAGCATTACTATGGTGAATAGATTGTTCAATTAAGGAACAATAAGCTTCCTCAAGGACTGGTCACACTAGAAGATATTTACAGTTTTGATGATCAGCTAAGAAAGGATAAAGGCAAGATTTCAACTCACATAGATAACTACAAAGAGAACTTGGTGGATGATGAACAGAAACTATTTATCAGAAAGGTACGTTCCTTAGCTAAAAAACAATAATTTATCAGTTTATGTCAACAATTTAGAGATGTTTTTTCTTAAAAATACCAAGTCCTAAGAGGGTTTGATACCATTTTAGCTCATCTTATCATAGAATTAAAGATAAATTCCAAACCAGTAAGGCATAAACAAAGGCTTGTAAATCTAAAGATTGAACCATTGATACGAAAATATTTATCCAGGAAAATAGAATCAAGTATTATTTTTCTAGCTAAACATTCAAGCTTGGTAGCTAATATTTTTCCTATTCAAAAAAATAATGGAAAGATTCGGCTATGTATGAATTTTAGAGATCTTAATAAAGCTTCATTAAAATATCATTAGTCGCTACCCAATATGGATCATATTTTAAGAACAGTTTCAAGTTTAGAAAAATTGTCTCTTTCAGATGATTATTGTATATACAATCATATTACTGTGGATGAAGAAGGCATGTAAAAAACAACCTTCACCACAAAGTGGGGTGCTTATGCTTACAAAAGAATGCCTTTTCAACTTTCTAAAACTAGTGCAACGTTTTAACGTGCAATGGACATGGATTTTCACATCTTATTAAATAAATGCATATTGGTTTACTTAGATGATGCAAATGTATTTTTCAAATAATTTTGATGATCATCTTATGAATTTAAGGTAAAAAATTTAGATTTGCAGACAATTTGGAATATCATTGAATCCTAAAATGTCTATATTTTCAGTCCATCAAGGTAAATTACTTGGACGTATTATTTCCATATTATTATTGACCCTTTCAGAATTGAAGCTATTTCACAGCTATCCTTACCTCATCATACGAAGGCACTACAAATTTTTCTTAGAAGAATAAAATTTGTTATAATATTTGTTCTAGATTTTTCAGCATTAGTCCATCCATTAAACACAATGTTAAAGAAAGATTAAAATTTATCTTGGACTAAAAAAGTAAGAAAAGGATTCAAATCCATCAAGTCAAATATTTCACAAGCTCCTACTCTAGAAAATCCAAATTTTGATAAGGATTTTGCAATGTATGCATTTGCAGGAGCTAAAACAATTTTAGCCATATTAACTCAGGTTAATGATGATAATACAAAGTAGCCAATTACTTTGTTTGGGAAGATTTTTCATGACTACAAGACAAGGTAAAATTTTCTTGAAAAACAAGTATTTTCAGTAGCTAGAAGATTAAACAATTTCAAGTTCATGCTTTCTAATAATAAGATACATGTCTTAGTCTCTAATCTAAGTGTTAAATCATCCTTGTTGAAAAAATAACTGAATGAGAAGAGAGTAGGGTGGATTACAAAGGTTATGGAGTATAATTTTGACATCCGTGTTGCAAAAAAGGAAAAGGTTTGTGCAAAAATCTAATTGCTGATATGGAAAAACAACAGATTGCAAAATCAGAATTTTCAGAACAACATGTTGAAATCACATATCAGTTTTCAAAAAAATTAGTACAAGTGGGAATTCAATACCATAACTTAGTCAAAAAGTTTAGAAATCAAGATAGATGATTGATTTGGTTAATTACTTGTAGCAAGGTGCTTATCCAGAAAGTATGGATAAGAATAAACAAATATATTTTAGGTTACAAGCCATACCTTATGTTTTTAATGATGCAGTGTTGTTTAAAAAAGATATAAATGGAATTTTTCTGCGATGTATTGATAATGATAGAATTCAGTAGTTACTATCTGAATTTCATGAAGGACCTATAAGAGGTCACTTTTCAACATGTTCTACAACCTTAAAATTTATGAAAGATAGTTACCATTGGACCAACATAGTCAAGGACTGCTTCAAATAGATTAGAAAGTGTAATAAGTGTGCTATATTTGTTGGAAAAGAACATTTAGCTTCACTTCCCATGCAACCTATTTTAGTGGATCAGCCATTGATACCGTGGGGTCTTGACTTCATTTGGATGATAAATTCACCTTTGTCATAGGAACACAAGTGGATCTTGACTACTACAGATTAATATACACACTAGAATGAAGCAGTAGTTTTGAAATAATCTAAAAAGACTTCAATTTTATCATTTTATGAAGGTATATTTTATAGATTTAGTGTTCCAGCAATTATCATTTCAGATAATGCTTTAGCATTTCTTGGTGCAAAGGTAACAGAATTGGTTGTCAAATATGGAATTTATTTAAGTACATCATCTAATTATTACCCACATCGTAATGGATTAGCTAAAAGAACTAACAAGAATCTCTTCAGGATCATCAGACGAACACTCAAGGATAACCAAAGAGCTTGTCATCTAATGTTAAATTCAACACTTTGGGTTGACATAATAACTCCTTAAAAAATCAGTTGGCAATTCATCGTAAAAACTTGTTTATGGACGAGAGGAAAAAAATTTCATCTCAGTTGAGTTTCACACATTGGATTTATTACATTTAAAGGAACTACTTGAGAATGAACCATTGTAGGTTCGTTATACAGAATGAAGGGATTTGCAAGAGCTAAGAGATCAAGCTCATCTAAATATGGAAAAGAATCAAATACAGATGAAGAATACATTCGATAGAAAGGCTCAGCTCAGAGTCTTCAATGAAAGATACATTGTGTTAAAATTGGATGTTGATCGTGAAAAGTCAAGAAACCACATGAATTTTTATACAATATGTAGTGATCTTTATATGATATCAGCTTGTGAAGAAAATAATGCATTTCAACTTTCAAGGCTGAACGGAGAGGAAATTCCCATTCATGTGAATAGTATGATTCTAAAAAATTGTTATTGAAAATCCTATAGTGTTGGTTAACGTAGGATTTCCCTGTAAATAATTTCATTTCATGCATATTTTATTGTTTTTAAATTCAATAAAGTGCACTTGTGCACATCATTTGGTTCACCAGATCCTTTCCCAGTTTTAGTTTTTTTTCAGACTAGATAGTTTTTGGTTATATGCTTTGATTCCATTCCCAACGGACAAGAGAAAGGCACATGTATATAAGATAGGAGGAAACTTTCCCCATAGGATCACTAGAAATTTTTACAATTTTTACACCCGTGAAGAAATAAGAAACCCAAAAATTTGATTTCGATGGAAGGCATTGATTAAACGGACCTAACTAGGGGGCTGCATTAAAGTTGTTTTTATTTCAGTTGCAGTAATTGATTAACTACATTTAATCTGTAGCTATGTGTGTTGTTACAAAATTTAATGCCTCACATAGATTATCATTCCATGTTCATCTTCAGCAAGGACACACAAAATCCCTAAAGGACTAATGTATTCCCTTGATTAAGGAAGTAATCATAGTTTAGGTGAAATATTAAATCTAGGAAAAACAAATAGATTTGTTGTTTACATGAAATTCAGTTTATTATTAAGTTATAGGTACATCAAAACAGATTACTTCTGCATGTTTAAATACATTTAATTATGTTAGTGAGTTGTTTATTTCATTACACAATCAATATCCATCATGAAATACGAATGCAGAAAGAAGTACACAACTCAGTTACAAAATTTAATGTTATTTATTCATGAATAAATTCAATGTTTCCCACAAAAACCATGGGATGTAACTCATAATTACTGAAGAAAAAAGTACTTGTTCATAAATTTAAAAGTAAAAGAGTATAGAAGAAACCCATCATTGCCTTAGGATTTCTTTTACTCTTCTTGGCTCTAGTTTCAGCTCCATCTTTCATCCGTGTTGCAAGAAGCTACAAGTGTACTTGAAAAATAAAAGAAAAATGATATCAGTCGAGAGCTCAGGGTTTGATTTGTACTCATGTACTGTCTAACTACATGTAGATGGATTTCTTAAACATAATAAGCATTAGGTACATCTGAGATAGATGCATATTTAAAAAAGTAATATCTACAGCATCACATTTGATTCCCAAAATCATTATAGAAGAAGAAAGATAAAATAAAAAGACTATGGAACATAAGAGGGGCCAAAAAGCCTATTATTTTCATAAAGTTTAAGTGTGTTGCTATAGGTTGCAACAAAAGATAAAAAAAATTCATGATTTAAAATTTGTACTAATAGGTACAGATTGCTTTGAGTACATAAAAATATTCAATGCTACAAGAGAAGAATTCATTCATGTAATGCCACGTTCAACCTTTCCTCCAGTTATTGCTTCATTAACCTTTTTTCTAAGCATTGAACATTTATGTATGCACTCATTGATTATTACTTGAATTTGAACTTGTTACAGAGGAAAAAAAAAATAGAATCGTTCCTCTCCATCTCGCCTTCACATTTTATGGTTGATGCTTTTAGTTGTGGGCCACTGTAGAATCCTTTACGATTATCCTATTAAAGGAAAATCGTGTTCTTGAATTTTAATAGGCAGCTTGAATGAAAATTTGGTGTTGTAGCTCTAATAGAATATCCATTTTGTTAGGATGTTAGGGAATGTATTTTAAAAATAAATATCTATATAATTATTATTATTATCAATTGTTGATCATTGATTATTATTATTATTTGTTGAGCTTGACTATTGATTATTATCAATATGGTTAATAATTATTTTATGGTGTGATAATAATAATAATATTTTTTTCACTGTCGATTGGCGATTATTTTTAATTATTATTTTATTTTCAATTGTTATCAATATTATTATTAATTACCGGTAAGCTATTTTATTGTATAATTTATCACACCCATAGACTGAGCCTCAATTTGTGAAAAAGAAGATGATACCCTATTGTGGCACTATAGTTGGTTATTGTCCTATGTTTTCTTTCAAAACTTCAACCCTTAGTTTTCCCCACCTTGGCTCTATGCAAAATTTGAATTTAATGGAAATTTATTGGTAAATTTTGTAGAGATATCCTCCCACCAATCTTTCATTCCCTGTTTTGGCACGGGGGAGAAGATTATCCTTATTGGCGAGTTGGAGTGGTAGACCTCCTACCTATTTTGTTTAATGCATTTATTAGTGACTCCTCACCATATACCTTCCTCTCTTGGCGGTTGGTTTTGTTTACCTGGTTCATTTTATATGCCTTGTTTTATTATTTTACTACTCTTTTCAATTTTGTTGGCCACATGGATTTGGTGGGTCTTCGTGTAATGGATTAGAGTCTTTCAATATTTTTCTAGACTCTCTCCCTCCTGATCGCTTCTTCACTGCCTTGCACACATTTTGCCTAGGGTGCTTGCAACTAAAATGTTGGCAGATCCCCTTCTCCATTACTCAGGTGGATGTCCATTCCTATTTCAAAGCCTCCATTTGGCATGCTTGGCATGGATTTGTGGGAGGCATTATTTTATTTGGGCCTTGTTTTGTGGATGTTTAAGTGCCTACTTTCCCTTTTTCTTCCTAACCACTTACATTGGATTGTTGACTCCTTATTATTCCATCCTGGCTCTTGTTTGTATCCTACAAACGTCCCTCCTGGTGGTGGTTACATGTATGCTAGAAATGACGACCTGAGCAGGCCATTTTTTACAGGTCCTTTTGTGTATATCCAACAATAGTTGCAATTCCTTGAGACCACATATCGTTGAGGAATTTTGGAAAAAAAATGCATGCCTTGTTTGTACCTCCATATTTTTCATATTGGTTACTAAGGAACCCGCGACTTCATCTTATAAATATTTTTTTTCCATTGTGCTTCGTTGAGTTTCCCTCTCTTACTCTTACATCCCATTTTGACATAGGCTGGGAGGATGTTTACAAGGTTTTGGAGTATGGCTTTACTCCTGTCAATCATGGGTATTTAATGTTTCCTAGGAATTTTCAATAAACCCATTTTGTGTATATACTGTAGTCCTTGAGACCAAAATTCTTCTAGGAAGATGTCACATGTGAAATGGAGCTCCCTTCTTCTCCTAAACATGGATGGGAATGGATTTTTACTACCCAACTAGTAGAAGATATGAATTTTGACCTGAGGATAGCTAATACAGGTCTATGAGGTGTCCATAAGACTAGTAGAAGATGGAGATGAGGAAATATAAACCTACCCATTGCTGAAATTGCTAAGATTTAATAATAACATGAAATAGATCCTTCTCTTTCCTTAAATTAGTTGACATCCTTTTTGTTTTTGTTTGTGGGTTTGGATGCCTTTATGGGAAATCTATCCTTTTCCTTGAAATCTTCTTGTTATGGCAATAATAGTTTCTAGTGATAAAAGTGGATAACATAGGTTTATCCCTCTTACTCTGGCTATTGATTTTTCGTGCTTCAGTAAAAGACCTTCTACCATTGTTATCTAATTTTATTTGATTGAGTAACAAGGTTATCAAGCTGTTATAGCTAGTAATTTCTGTTGTGAAGAAAATCTTGTAGTAACTATAAATCTCATATTTTTCATAAGAGCTTATGATATTTATATTTTATTTTCTTCCTGGGTAATTGATTTTTTCCTATTTCTGTGACTTCTCGATATTGTTACTCAAGTAGTTACTCTATCAGAGAATTCCTCTTCTAGGCATGCGAGTTGTGTAGATCTTCTAATGTTTATAGCCCTCGCTCTCATTTATTCCTTACTAAACTAGTTTAGTTGGAGTTAAGGCCAGTGTGATTATACTTTTCATTTATGAGTATGTTGAGTTTAGTTCATGTGGGTTTATGACAAACTTGCTTTAATGAACAACCACTAGATTGAACCTAATCCGGGTTGGGAGAGACTATAGTGTTATGGACACTAAATCACCCTTTCAGGTATGGAAACAAATGGTGTAATTTTAATTGTTTCTTTGTTGTTCCCAACCTTGAGTGGTGAGGTTGTTGAGGTATGTTGGACCTCCATGTTCTCTTTCCCTAGACTAACTAAGGGGTCCCTTCGATATTCAATTCTTTCCACAAGTTTACAAAACTTTATGTGTGGTTCACTAAAATGGTTGGATTTATATATTAAGCGGATATCGTGGCGATGGTACCTGGTTACTTAGTTATTTTTGATCCTTTAATATTCCTATAGAATTGATTATTTTTCTAGACATATACCCAATTCCTTATTGATCATTAGTGTAGGTCCATAAAATTTGAGGTTTTCCTTAAGGGACACTTTGACCATTCCTTATGAAGCTTGAACCGTAACTAAAATTTTTGTCATCGAGATTTGAAGTTGCATATGTGAATTTATGGATAGTACTATTTTATTATCTAAACTACCTTGTCTTAATTATAATACGTGATGAATTTTGGTGGTATATATATATTTGTGCATCTCGTTGATTTTTTTTGGAAATTGTTAATATTTTTTATTGAGAATTGGATTATATATTTATATTGAAACCTTATTGACTAATGATAGAATTGTTAAGATTATTAGGGACATGTGGGTGATGTTATCCAAAATTCACTCCTCGAGGTAAATTTGGATAACCTGCATAATTTATTCAGGCTTGACAAAGTATAAATTGTTCAAGGCCCAAAAATCAGGTTTTGAGGGTCCCTATGGCTCATCTCTGACTTCCCTATCCAAAGAAAAAATTTAAGGAGTTAGAAAAAATTGCAAAATTAAAAAAAAATGGCTTGTTTTCATGTATTACAGGTTTTTCATAAAAAATTATCCCATGTTGGACAAGTTCAATCGAGACAAATGGGAGCCGTAAAGGCGAAATAGCTGAAATACAAAGGAAATAATTTATTTTGGAAAAATTAGAAAAAATTATCCCAGGCGGCCCGCGGGACGTCGGGACACTTGGGACGTTGGGAGGTGCGGGACTCGCAAATCTGAAATCACCACATAAAGAGCCATTAAAATTGGGATGAAGGTGGAGTGGAGGTCAACAGCCCCAATGACCAACTCAACAACGGGACAATTGTGAAACGGAAGCCTAAATCGTGTGATTCGGAAAAGAGAGGCGAACACGGACCCAGTTCCACAGGGACACGAGTTCCCTGAAAAACCAAAATGTCCACATTGAAGAAAAGTATGGGTGGCATGGAGAAATTTTTCTGGGATAGCTGGGACACACAAACCCATAATCACTAAAATGCTCGTAATATAGAGGAAATGCCAATGTTCGACTCCCGAACTGCAAAAATCCATAACGTTTGTCCCAGAGCTCTGATTTTCATGAAATTTGACTTTTTAGAACATGCAAGACATCCTCTACACCACAAAAATAAAAGGATTATATTAAAATAAAATAAACATATTAAGTTCTAGTTAGTTTAATACACTGTCTCATTAAATGACAAAAATGTCTAGCAGACCCAAAAAAACTACCTACACTCATAATGCCATACCTTTTGCAATTCTTAACAAAAATGCACAAAATTGCTACAGTTGGAGTCATGGTTCCAATCCCAATCCATAGATATCAAGAAATATTTAATTTTATAAAGAATCAATGGATATTTTTTTAAAAATGTGGCCAGGTTCAAAACAATGTTTTATTTGATAGTTGGGATGCATTTAATGAAGTGTGGGCAAACATTTATCACTGCTACAAGTTATGGGATTGTATGGGGGTACTTTTACAAGCAACATACCATCATTTTAATCCATTTATGACATATTTCAAGTGGTGGGAGGACAAATTTCAGGATTTTCATTTTCTCTCTCTCTCTCCTCTCATGATTCTATAAATTGGACGGTTGGGCTCATTGTAAAGGGGGATAGTTTTGAGCAGAAAATATCTATAATTTTTTTTTTGTGAATCCAATGTGTTGTAGAACCTTGTAGTGGACTCCTTACATGGTTATCTAGGCTCTTATTTGGTAATATATTGAACTGTGCATATCAATGAAGCAATAAATATGAGTTTATGATTGTATCTTCACCTGTTGTATTTTCTTGCATTCTTCTTGGATCTTCAACCTCATACAAATATATTATGTCTATCTTATGCTCTTTCAAGGATTAATTATCATTTTTTATGTTTGAAACATTTTTTTGAATGAATTTACTAGACTATGGATAACTGTTATCACCCCTTATAGTATGCACTTTACTTCAATTTTTTCACACATTAGACTCTATTCTCACACTCTTCATTTCTGGTGTATTCACCAAGATAAACTAATAAACCTTTTTCTTATTTTTGTGAGTCCTTAACGATCTTAAGATGAAATAAATGATTATATTTTGGAAGATAAAAAGGTTATAATAACTATGAGGAAATTGATTAAGGAACCATTCAATCTTTCTCTTCTGTTTGAAACGTAATTTGTATACTTTTTTCAAAATCGTCAAGCGAAGCCTAAGTGAAATTTTTAACCATTATGAATAAATTATTAAGCCCCAATAAAATCCCAATTAATAAAAAATGATATCTTAAAGATGAATTCATTTTGACCTTCTCCCATTAACCTTTTTTTCTTAACCCTTGCCTTGGTGCATTGTAATCTTTCTTTAAAAATGTCAAAATTTTGATCCTTTCAAAAAGAAGATTTTTGTTCTGAAAAATTAAATATTTTACACAGATAGATGGCCCAAATTTCCAAGTATGTTCTATGGTTAGACCATTATGTTTTTTCCTGTCCATGAAGGGTGTCATATGTTCCCTTGTGCCTAGGTATTCAATTTTTTGTCAAGCATTTAATGAGTTAATTGTGGCCCATTTTGATCACTTGTGTTGTCATTTAAACTTAAAAAAGAAATTAATAGAAATTTTCCATGTCATTTGTGTGTGTGTTTTCTGGGTGTTACAATTCATTTCTTTCACAATGATCAAGATACACATAAGAATGAAGGTACAAAGTTAAAAGAAGATGAATTTTGTTGCATAACTTGGGAAAATTATATAGTACAAATTAAAAGTTCAAATACTTACATGAATGATGTAAATGTCATAGCTTATCAAAGGAAACATATTACATTAAACAACACACCATTGAATGAAGAGTACTTAACATTTTTCAGGCTCACATTAAGGGATAATCATGTTACTGTTCAAGTAAACTCTAGATTATGGTATGCTCAAGTACAAATTCATGAGAACATAAGATATTATTAAATACATGGTGACATTTATAGCTTATAAATAAAACTAAATGATGAAAGTATCTTGTATCAGTATTTTAGGTTGCTATTATAAGCAAGTTGGAGTCATAGACAAGCTCAGAAAAGAATTTCGGTTCATATATTTATATGAAAAGTAAGAAAGTGCAAGAACAACTTGTGAACAAAATATTTATGTATTCATTTGCACCAACTAATGAATACACTATTCAATGATATAAAAAAAATACTATAACAAAGTGCAAAACTTATATTAGATGCTTTGAAAGTAAAACATCAAGGAAAATTCATCCAATAAACTTTTCAAGTTCAATACTCAAAGTAATTGAATTTATAGGATGTATAGACTAATCTTCAAGTGCTTCAAATCATAAATCATTAACAAAGGGTTACATTTTTTACTAATACAAATATCTATCTATAATTTTAAGAGATTTAAGGAATGTTAGCTTCAAAGTGTTAGTTTTGAATGAATAGACAGATAAAAACCATCTTACGTGCCAACATTACCAATGCATAAACTTTTGAAGAAAGATTTAAGTAGTATACAATTTTGAACTGACTTCAATTTCTTCTACTTTAGAAATAATAGTTTCCCTTAAAGTTGTAAATGAAGATATAAAGACACAATTACAACCATACAATTGCCAAATGAAATAGTTTCATTTCTTTTCATGGAAAAAAACATCAAATTCAAGTAGAGAGTACTTCAGGTGTTATCATCAAGAAAAATATATAGGATTCTTCTTCTAATTTGTTTTAACCCAATCTTTCAAAGTTAAGAGAGATGATCATCTTATTAAATGAATATAGACAAGATAAAATTCCTAAGGTTACTACTGAAGATTCTATGATGTAATTCTAAAAAGTAAAAATTCAAATGAGAATGTAAATAAAGAATTACAGATTCCCTATTGGATCTTCAAACAAATGATCAGATATACATCAAGGAACAAAGAGATTACAATCAAGTTTGAAGAATCATAAACAGATACATCAATTTATTCTATGAAAAATTAAAGGAATTACAAGAGAATGGCAGGCGGTACAAACAAATATAAAAATAAAGAACAGAGCCTTTCATTATGAGTGCACAATGAAACTTTGACAACTTCAAATTTTAGGAAAATATTAAGGAGGAAAAAATCTTTGAGCTGGTGCTTAGAAATACAAACAAACACGAAGCTCGAAAGCACTCAAATGTGGTGACCAGTAGAAGGAAATAGAGTTTAAATCTTTGAAGTAATAACCCAGAAAAGCACATGCCCAACTAGAGCCCATAATAACATCATCCAAGGCATATATCTCATTAAAGAAAACTGAAAACAAAGTGATAGTATTGAATTTTGTGCTACAAGTTTATCATGTAGCTAGGAGGAAGTATTACAAATAGAATGAATATTACAAAAACAATATAAGTACAAATAAATGCACTGATGAAGAATATTCAAGGCATTTAAAAATTCAAAAACTGACTTTCTGTTACTCAAGAAATAGAAAACGAGTTCCTGACTTGAAGAATGCTAAATATTGCAAACCCATATCAGCGTAGAGCTCAAGTAACAATGTTAATGGAAATAAGATCTCTAAAAGGGGAAAAGGTTGGAGAAAATATTCGAATAATACAAAATATATTGCATATGTGGAATATTGATAAGATAAAATCACCCCACAAAAATAATCATAAGTTTCCAAGAGCAAACACGAATACCCACATCAAGAAAATGTACAGATCTAGAAAATAAAGATTAACACAAAATGTATAGTTTAAATTTCCACAAGATTTCCAATATCCTCAAAGAAGATGGTCAAACTTGAAATTCATCAAAGGAAAAATTCAAACCCTTAAAGCATCAGGGTAAAAGATGAAGACCTCGATTACCCATAACCCATTTTCTCTAGCATGCTCTCGTAAGTTTTTACAGAGGTGGGAATAAAAAATTCATGGTTTTCAAAGAATTTTTTAGAACATTATCAATAGGATGAAATGATGAAAGTTACAGGCATAAAAGATGAAAAAGGTGTTGCCTTGAGAGCATAAAGGATTACCTATCATATCCAGTTATGCAAAGCCTTTGGAAAATGATTAAAAAGGGGATTTCTCACATGACAGAATCAGAATGATTAGAAGGATTGGAAAAAAGTTTTGAAATGGAATCCTAGATATTAGTTAAGGGCCTAAGAAATGTAATTAGTTCACAATTGGTCCATCTGGTAGCTTTCAGATGTGAATTTGTTAAATGTTGCTTTCTGAGGCAAATTGGTAACAAGAAAAGGTCCCTTGAATACTCTTCTCTTTTGGGGGAAAAATTGAGTGAATAAAATGTATAAATGCAATGAGAATACTCGTGCAAATGGTCGGGGGTTGAATTCTTAAGAAAAAATTTGAGAAAATCCATCTTTGTGATAGACCAATCAGATATAACCTGTTAATTTCTTCTATGTTAGATTTTCTATCATTTCAATCTGCTTACAGATGTATATCAATTGATGAGCACTAATATTTCTCTTGACGTTTTCCCCTGCTGATGAATTTATGAAAATTTGAAATTAATTTGTGTTAATCTTGGAGCAATTACTGTCTACATTGTTTCAAAATGTCTACAAGTAGTATTCCTTATTCCTATTCCAATCTTACTTTGAAATATTTGTGAAATCACAAAGGATCTCGTCCCTGTGATTGTTTAGTGGAATTTGAAATTTATGTTTAGGAAGAGCCTTCATCTTGTGATGAGATAAACAAATATAAAATAATTCCACTGTCATTTGTTGATAAATATTGTCTGTAAGTCTTTGGGTGTAGCTTTGGCATGATTGATCAGAGATTTTGGTATTTAATTGAGTCTTTTATCTCGATACTTCATGTTAGATTCTCAACTATTTTGTGAAAATGTAGTGATCTGGGCCTCCATTGAAGCACACCTTCTTTTTAAAGGAACGTCTTAACTATTTTTAAGTTTTTTGTTGTTGATTTGTCCATTATTGTGAAGTTTCTCAGAGATATGGTATAATCCACTTTATCCTACTTAATCTTCAACAAAAATTATTCAAAAAACATGAATCCATCCTGAACTACCCCTGCTTGCCCTATTTATCAAAAAAGGAACAAAATATATTTACTAAAATATGTAGAACAATCAGGATCTCATAATGTCTTCAGTAACCTTAGCCTTGTTTTGAAAGTATCTCCATCTTTTAGAAGTGACAACTCTTAAGAGTTAAATAATGGACTATTTACCATATTTTCCCAAGGTTTTCTTTATAAAATATGTCCAACAGAAGGATGTCTCCATCTCCTTCATCAAATAGAGGTTACACTATGATTCCTCTCACCTTGTCAAAAGTCAGAACCTAAAGTAGTGAGGATGGGGAAAATCCTCTTGAAAGTGTTATCCATTTTTCCACACATTTGGAGTGACAAAGAGGCTAGTTTAGATCACCTCCCCAGCTAAAACATGACACATATCATGAAATAGTTATCTGTGTCTAAGGCTCCTTCCCAAATCTATAACGCCTATCTCAACTTGACAAAGGAGAATAAATTTGGATACAAACAGTGATTGCACCATTTCAAGAAGACAATATTTTAATTTGTTTGCCAGTTGATATCCAATTTACTCACCAACAACACCATAGGTATACTTACAGATTTTCCTGAGGAACTGTTTGAATTGTATCTTATGAAAGAGAATAGATATAGAGCAAGCTTAGAACACCTTTATCCGTACATGATCTATAGGGTGCTAATACATTGCTAAGAGATAACTTGAGTCATTCAGAGTCTAGTTAGACTTGTTCAAATTTGTATGTTCTGAGTGTAATATTTCCAACTCATACTATGTTATTCCCTACAAAAAGGGATTTGATATTATTATTGTTTGTAAATGTGGGTAGAGTAAGATCATAACTAAATAATATTTTCAAGAATCTATGAATAATTGTACAGGGAGATTGATATGTCTCTAATCAGTGGATTTTCACAAGTGTACTAAGGTTGTAAAGTTAATCCTTAGAGGTGAGTCCATCTTGTTTAAATTGATTAATATATGCATGTATTGTCCTTGTATCAGTCATATCAACCCTAATACTATTTCAGTTAGGGTATGCAAATCATGAGAAGGATAGAAGATCAGTCTTCGCCAGGGACCCTATGTAGAAGGTTTTTGAAGAGTATTTGGAAAGACTATACTTTGAAGGAACATGAATAAAGAGAAAGATTTTATGTATGATCAAATATCATTTAAAAGAAAACTCCATAAGTCAATCTAATTTTGCTTGTGATCTGAAGATCGCAATACTTTCTCAAGTTCTTCTGAAGTCAGGTAGAGTCTTTATTTAATTGAATTATCCATCTAATAGGGTCACATTCTCTCATGGTAAAAATTTGAAACATTTGTGTTCTCAGAAATTCACTCTCCGGAGGATTATTAGGAATTAGAGTCTAATAGATTTTGATATCTAAGTATGAATAAGTGCAGCCACATATTAGAGTTTAGTCATTTTAAAAATTTTATCCCTGTACTCACACACACCTCTCACTGCTCTTTAGATTGCATGTCCTTGATTAGGTCACCTCCTCAAACTAATATGGGTCATCCTCGATCCAGACCTCCATTAATACTTAATACTTTTGCTCCAGTCAAGTTTTAAAACTATGATGGCTATCCAGACTCTTGTGCCATAAGATGTAACTACTAGATTAGCCTAACTCTTGAAGGACAAGAATGGGACTCTGTTGGGGATAAACACTTCAACCTCTTTTTCAATATGATAATAGGACTTATGTAGTATTTATGTTGAAGATGTATACATTCAACATTGTTTAAGGAGTACATCAAGAAGAATGTCATGCAAACAAAACTTGGCATGAAAATCCTTTTCCAGATACTACAACAGATTCTTTGACTGATATGAATTTTGATTTGTTAGCATCTATAAGTATTGGAGAGGAAGATAGACTCGTAGGTTTCATTTATTAAAGGATTTGAAGTCACCCACTAGTAAGAAAACAATCATAATGAAATCAGTGTATGATTTCAATATAATATTTAACAAAACATTGAGAATATTTCCTATCAACTTGAGGCCATACAATGAATAATTATCTAATTTTTGCCTCTTCTCGAGATGCTAGTTGATAAGACATGGAAACTTACTAGTCTAGAGTTTGAAAAAAACCCAACAACTTTGAGTTGTGAAGACCTTATATCATGGTTCTGCAAAAAAAGATTAATTTTTAAAGGTAACAGCTTGGATATAGTTCTCTTACATATTTAGGGTGTTATAACTTTTAGTTTCAAGGTTGTAGAATTTTTATATCTAAGGTTATCAGTCCATTGAGGAAGGTTGCTAACGACTTTGGACGGGGCTATCAAAGAGCTATCTTACAGGCTTGTCAAGAAAGGATACATAAAGGAATTTAACAAATAAACCTACTCAAGAGACTTTCTACAGAGGATAACAAGGATTCAAGAAGGGTATATTAGCATGATTGTAGCTTCTGAAATTATTCCCCGTAATCTGAAAGACATGAAGGTAAAGGACCCATGGGAGCTAGACAACCCCAAGCTAGGTAAAATAGAGTAGTTCATGATCCTCTAAATGCAAGAGTTATTTAGAGTTGTGATTGAAGAGACAAATAGAATTGATTGGTGTGACAAATTTTTATCACCTCACCCACCATGTGAAGTAGATCAACAAGTTGAAGAAGCTGATGATGATGATAACAATGATGATGATGAATGCATGCTAGACTGCTCTACAAGCTCACAGCATGGAGCAACTTCAACTGAATTAAAATGTGTAAGAACTGCTGTAATTTTTTTGGACTGCATTCACTAGGTACCTCTTCTTCCTCCCTCTCATGCTTTAGAAATATATATGGTACAATGTTTTGAGACTTCCTAATAATGATTTCGAGTACCTAAGAGCTCTAATGATTTAGAACTATAATGGAAGAATCCTACATTAGCTTAAGAGGATAGATAGTTGTTAATGAATGTTGTTATTACCCAAGAAAAAGAGCATAACATAAGAAGTAAATATGTCAAATGGGAAAATCCTTAAGACAAATCAAAAAACCCCAATTCTTATCAATGTCCCAAAAGAAACTCTAAAGAAAGATGCATCTGGCAAAGGCCTTGTTGTCTTAAGTAGAACCGGTGTTCCCACCCATGCCCAAATGTGAAAAATCTTGTGCCATCTGATGATTTTGTCAATCATTCCCCATATGCTGCTTAGCCCAAAAATATTCCTTATGACATTTCCCAAGTCTCTAGTCAGATCAAGATTTCTATCATAATTGACGAACTGCTTAGGATTCATGAGCACATAAACAGGGCTTTTAAAGTATTTGGGATTGGAAGAAGATAGGAGTGACCAAGGTAGAAATATAAATAATGTAAATTCTCTTCCTCTAACCATTGCAAACATATAAAAACCAAAAACATTGGAAGAGATAGGTGAACCATGTAACACCCACTAATTCACGACACAAAGACCAACATAGCAAAGTACAATATAATTTTTTTGACTTGTTTGATGTACAAAATGACACAAAAGATGGTCAAAAAGGTTACGAATAACTCTTCAAACAACTTGAGTCAATGATGACCTTATGGCCAACATGTAAACAACTAGAGGGACCCATGGGTTGGCAGGACACATTCACTTTACTCTTTGGCTTACAAGTGCACCATGAAACAAACTCAACCACAATATATAGTCACAGTTGGATACACTCCACAGTTTACAATCCCTTAAGGTTATGGGCATTTACCAAAAACTTTAAGATTTTTTCAAGACCTAAAAAATAACAATATAGAAGATTCATATTTGGTTCGAGCATTCTTCTCACAAAGGTGAACTTATTACATTAGTAATCTAGACTAACTAGCCAAAGCAAAAGATTTTTTAAAAAGGTTCAACTAAAGACTTACAAAGCTGACAAAATTTTTTTTACCAAAAGGGACACCTTTCATCTCTCACTAGGTTTCATAAACATTCCTGAGCTGAAAATATTGATCCAGACCTCCATTGCACAAGAGATGAGAGTAAGGTCTAACTAAAGTGGAGTTCTATTACAATAGTTATCAAAACATTCTCCAAAACACCAAGAGAGACAAAGTAATCCTTAGCACCTGATAGATTATCTTCTTGTGCAGGTGTGTGGAACTAAATTTCCTCGGGTGGGGAAGAGGCACAAAATGGGAAATTTTCTTCTGGGTGTGGAAGAGAGGCGTGGGACAAACTCTTTTTTTCCTCGAGCGCATGCAAGATGGGCGCAAAAGAGGTTTTTCCTCTTCTGCAAAACTTCAGAAGGCCATAAATTTTGATATAGAACTCATTTTTTGGAAAATGACAATTTTTTAGAAATCTTGCAACATCCTCTTTGCAATGAAACCTTAAGAATTTAATTTGGATAAAGTTTTAATGTGTCAATTTTGAGAAAATGTTCTGTAGGCTTATAAAATGAAAACTAGTGACATTCGACTTATAAAATTTTCTTAAATTTGACCTCCCTCCTTTCTCAACATGAAAAATAGACATAGAGGGTTACTCTTAAAGGAATTTAGAAAGGATTGAAAGATATAATTTTGTTGATTGAAGATCAATTCGAAATTTCACAATTTTGACAGTAAAACGACTACAGTTTTTTTCTTTGTTCGATTTGAAAGGATCTTTAACCGTTTCTTAAGTGGTTTAGTTTTTTTGGGGTCGATTTTAATCATATTAAGTTCAATTCATTGTTTTCAAATTTATTTGTTCATTGTTGCAGGGTTTGTTCTATGTAAACATTTTGAATAAAATATTTTCCCAGTTTGAAAAATTCTCTAACAATCTAATTCTACAACTTCAGATTTCAATTTGATCCATTTACATTTACCAACATAAGTTTAAGAATTCATTCAATACTTCAATCAAACTTACAATATTCTATTTCCTTCAAATTGATTCATTTGTAAAGGACCAAAGATACATAATATATTTCTTCATACGTATTCTCTTTTCAATTTTCCAAATGCAGAGATTTCAAATACATTGTAAATCAGATTTCCAATGAAGACAATATCATTTAAGGAAAACTAATGATAACTTTTATTGATTGTATTACATTTTTTTACAACTTCTTATTTTCCATTGTTCAAATACAACGTACAAGATATAAATATTTCCTTTCTTTCATTCAAAAATAGAATATAGAGTACATCTCTTTCACATTTCGAATTATAACTTTCATAACCAATACAAAACATCTTTCCATCACAAAAAAATATACAAGGTCATCCACTTCAAAGTGGGAAAGGGTTACAATAAATAATGATCCCAACAAGGGACTATTCAAAACTATCTTTTTCCTCTTGCTCCAAAATAGCAACATGAAGATTCTCCATCATTTTTCAGTTTTGATAACATCAAAAGACAAGGGAAAGGAAACACTCTCCACCCAACCAAGACATCCAATGAAAGGAGAATCCATCCTTCTTCATTGGCCCCCGAGCCCCAACCACAATGCAATAAGAAATGTGTTTCAACTCATGGCAACAAACAGGCTTCCACAACACAAAGGAAATCTTTCAACATGCACATTTCATATTAAAACACAGTCCAAAACAAAACAAAAGTTTTAACAACCACAAGATAAAAGACAACAAACAAAAGGTCAGGATTCATCAAGCAAGCCAAAGGAGCAAGAAACTATGGGGGATGCTACTTATGCCTCCCAAAGGGGAAATGGGTATCACCACCTGAGAATAAACCACCAAAATATAAACATATTCAAATCCCTAACATGCCCTTATGCCTCCCCCAAGTACCCCTTATTCCTCACATTTCCTTATGCCTCCCCAACCTCTTATGGCACCCCATAACGAGTAAAGAAAATGCAATCTATTTCTTTGTAAGTTGGAACCCAAATCCCAACTCCCTCCACACTTATACCTCCCCAAAAACACTTAATTCCTCCCACAAAATAAACCCCATAGTCTTCTCCTACACCATTCCTAAGACATCTACCCAACAACCCAAAAATAATAACAAACATACAATAATTTTCATATTCATAAAAGGGAAAAGAAGAGCATTTCCAAAAGCTAAGCTCTTACCTCTCCATGATGGAGTTTGTTCCAAGTTCAAAACAACAAGCTTTCTAATGCAAAATAGTCCAAGAGATCAACCAATATACAAGCATGCAACAATTTCAAATCTTCTCGAAAAGCAAGAGCTCTCCAAAACAGCAAAAGAAGTCTCCCAAAATGAAGTGATGCAAAAGTGAAGAAACCCAAAACAAGCTAAGGAATTCCAATTTTATAGAAGAGGGAAGAGAAGAGGATGAGGTGGATCCATAGTGGGATGCTTCATCACACATCCTCAACTCCAAGCACAAAATTCAAATTCATTCTCCAATTCACATAATAAATAGGTGGGTGAATAATATGACAGTTTTACTTACACCCTCAAATCAAGCCCACACCCCATAAGGACTGAAAAATAAAACATGTAAGAAAAGTGTAATAAACACATTCAACTTGACTTACAAAAATGCATAATGAAGGGCTAAATTTAACTCTCCAATGATAGGTAACGTTGGTATATAAATTTAAGATGCATAAGACAAGTTTAACTTGTCCCACAAGTCTCCAAAATCAGCCTCCAAGGAAAATTTCAAATTTCAAATAAGATTTAGTGTTTCATACTTTAAAATCAACTTACACATATATTACACATCACTTACTCATTTCTTACAACACTTTAATTTTAGGCCAACAACTCTAATAATTACTTTCTTATGACCCAATTTGATTAATTAATTTTTAACAATATGATTACTCACATTAATTAACACACCATTTAATAAATAATGAAATGGGTCAATGCATCACAAAATAAACACATGCAAACATTAAACCAAAGGAACCAAATAAATAAAATAAACATAAAACCCCTTGGTCACATTTGAAGGTGATCCCCCCATGGGAATCCCTAACAAAAGTAAAACACACACAAAAAAATAAAGTTGCCATGGTGACCTTGTTGAATTCATCTAGAATTCCAATGTGGTTGGTCTCCAATCCCCCGATGTGTGTTGTGATATTTTAACCTGCAAAACAAAAATACCTCCTTCATCCTCGTGGCCATATCAAAACATCCAAATGAATATAATATAATTTCAAAGTCATCAATATATATGTGAATCACAACAATCATCAAGCCAATCAACAATATCACTTAAAATTTCATCAACAACTATATCCTCATCAATTTTAATTCAATTTTCATTTTCTAGGTCTACTCAAAATATCCAAATATCACATGTCCAACAACATCTATAATGTAACCATGTCAAACAGTATATCAACATCAATATGTAAAATATCTCTAATAATCATCATGCATCATATATGAATCAGAGTCAACAATAATACATGCTCTAACATCTAATCATCATACTAAATCAAAACTATAACAATGTCCATGGTATAGTCAATAGTGTCATGATCGGTATAAAAAGGTGTCAAAGGGAAGTGGGAACTACATGCCCCTCCCCTTAAACTCGACTTCCTCCTTGAAGTAACAAGAAAGAGAGATAAGAACAAATGAAACAAAAAAGGGATCTCTCCCATTATGGGATTTCTTGCCTCAAACAACTGTGGGTCCACAGAATCCAAAGTTTGGTCAATGCAGTTCTAAGCAAGAAAAAGGGAGATTGTAAGGGATGAGTTCAAAATTTGGTAGCCTGCATGACATAAGGCTACAACATTTAAATCTATAGAGTAACATTATGCTATCAACTAAGATACAACACATTCCAATATAACATGAAGAATTCAAAAGATTCTTAAGATTAACCACCAAGTAGAGGAATAATAACTAATAATTCCATGATTTTGAGAAATACACATAGTTTCCCAATGAATACAACATACTATAGTAATAAAAATTAAGGTTTCTACTAGGTTTAAATTATGTGTTTCATAATTCCTTGTTTAGGCAAGGCTAGCACCCTATCAACCAAGGCCACAATTTTATCTAAGAGAAATGTTTACTCAAGTTCTCACAATTTGAGGTCACACAGGATGAGGTTTGAGCATAAGTTAAGGACACCTAAATCAGAAAGCATTTATCAATCAAAGAACTATTTATGGAAAACACTTCTATAACTCGAGAGGGAACAATTAACTTTTCATGGTATTATTAAGAAATTACATGACCACAAGGTTTCCTATAGTCTGATTTTTTACTCTTTTTGTTTTAAGAATCGAACACACCACACCAACCAAATCAAGAGATGTAAACCATTTAGCAAAATCTCTAAATATATATATATCTCCCCTATGCAATCTAACATATCAATACAAAAGTACCATTCAATTATAGTCACAATGGGATTCATTTATCTTATTTCCTGATCAAGCTTAGAATAACCACAAAGAGAGCATAAGCATAAATCGTAACACCAGAGATCGCACTCAAACATCAGCTCTAGCTATGAAGAACACATCAAGGTGACCCAAGAAAATATGAAGAAAAGAAGACTTCCCAAAGTTATTTTATATCCTTAACATATGTTTTTCCTTAAAATTACAATAACTTAGGTCTCCAAGGACAAGACAACATTCTACTAACATGAATTTACCCTAAACTAGATATAAGTCTATCCTAAAGAAAAACTATGCTTAACATAAACTCTTACATTCTAAATGCTATGGGTGATGATCATGGGTAAACTGAATGACACAATAATAGATTGTGTTTTCTGTGACAAACTGGTTTAAAGGACTCCGTATCTAACTGACGTGTATAGAAGGTACTTGCATATAATATAACTAGGAAAACCAATTTTAGATATGCACTAACATTTTTGAAAACTAAAAGAAAGGAAAGATTATGATTTAAGAACACAACATAATCACTAAAAATCCTATCTAATTGTAAGTAATTATTATTATAATAATTTTGCCTTAAAAGTAAATTGATATATCAGTTATTTTACAAAAGAATCCTCACATAGAGATAATAGGAAGATTGATTCGGCAATGGGAGCTCACATTTCGAGCTACAGCATCAAGCGAGTTGCATGGTAAAAGACATCAAGGCATCCATAAGTGACGGTACACAATTAAGACAATTTTTTGAGTCCGAGTAAATTTGGATTCATGGTACATATAAAAATTGAAGGAAAGGATTGAAATTATGAATCAACGAGCTCAAAAGGTCCAAACACATTAATCGTACACGTAAATTTGAAATTATTGGACTTAACATTCTAAGTTAACAAATTAACATCAAGCATGGTCATATTTACATGATACAAGTGCATTAATTTAGGTAGGAAATCTTAGTGTGAAAGGTCCGAAGTAAAACTTGGAAATTGGGATTTCAGAGAAATGTATCACCTATGGATGAACAGAACTTATCGAAACCTAAATTCCAGGATCCTAAAACCCCAAAACCCGTAACCCTCGAGTCCCCAAGATACTTTTAATTCATCAGCCGACAACCTTGAACACCTGAACTTCCGAAAACATATTAAATTCTTAACCCCCGATTGTCCAGAGAATCACACATTGTGTTAATGTTTCACTGAAACTACCAACACTCAACACAATTTTGAGACTTCAGGGTTTCTAGCATGTTCGAGAAAATAAAATGGCTTGAGTCTAAGACAAAGCTCACGCAATATGATTTTGTCCAGTCTAAAACTCTGAAGTAACTTTAAGCACCTAAGGGGTTCGACACTTCAGACACTCAGGGTGTACCAACCCATATGATGAACATTTCACAATAACCTCCAAAGCATGGAATGCCTGAAGCTCATCAATCATGTAAAAGTCTGAATTTTTCATTTTACGTAAGTTAGCCAATCAGTACATCAATTTTATCTCTGAGTCTTACCAGATCAACCACTAAAATTTAACTATGCAGTATGACACAATCATGAATTATTAAATGGCCATAACTGTAGCTTGATTGCTAAACTATTGAAAATTCTGCACAAAATAATAAATTACTTATCCAAAAGCCTTAGTGTTCTACACAATTAATCATTAAATAAGATAATGTTTATGTGGGCTTGATACGTTTTCACTACTTATCTTTGAACTGTAAAACACAATGGGAATATCTTACATTCACTTCATAGCCTCTTCATGGAATTTGAGACTAGAGGTAGTCTTATCATCAAGGTTATTTCACCAAGATCAATATATAGGAAAGGGTCCTAAATGCTCACCTATAACTTCAGGATGACCATGGTCATCTGCATACTTGTAATGTAAATTGAAAACTAATAATTTTGACACCTCTATTCCTAGATCCTTTTGAAGGAAGGAATCTCTAAACTAAATTCTAATTAACTACTGTTATTTTACCCAGTAAACAACTGTAACTATTGAGTAATAAAGAATCAATTTACAAGTAATCATTGCTACAAGCATTTCAAGAATGTCGAAGGTTTTCAATAATGGCTTAACATATTCCAACAAGCTAAATAGATATTTAGGACTCATGAATTAAACTGATTTTGATTTGGAAGTGACATCAAGTTTGGGGATGAGTACTATCGGTCACTCTCATAAATTTGTATTTGACAACCTTGACGATGAAATGGAGCATAATTTAATGGATCTTGTTATGCACGACTGAGCAGTGCCTTAGGTGCTTTTCAAAGAAATTTGGTTGCTTGTTCTAGATTATAAACAGTGTTTAGGTTTTACTTTTATTACCAAGGTCTTCACTCAAATATTTTTGTGCTGCCTGAAAGGTCTACATTAGATTTTGTATCCCACGGCTGTAACAATTGATACCAAGATGTCAAGTACCCACTAATTCATGTCACAAAGACCAACATAGCGTATAAAGTAATGATAATTTCCTTGAATTATTCCGGAGTGTACAAAATTGACCCCATAGGTCACAAGATTTAACTTACGTGACTAAGCTCATTGAAACTACATATGACAGAATCCATTTGATTGTTCATGTTAGCTGTGTAAATTTAATACGTGACCCATCAGTTTTAATAGTAGACTTGTATGTAGCTTGACAAGGCAATAGATTAACGCACTAATCTAGATAAAATATGTAGAATGTCAGTGTGATTAATGAATAACATCCCATCCGTATGTTTTGTATGACAATACCTTAATTCTTATCCGATTTACCAAAAATTGTTGAATATGCTAGATCGGTATCCTTAAAATTCTAAAGATTCATGTCACTTAAGTGAAATCATTAGAAGTCTCAAAAGGTGAAATTATTGACTTTGGTAATCACCCAACTAGAAAAGCACTAGTTTCTGAATGAGGTTTAACTAAAGTCACTCGATAAATCTAATAAAATTTGTATAGTGACTCAGAATGTAACACCCATCTAAGACACTCCCCAGTGTTGAGCCCAAAACAAATCTAAGAGCTAAATAATTTGTGAGAAGTAATATTTCTATTCACAAGTGAATCAGCGTAACATCTAATTGACTTTAGGAGTTCCATTGCAACAGTTATCCAAATGCACCTAAAAAACACTAAGAGAGTTGTCCCTAATTTATCCTTAGCATAGAGTAGATTATCTTCTTAAGGGGCGCGTGGAAGATGCGTATTTGTAATGGGCACAGAAGAGAGGTGTAGCCAAAGAAACTTTTTCAAGTGTACAAGCATGGAAGAGTGGCGTCATGGAAGAAACTGACTTTTTCTTCCTGGGCGCGAGAAGTGACGGGTGTGGAAGAATATTTTCATCTTTTTGGAGATTTCAGAAGGAGGGCGCATAAGATTCTTTCAAAGACGGAACTCCCGTGCACAGGAAAGAAGGACTGTAGGAAAAAGATTGTGAAAGTCATCCTTGGCGTGGAAATAGAGTAGCGCGAGAATAATTTAATCTTTTTCGAACTAAATATTATTGAAGGTTAAATTTTGAGTAAAACTACTGTACAGGATGCCATAAAGGATTCGAAAACTTTCCAGGTTTTCATTGGACAATATTGTCAAGGATTTGAGTGTCTTAGATTCAACGGTCCAGGTCCTTTGGGTGAAATCATGCCAAACAAATTCTTAAAATTTTGATCTTAGACCAAGAGCGATTTTTCTGGGCAATATAATACAGATGATGAGTTTTTTTTGAACCCATGCAATTTTGAAATTTCTAGGAATTCACTTCTCAACATCGAAACAGTGCATGGTGTGAGAGGTATTTTATCTATCCTTCCATGAAATTTATCAAAGGATTTCATTACATTGGTTAAGTAGTTTAGTTTTAACTGATTGTAATCATACTTAAGTTAAATTTCCAAGCTGATTTGACACTTTGTATTGAAGGAGATTGTTGATACTATAGATCCTATTCTGTAAAATTTTGATAAAAATTTTCTAAAAGTTACAGAAAATGTAGGATCTATACTTGATTTGGGACTCACAACATCTATTTAATTTTCAAACTTGAATATATGCATTACATTTCCAACCAAAATAATTTTATTTGAATTCAAATCAAGTTGTGCAATCAATCCAGACTACAGTTCTAATTTCCATCAAATCATACATTCCAAAGGAAAAGAGTAATATATTCTCTTCGTACGTATTCCCTTTTCCAATTTTCCAAACAGAGATTTCATGTTGTATTTCAAACCCAAGATTCCCAATGAAAACAATATCATTTTTGGTAAACTAAAAAAATTCTATTGACTTGGATGATTCTTTTACAACTTCCTTTTTCATCGATCAAATCCAAAAGACATAGATACAAATCTTTCTTTTCTTTCATCCACATAATAGAAATTACAGAGTACATGTCTCTTTCTCATTTAAACATTAAAACTTTCATTTCCAAAACAGAATACATCTATCCAATACAAATAATATCTACGAGGTCTTCCACTTGAAACTGGGAAAAAGGTTCACAATAAAGAATGATCTCACAAAGGGTCCTGTCAAAATTTTCTTCTTTCCTCATGCTCCAAAACAGTAACATGACATAGTTCTCCATCATTCTCCAATTTTGATCACAACAAAAGATAGGGGGAAAGGCAATTCTCTCCACCCAACCAAGACATCCAATGAAAAGAAGAAGTCATCCTTCTTCATTTCCCCCTGAGCCCAAACCAAAATGCAATAAGAAGATGTGTTTCAACTCATGGAAACAGTAGGCTTCCATAACACACAAGGAAATCTTTCAACATGCACATTTCACATTTAAAACACAGTCCAAAACAAAATGATAGTCTTGCAACCACGTTACAACATAGACAAACAAAACTCAGGCTTCTATCATGCAATCAAAAGGAGTAAGAAACTATGGGGGATGCTGCTTATGCCTCCCAAAGGGGAAATGGGTATCAGCACCTGAGAACAAACCTCCAAAATATATATCATTTCAAATCCCGTGACATGCCCTTATGTCTCCCCCAAGTACCCCTTATTCCTCACAATTTCTTAATGCCTCCCCAACCTCTTATGGCACCCCATAATCAAGTAAAGAAATGCAAGCTGATTTATTTTTACAAGGTAGAACCCAAATACCAAAGTTCCTCCACACTTATACCTCCCCAAAAACACTTATGCCTCCCACAAGAATAAACCCCACAGTCTTCTCCTACACAATTCCTAGGCCATCTACCTAACCAGCCAACAAATAAAACAACACATTCAACCATTCAACCATTCACATAAGCATAAAAATGAAAAGAAGAGCATTTCCAAGAGCCAAGCTCCTACCTCTCCATAATGGAGTTTGTTCCAAGGTTACAAACTAGCAAGCTTTCCAATGCAAAACAGTCCAAGAGATCAACAATCTACAAGCATGCAACAATCTCCAATCTTCTCCAAAAGCAAGAGCTCTCCAACAGCCCAAAAGAAGTCGACCAAAATGAAGTGGTCCAAAAGTGAAGCAACCCAAAAACAAGCTAAGGAATTCTAATTTATAGAAGATGGAAGAGAAGAGGATGAGGTGGATCCATGCAGGATGCCAAATTCACACATCCTCAACTCCAAGTATCCAAGTTCAACTTCATTCTCCAATGTATAATTAAATAGGTGGGTGAAATAATATGATAGTTTTGCTTACACACTCCAAAACAAGCCCACACCCCATAAGGACTAAAATTAAAAATATGTAAGAAAAGTACAATTAAAACATTCAACTTGACTTACAAAAAATGCATAATGAAGGCTAGATTTAAACTCTCCAACCATAGGTAAGGTTGGTATGAAATTTTAAGATGTATGGGACAAGTTTAACTTTTCCCAGAAGCCTCCAATATCATCCTCCAAGGACAAATTCGAATTTCAAAAGAAGGTGGAGTGTTTCATACTCCAAAATTAACTTACATATCTCTTACACATTGCTTATACATTACCACAAAATTTAAAACAAGAGACAACAACCCTAATAATTACTTTCTTATGACCCAATTTGATTAATTAATTTTTAACAATATGATTAGTCACATTATTTACCACACAATTTAATTAATATAGAATAGGGGTCAAATCACCATCACTTTTAAAACACATACTAACCTTAAACAAAGGAACCAATAAACAAGAAGAATACATAAAATTCCCTTGGTCACAATCGAAGGTGATCCCCCCCATGGGAATCCCTAACAACAATACAAACACACACAAACAAATACAAGTTGCCATGGTGACCCTAGTTGAATTCAACTAGAATTCCAATGTGGTTGGTATCCAATCCCCCTAGTGTGTGTTGTGATATTTTAACCTGTAAAACACCAATACCTCCTTCGGCCTCGTGGCCATATCAAAACATCCAAATGAATATAAATATAATTATAAGAATATAAATATACTTCTAAAATCATCAATATATATATATATATATATATATATCACAACAATCATCAAGACAATCATCAATATCACTTACAATTTCATCAACAACTATATCATCATCAATTTTAATTCAATTTTCATTTTCTAGGTCTACTCGAAATATCCAAATATCACATGTCTGAACAACATCTATAATGTAACCATGTCAAACATTATATTAACATCAATATATAAAATATCTCTAATAATCATCATGCATCATATATGAATCAGAGTCAACAATAATCCATGCTCTAATATCTAATCATCATACTAAATCAATACTATAACAATGTGCATGGTATACTCAGCAGTGTCATGATCAGTATCAAAAAGTGTCAAAGGGAAGTGGGCACTACAAACCACCTGAATTTTACTTGGGAACACCTTTGGTTGAGTCTCAATTAAATTTTGATCCATTTTTTACAACGCTGATTATTAATATTAGACTGTTGCACAATTTTATGTTTGATTCTAGAGCATCATTTAATGTTATGCCTCTTGAATTCATAAATGAATTGAACATTAAAGTGAGAAAAACTTATGGAAAGTGTACTGCAATGGATTCTAGAGAGGTTCCAGTTGTAGGATGTGTAAAAGGTTTGGTGGTACAACTTACAACTTATCTGGGTCAGAACTTGAAACTTGATGTTGTTATTGTTGATTTCCCTGCCAAATGGGGCATGTTGTTATCAAGAAAGCAAGTTGCAAGTGTAACTGGAAGTGTTCAAATCGATATGTATTTTTCCACCATTCCAATTAAAGGCATACTTGTAAAGCTGTATGGAGAGAAGAAGATGTTGCACCTCATTGAAGGTCCCAATAATGCTTTTTATGAAGTGTTGTTTGTTAATGTTAATGCTGATAACTTTGTTGGGTTTGTTGATGGAAAAGAGCACACAATTTATCAATGTAAATTTCTTGAAAAATTAGGTTCACCTTTGACCTTGTTATTCGATGGAGCTTGTTTCAAGTTTGGAAATGGTGCTGGTATTGTTCTAATTTCTCTAGGCCTGGAAGAGTTTTTTTTTTCTTTCAAACTCAAATCTGAATGCACTAACAACATTGTTGAATATGTTATTAGGCTTGAGAATTCCATAGAAATATGGTATAAGGGATATCATTGTCAAAGATGATTGTAAATTGATTGTAAAGAAAATTAGAAAATTGTATGCTACTAAAAATCAGATAATGAAACAATAAAAGCATCCAGTCTGGGATTTGATTGAAATGTTTGAATCTTTTAATATGGTTCACCATGATAGAAATTTTAATGTTGTTGCAGACAAGTTAGCATTGCTAGGATATAGATTTGGGAATTATGCAGTATCTCCATTTTGTGAGTATGATGTTGAAATACTAATAAGGCCATCTATCCCTAACAACATTAAAAAATGGCAAGTGTTCGATGATGATGCCTAGGTGAAATGGTTTCTATAGAACCAGGGTGAGTTTGCTGACCAAAATATAGATTGGGAACCAATGGTGTGTATTTCTGAAGGAAAGGAAACTTTATTTGGCAAAGAAATCATCCATATGAAGACAAACATGATTCCCAAAGGTTTGGTGGCACTTGATTAAAATATTTATAACGCTGATTGCATTATTAAAAGAATTATCTTGGTTTCAAGGGATGTGGAAGAGCACGACCTGGGTACAAAGGGAAAACCACGTAAAATTTGGTTAGGAAGTAATCTTAGGAATGAAGAGAAGGAGTCCTATGTTTAATTGCTAAAGAAATATCAAGACTTCCTAGGTTAGTATTACTCTGAGTTGAAGGCATACAAGGAAGATTTGTTCCAACATGAGATTCCTTTTGAATCTAATGCCAAATCTTTCAGGAAAAATAGAGGAAAGTCAATCCAATCCTTTATTTGAAGATGTAAGAAGAACTAAATAAGTTGAGGGATGGATGGATCATTCAACCCACAAGGTACTCATCTTGGGTTACAAACCTAGTGCCTGTCAGAAAAAAAATGGTGTTATAAGACTATAAGTAGAATTCAGGAACTTGAATAAAGAATCATTGAAAGATAAGTACCCTCTGCAAAACATGGAGAATATGCTACAATTGGTAACTAGTTCTAAGTTGTTATCTACTCTGGATGGTTTCTATGGCTATAATCAAGTTGTTGTGAAGGAGTGAGAAAGAATAAAGATTGCCTTTACCACTCCTTGGGGAACTTATATCTATCTCAGGATGCCTTTTAACGTAATGAATGTTGGAACAACTTTCCAAAGAGCAATGGAAGTAGCATTTGCTGGTTATATAAATGATTTCATTTTTGTTTATCAATATGATGTAAATGTGTTTTCCAGAAAAATAAATGATCACTTGCAACACTTGGAGAGAATGTTGTTAAGGTGTGGAGAGTATGGCCTATCATTGAATTCTAAGAAATTTGATTTTCGAGTGCAAAAGGAAAAGTTACTTGGTCACATTATATCAAATGAAGGGGTCATGATTGATCTAGAGAGATTGGAAGCCATCAACAAGGTTCCAATTTCGATAACTAAGAAGGGAGTTCAATCCTTATTTAGAAAAATAAAATTTATCAGAAGATTTTTGTCTAACTTTGCTGAGCTGACCATCCCCATTACTATCATGTTGAAAAAGGACTAAGTTATCAAATGGGAAGAATCTTCCATTCAAGATTTCAATGGGATCAAGGAAGCACTAAAACATGTGCCTATTTTTGCAGCTCTAAATTACAAGAATCATTTTCAAGTTTTTTCTATTGCTTCTGAAAAACACCATTGCATCATTTTGTTGTAGAAGGATGATGAAGGGGCTGAGAGACCAATTACCTTTTTCAGTAAGGCATTACGATGAGCTGAGTTAAAGTACACCATCGTGGAGAAGCAAAAATTTTCCTTGGTAAAAGAAACAAAGGTTTTTGGACCCTACATCTTTAGCTCTAAATTTGTTGCTTATGTTCTCCACACCATGGTGAAAGATATCTTATCAAATATGGATGTCTCAAGAAAAATATGCAGATGGGTAAACAAGTTGTAGGAATATGACATGGATATCCAAACCATGAAATTGGTAAGAGGTTTAGTCCTAGCTAAGCTCATGGCTGAGAACAACTTTTAGAATATTGATTTGAATGAAGTCAAAGGGAAAAGGGTGGATGTCCTTGAAAAATTGCTAAGCTCTAAATGGTACAAAGATATAATATTTTATCTCAAACATTTATTCTGCCCTGAAAATTTGAGTAAAAATCAGAAAAGATCTCTTAAGTTAGCCTCTCAAAAATATGTCATTACTGATTTTGGGTTAGCTTGGAAGAACCCAAAGCGAGTGCTCTTAAGATGCATTGCTAAGGATGAAGCCCCGAAGGTAATTGCTGATCTACATGGAGGAGTTTGTGGTGGAAATTTTACTAAAAGAGTTACAACACATAAAATATTGAGGGTTGGTTATTGGTGGCCAACTCTTTTCAAATATACAACTCTATTGGTTAGGAAATGTGAAAGTTGTCAACATTTTTCTAGAAGAATGAAATCTTTAGGCTCCCTTCCTTTGCAGCCTGTGTCATTTTAAGCCCCATTTAGACAATGGGTAATGGACTTCATTGGGGAAATTTCTAATCATTCCAATAGTGGTCATGAATGGATTCTTGTAGGAACTAATTATTTCACTAAGTGGGTGGAAGAAATCCCCACAAAGAAATAAAAACACCAAGTTATCTTGAAATTCACGTTGAATAAAATCATATGCAGATTTAGAGTGCTAGTTAAGATTGTTGCTGATAATGCCATGAGTTTCAGAGCCAAACCTTTGGTGCCAATGTGCAAAGAGTATAAAATCATTTTGACATATGATTCTAATTACAATCCGTAGGGGAATGGACAAGCTGAGTCCAACAATAATTTTATTTTGAAGATCATTCAAAGAACCTTGGATCTGAACAAAAAGAAGTGGGGTGAGTAACTAAAGTTTTTTGTTTGGGCTGACAGAATCACTATCAAAAGAGATACTTGTAAGAGCCCATTTGAGTTGGTAAATGGAACTGAAGCTTTGCTACCCCTTTATTTAAAATTATTTTCATTCAATTTTTTTCAAAAAATTGAAGATCAAGATGTTATTCCATATGATGCTCGAATTAATTAGATTATTGAGTTAGATGAAGAAAGAACAACATCCCATCAACAACATGTGAATTTTAGAGAAAATATGATATTAGCATTGGGAATATTGTGTTATTATTAGATCGCAGACATGAAGATAAGGGAAATCATGGTAAATTTGATGCATTGTGGATGGGCCCTTATTCAATTGACATTTGAATTGGTGAAAATAACTTCTTCCTAAAATACTTAGATGAGGAACTGCTTGACTTTCTTGTTAATGGCAGGCATTTGAAACATTTCATTGATTGATTTCTTAGAATCAAGGTATCCTCCATTTGTATAGTGTATGGTCTTTTGGTTTCTTTTTTCTTTCATGTTTTTCTATTTTTGTTTGTCCTGGTCCTTGGTAGTCGTTTTGTTGGTTTCTTGGTTCATCCTTATGGGATTTGGTTATTATTATCTTCTATGCAAGCTTATTCTTTGACTTCGTTACCCAATGGATGTTTTTGGCACTTGGTCTACTCTATTTGTTCTTTTCACACTTGCATGGAGTGCCCATCCCCAAGTTAGAGCTGATGTTGGTTCTCAAATTTAACTTCCCTTTTTATCCTTAAAGTTCTTCAGTTTGCAGGCTCTGTCGTCTTCTCTATCTCCCCGTATTGATGCATAAAAAAATTGTCCCCCATTTTGTTTCCATGATCAGTCCATTCCTTAGTCAAGGATCACTTAAAATTCCCAATTTTTCTTTTTGTTCCTCTATCCATGAGAATTAATCTGTAACTTGGGTGAAAAATCAGGTTTTTCCCTTCTTTCCATTTTCTACAAAGATGTTTTGTTGTCCCTATAATTTTTGTCCAAAATATCTATCAAAAGGTGATTGGGTATGGCTCAGAAGATCATATTTGGGCCTTTTATCATTTCTAAATTCTTAGTCCTTTGAAGAAGGATTCATTTCCGAGAACAAATGGTGATTTTCCTGCATTTTACGGTTTGACGAATGTATTTTTCGCCGTCAAATTTACATATTAGGATGTGTGGAAACTTGGCCCTTTCTAGTTGGATGTGGTTTATTGAGGAATTTTGAAAACTCTAAGGTCCACTTCAACTAAAAATTTGTTCATGTGGAGGGTCGGCGCTCATTTAAAAATTCACCTATTTGTTTGGCCGTGGAGTTATGTAGGGGAGACACATGGAGGTTTTTGATGCCTTGCTTAGACTTAGAATTTTTTTTGATGTAGCTGATGTAGCTTTATCAAACCATGGAAATGTGGAGGGCTAGCTCTAATTTGAGGATCAACCTCATGGTCCCACCTTAAAAATTAAGATAGGGAGACATGTGGATGATTCCATCGGCTCTGTCCTATACTTAAAATTTTCAAAGCAATTTTAAAAGGTCTAGTACACGTGGAGGGACCACACCTATTTGGGGAGTGGCCCCTAATTTTTATTTTGAATAATTTCTAGGAGGATACTTGGTGGCTTCTTCTCACTCCACCTTTTCTTGTACTTTTTAATGGCCAAGGAAAATTGTCTCGGAACCTAGACACATGGCACCTTACGCTGATCCTTTAATTTTCTTAACAACTCTATCGGGATGCGACATGTGGTGAGCCCTCACTTATTCAGGGTCTCTAATTTTGAGGACCATACCAAAGGTGTGCTAAGGTGACACGTGGAGGCTTCTACAAGCTCTTTTTAATTAAGACTTTTTCAAAGGCCGAAAGGTGTTTTTCTTGGGCCCAGAGCACGTGGAAGGCCCGTGCTTGTTTGTAAAATTTCCTTTGTACTTATCCTTTGTATTTGCTCCAACAAATCACATGGAAGGATATAATATAAATTAGAGAAGGGGTAAAATCAACGTTCTTATGCATTTTACCTATTTTCTCTACCATTTTTACTCCAAGACTCTTGAAGATGCGAATATGCACCTTTTTTGACATTTTTGATGAAATTTGTTGTCATTTTTTTATTAAAGTATCATTGAATGGATTCAGAAATTAATTTGTGAGTGAAAGGATTGTTAAGGTTGATATTTTGAAGTTGGAATTGCTCAGGAACTTACAAAAATGGGAATTACTAGAGAATTTGGATGCAGGACAGAGTTGCAGAGGAAAGAAAGGGAAAAGGATGAAATGATTAAAGTTGTAGCCATAGAAGATGAAGAAGGTATTGCCTCAAGAGTGAAAAGGATTACCCATCTTATCTAGCTATGAAAAGCCTCTGGAAAATGATTAAAAATTGGATTTCTTATAGGACAGAAACATAATGATTAGAAGGATTTCAAAATAGTTATGGCCTGACATCCTAGTCATTAGTCGAGTGCTCAAGAAATGTGATCAGTTGACAATTGGTCCACCTCACAAATTTCGAATGTGAATTTGTTAAATGTTTATTTTATGAGGAAAATTGGTAACAAGAAGAGATACCTTGATTATTCTTCTCTTTTAGGGGGAAAATTGAGTGAGTAAAATGTACTAATGCAATGATAATACTCTTGCAAATGGTACGGGGTTGAATTTTTAAGAGAAAATTTTTGTAAAGCCATCTTCGTGAGAGACCAATCCGAGATAACCTGTTAATTTCTTCTGTGTTATACTTTATATCATATAAAGTTGTTTACAAATGTATAGCCATTGATGAGAACTAAGATTTATCTAGAATCTTTCCCCTCTTGATGAATTTAAGTAATTTTGAAATTAATTTGTGTCAATCTTGGAGCAATTAGTGTTTTCTTTGTTTCAGAATGTCTGTAAGTAGTTTTTATTGTTCCTATTACAATCTTACATTGAAATATTTGTGAAATCACACATGATCTCATCCCTATAAAAATTTAGTGGCATTTGAAATTTCATTTCAGGAAGAGCCTTCATCCCATGATGAGATGACAAAATTTAAAATCATTCCATTGTCATTTGTTGATAAAGATTGTATGTAAGTCATTGTGTGTACCTTAGGCATGATTGATTAAAGATTTGAGTGTTTAATTGAGTCTTTCAACTTAAGATTTCATGATAGATTCTTAAATATTGTGTGAAAATGTGATGATTTGGGCATCCATTGCAGCACACCTTATGGTTAAAGGAACGTCTTAACTATTTTGAAGTTTTTTATTGTTGATTTGTTCATTGTTGTGAAGTTTCTCAAATATTTGGTATAATGAACTTTATCCTACTTAATCTCCCACAAACATTATTCAAAAACCATGAATCCATCCTGAACTACCCTTTTTTACCCTGTATATCATCAAAGGAACAAAATATATTTACTAAAATATGCAGACAATCAAGATCCCATAATGTCTTCAGTAACCTTTGCCTTGTTTTGGAATTATCCCCATCTTTTAGAAGTGCAACTCTTAAGAGTTAAATTATGGAGTATTGACTATATTTTCCCAAGGTTTTCTTCATAAAATTTGTGTAAAAGAAGGATATCTCCATCTCCTTCATCAAATAGAGGTTACACTATGGGTCCTCTCACCCTGGTTGAAAGGCCCAGCCTAAAGTAGTGAGGATAGGTCAAATCCTCTTGAAGGTGCTATCCATCTCTCCAAAAATTTGAGTGACAAAGGGCCAATTAGATTTCTTCCCCAGATAAAAAACGACGCACATCATGATCTACCTTCCTCTAAACTCCATGCTAAATCTATGATGTTGCTCATCTTTAATGGGAGAACAAATTTAGGTACCGACAGTGATGATGGAAAAGTACAAAAACATAAAATAAGGTTTATTGAAAGAGGTTTTTAAGAGAAATATGGAGTAGATTACAATGAAAAATTTTCACGAGTAACACGTCTCGACATGGTAATATTATTTTGAGCTATTGCATCTAAAAAAAATGTCATATATATCGAAAGGATGTATAATTAACATTCTTGAATTGATTTATTAAAGATTAATTTCATATGGATCAGCGAAAAGGTTATGAGATTGAGGGTTGTGAAGAAAAGATGCACAATTTGATAAACTAACTCTATGGAATCAAGCAAGTTCCTAGAGCGTGGTACAAAATTTTTATGTTTAGTCAGTTCAGAATTGTTTTAGTAGGAGCAGCAGTAAGCCTACTTTATATATTAAGATAAATGAACAATTTAAGATTCTTATTATCTGTTTATAGGTAGATGACCTTATAAATATTTTATACCTATGTATAGATTCATTAAAATCATCTATGAATAAAAAATTTGAAATGATCGATCTAGGTCTCATGCACTAGTTTTTTGGCATTTAAGTTTAATAATAAGAATTTGGAATTTTAATTTCACAAGAAGACTATGCTAATGACATATTTAATAGATTTAACATTTTAAATTATAAGCCAATGCCAACACTTGTTACAATAGGTATAAAATTAAGCAAAGAGGATATCAAATCATTTGTGGATCAAACATTGCTAAAAAGGTTAGTTGGAAGTCTCATGTAATTGATGTCCACAAGACATGATATCATGTATGGTGTTAAACTTATATCAAGGTTCATGGAATCTCGTAATGATTCACATTCACAAGATGGAAAAATAATTTTTAGGTATGTATGTGGAACTAATGATCATGAAATTTTGTATTCAACATCTTATGATTTCAAACTCATATGTTATATAGATAGTGAAAATATTGGTAGTAAAGATGATAGGAAATACACATCTAGATATGTTTTTCATATTGGGATTGGTATAGGATTTTGGGTATTAAAAACTTATCCAATAGTCACACTATCTTTAGCATAGGTATATTCATAGGAGAAACATTGTTCAAAACTCAGGTTTTTCATAAAAGGAGAAAGCATGTAGACACGAGTTATCAATTCAGCAGGGATCTTATTAAAAATAAGTAAATAAGTCTTTAATTTTTTAGTTCGGAAGATAATTTTTCTAATATCTTTACACAGGCTTTGGGAAAAACGTGTTCAAGAAATTGAGAAGTTTTGAGGGATCTTTTTATCAGGAATTTGTCAAATCTAGAAATGCACACTCATCTCCAAAATAATGAAAGTTTAGAGGTCAAAATTAAGGGGGAGTTTTTTAAAAAGGATATAATTTCTCCCACAGTTTATTATTATTAGGAAATATGAAAATAGTATTTACATGCATCTATACAACTATGTGTGGTTTTTAGTTTTGTTTTAATTAAATAAAACACACTGGTTTATTCTTATGCTTAGGAAAAATAATTAAAAATAGAAGCTTTGTTTTTTAGAAGTGGTCTACATGCTTTGTTTAGAATTTTCATAGTTATTTTAAAGAGAAGTATTTTGTATAACGTAATTTTAAGTGATATATAGACATACACAAGAAATTTATAAGGATTTGAAGCTTAGACATATGGAGAAATAATAAGATTATGCATAGCAGTTATTTTCAAGTGTAAGAACTCTTTTTATATCTTTAATTATTTTTATTTTGTTTTCTCATTCAATGATTGTTTTTAATCTTCAATATCTATGTAAGAGAAAGATATATTATTGAATGTGTTCTAGAAACCAAAATTTTCTATCATGACATCCCATACATAGAAAGTGAACTTAGTTAAATGGGTGGGTCTACAAGATTATTATAGTTTAGTGATCATTGAAGTTAAACTAATAAATTTAGAAAATAAATCTTCTCTGAGAGATCTAAGGTATGAGGTTAAGAGGTATTTAATCCATGGAAAGATGAGTCACTGCATTTAAAACTAAAAAAAAAAACATATTAAATCAATACCTTTAAGATGTGTTTTACACGGGTTATAAAATGTTATAATTTGAGGAGAGAAATAGTAATAAAATCGTTACAGGTTAAAATAGGATGTCACTTTTTTAAAGTTTTTTTCTAGTGGTTTGGGAACTTATTAGGAGGAAAAGAAGAATGAAAACAAGTTATTGTTTTAGTTTGAGAATGATTAACTCTTTGCTTATGAAAGCTTCTGAAGGTTGTGTTGATGGAAAATCATAACACCCATGAATTTTTGCAACTCGATAGGTTAAGATCATCAGTGTGACTGTATAACATGGAGATTTTCCCAAAGTGTGGTAATTGGTAATTAGGAAAGATCTCTAGATGAAGGCCGGTTCCTATTCCTCTGTTCATGTGCACACACACAATTTGTAGAGGGTGTACTCTAAAATCTACTCTTATTTGCCAAGGAGACATGGTTAAGAAGATATATAAGAAAATGAACCTGACTAGTAGAGGTGATGCACCAAAGGAATGTTGAACATCTACTTTGTAATTAAAAAAAAACCATAAGAATACAATACAATCACCATACAAAGTTAACCAACAACTGTAATGAGAGATTAGGAGGATGTAATCAATAGAAGAAAGGGTTAAAATATTCCACAGACTTATCTTATTCCTCCAAAAATTTATACAGTGAATTAAAATAGCCAAGAGGTAGAGAATTGCATTAAAACTTAAATGGGAAGCTTGAAACTTGATAAATTCACCTACATAACAGAGAATAAGGGAGGGTGCAAAAAGTAAAAATTTCCAACATCTAGAAAAATGCCCCTCCTTGCAATATATATGAATAATATGAGAGAAGAAAGTGAATCCTTCCTCAACCACCCCAAAAGAGAATTGAATTCACCTACAACAATGATTAGTTCCAATGCAAAAACCCATGCCTCTATGTGTTACTCCTTGTTGGGTAAGAAAGGAAGCCCAGACTTTATTATGGTGGTAGGTGAGAATCCTGATAGCCTCAAAAAATGGTAGACTATATTTTTCTTTTTTACAAACTTAGTCATCGTTCAATAGCAGATGTCAATATCTTTCCAAACAGTCATTTCTTGTTCAAATCAAAACTTCCAGTCAAAATTTATGATCATCTCAAGGTCATGGTCAGGCGTTCCATGTGGGCACTCACAATATTTTATAAGATCTAATAATTTAAAATTATTTGTGGGCTTCACGATTCATCTTTAATTTTTGAACCCTAGACACATGGAGGATTCCACCGGATCTTCCCATGCTTATACTTTTCAACAGTCGATGCAAATTTCTTTGAATCTTACCACGTAGAGAGCCTGCGCTCGTTTGGGGACATGATTTTGGATTTTACCTTTGAAGTTTTGCTAATGAGGCACGTGGAGGCTTCCACTAGTTATACCCATGCTTAGAATTTTCAACAACCAACGCAACTTTCTTGGGCTTGGACTATGTGGAGATCCTGCGCTCATTTGGGAATCTTTATTTTAAGCATCATAGCAAAGGTGCACCGAAGAGACATGTTGAGGCTTTCGCTGGCCTTTTTAATACTTAGCTAATTTAAGCCTTGATTGAACAATATTTTAAAATATCTAAGCATTTGAAATTCTTGGTGGGCTTCATGATTCATCTTTCATTGTTGGACCCTAGACACCTGGAGGTCCTGCACTTGTTTGAGGACATTCCTTTGGATTTTACCTTTGAAGTTACACTTATGAGGTGTGTGGAGGCTTCTGCTATTCTTTTCCAAACTACATTGGGTTTGGAATCTATCTGTGCAAGATCCACTTGGAATCCCCACACATTCTCAATATTTAACCCCCTTGTTTCACTCATGAAGTTGCGCTGGTTGGACACTTGGCATCATTCGCGAGCCTGCTCTGATTTCTTCAAGTCGACTCACTCTGGGCTCAATTTTGACTTACCAAGTTAGCTTTCTTCATTTATTTGGTGTGGAAGGTCATGTTTGATCAAACTATTGACAATTTTTGCACTTGTGAAAAAATGGGCAACATGAAACTTCGTTACGATGGATGAAACTAGTAAAGTTGACCTAAGCTAGAGGAGGTTCTTTCAGAAAATATTGTTTTGTTGAATCAATTAATGATTACATGAAATATGCAGCTATGTGTGTTGTTACAAAACATAACAGATCACATAGTTTGTAATTTCATGTTATCTTCAGTAAAAGCACACAACGCCCCAAAAAATAGATGTGTTGTCTTGGTGAAGACTTCGAATTATAGAATAGGTGAAGTCTTAAGTTTTGGAACAAAAATCATAACTCTAGATTATAGAAATCATATTTCATTATCGGAGGTTAAAGGTATTCTTTAATGCTCTTTCCTTCATGTTTAAGACATTTAATTATATTATTGGGTTGTTTAGTTTATCATACAATTTATGCAGAAAGCTGAAATACAAAAAGAAATACACAACTCAATTTTAGAATTCAATTTTTTATTCATAAGGAATTTCAAATGTTCCCACAAAATCCGTGGGATGTAACTGATAATTAAAGTACAACCACTGAAATAAGAGGTATATATTCATGAAATAGGAAATAGAGGAGTATGAATGAACCAATCATCACCTTGGGGGTTTCTCCTTCGGTTGATGTATCTTCATTTTCAACTTTGTTCCCACTTCATCTTCATTGCTTAAAGCACTTGTACCTGAAAAGAAGAAAGGAGGAAAAATATCAGTTAAGAGCTCAGGGTTAATCTATATGCCTATAATATCCAAATTTGTGCATATGGATCTCTTAACAATAGGAGATGATAAATTACATGAAGATCAAAGGTACTACTAATAGAAGTACTTTTCTGTAACAACATACATGATTTACTCACTTAGAAAGAAGGAGAGAGACAAAAAGAAAAAAACATGGACATAAGAGAGGCCAAAAAAAAATAAAAATTTCTAGCTATTTTCTTAACTGTGTAGGTAGAGGTTTCTGCCAAGAAGAAATAAAACATGTCTTACAGTCCTCACTATAGATAAAGATTGCATAGTTCAATGACTTCTAGCCTATGGTACATGAAGCAGATAAGACACAAGTACGTGTTGGCATGAAGGAAGAATGCAGCTCATATTTCAACATCTACTCTAGAAATGGAATAAGTTATAGTAACATACAGAGAAGAGACTCACAAATAGTAGTACATGTTTTAGAATACAACTCAAAGGGGAAGCGGAATAATCAGAATTTAAAAGGCTGAAGTTAACTGGAAAGATAAGATTATAGCTGAAATAAAAATAAAAGAAGGAAATCTAGGAAAATTTTTACAGGGCTTTGCCATGAAAAATGGACATTTTAAATATTCCAGCATGCATATTAAATATGTAATAAAAAGGAATGACAATATTTAAGCAAAAAATAAATAAGATTACAATATTTCAAAAAAGCATTTGAATCAAGGCTTGTGCCTTCTAGTGGTGTTACAAGAATGAGAAACTATTTATAACTCCTAGAAGGACACATATAAGGTACAAAGATCTCATGAAATCAATAACATTCAAAATACTAATACTATAAGTTCCAGAATCAAATGAATATTCCTATATTTCCATCAAGAAGATATCAAATCCAAAGAAGAAAATCAGATTTTGACCAAGTACATGAATTATAAGTCATGAATTTTTAAAGAAATGGTTCATCTTCATCACAAAATGGATCATCATGGACATAATTGAACATTGTATTGATCTAAAGAAATCAGAATTTAGCATGACACTAGTACTTCAATAGAATAAATCAAACCTAGTGTTACATTTTTCAAATAACCAAGCGTTGTTATCAAGAGGAGAATGAAGCATAAAAATGATTGTTACAAACAGATGTCAAAACTCAAAACATCCAAATTACAATATTTAAAGAGGATAGAAGATGAAATCAATGGCGGCGTAGATGTTTGTGATAAAGAAGCTATAAGTGAAACCAAACAACTTTGAGATTACATTATGATTCAAGACCTCGAGCCCAAACCCTAAAAAAGTGGAAGTGTACATGATGCCATAGTATAGTTCAGAGCCCATTTTAAATACAAGATTCATGGTTGAAGAAAACCAAAATAACCAACAAAGAGTTAAAGGGATCTCAACTTGACCATGGAACAACACAAAAAAGAATAATAGGGTGAGTTTGAATCAGAACAAATGAAGAAAAGTCTAGTGGAGAAGGCATCTTCAGTTTCAGAAGTCAAAATCCCCAAGTGAAAGAATGCAGTGAAAGTGATTTCCAATACCCATATCAAAGGAGGAATACCGAAATTTGGGATGCAATTTTTCAATCCACAAATTTAAAAAAATACAAATGTAGATACAAATTTAGGGAAATAATTCATTCATGCACGATAGTTAAAAGTTCATATAAGTTTTTAAATAAAACTCAAAGGAATGAATGCAGGTAGTAAGTGAAAAAAGTCATTTTAGCATTCAGAAATTTGAAATTATATAGCTACAATTAGAGGATCTCAGAAATAAGAAAACTCATGCATTTCTAAAGTTGAAGAAGATTTAAACATTCCAGAAATTCATGATTCCCATTGAGAATAAATTTTAAGTTGCAGATTCGAGGAAGAAAATATAGTTTCATACTTTAATCGTAAATCCCATGAAATGGGTATTAAAATCAGAGTAAGAAACAAAGACTTCTTGATTAAATTGAAGTTTATTAAACCCTCGAGAGTTCATTGAGTTCATATCTAAAGAGGAGAAAATTCAAAATGAATTTCAACTTGACATGACCAAGGTCAAGCTAAGAGATCACATAGAAAATGCAAAAAAAACAAATGGTTAGAAATATCTTGAAGTCAAAGTGATAATGACAAAGTGATAGTGAAACTTAGGAGATCAAAAACTTACATTCCTTGTCAAACAGTGATGCCCATTGAACATTATAGAGATCAAAGTGATTAACAATGGCGACCACTTCTAAGGGATAGCTCGTAAATGACTAAGGCATGACCACAAAAGAACTCAAAAATATAGAGCTCATCAACCCCTTAGATGCAGGCTGAAAAATGAAGCCAAGATCACAGATGTACAAAGAAAATGAAACCTACAAAATCCTTGTAGAGCTTCAAAAAATATAGAGAGTTCAAACTCTGAGCTTGATAGAGAAATGACCAAGAAATATAGATGCAATACCAATCTGTAGTGAGATCTGAGCTCAAAGATCACGACAATGGTGACAAACCCCATGACCACCTTTCTCAAAGAACTCAAATAACATGGAAAACGACAGCGAACCATTTTCCCAAGGGAGACGAGATCACAAAGTAATTAACAATGGAATTAATAGAAAAAATTTCCATGGCTTCACCCGTGATATGATCATCAAGGTCGATTTACCCTTTACCATGAAAAATCAAAGAGGTGAGTCAACAAAACTAAACCGCGATTGAAGCATTAATGATTAGAGATCAATCCACACAAAGATCAGGGGCTGATGATCAATTCCCAAACTCAAAACAAACCATCATGGTAAGATCTCACCAACTAAGTTAATTGTAGGGTTGAAACCCTAATCATGGGTATGAGATCGATGACACCAGATCAAACATTACAAAAATCAACGATACAAGATCATTACAAATATCAAAGTAAAATCAACCTGAGTTGCATATACCACCAACAAGGTGCATGGATGGGTGAGTGGTCATCATGAGGGGGCTAGTCCCATGATTAAAAACAAAATTATTGCATTTTACATGTCAAAAAGGATCTCAACTATAGTCCAAGCTTGAATATACCAAAGATTTGACCAAATAATGTTCATGCAAGACCTCCTAAAATGTAATGTATGCTCTTATTCTAATCGAATGCAAAATCCAACAAGAAATACATAAGGTGGTAGACTATAGTATACCATATTTTATCAAAGGGTGGCCGAATGACATTATTTATATTGACCTTGTACAAGGCCCAAACTATAGAATGTGTTATCCAAACCAATAATCAAAGAACAGTTACATTGATACTTACAAAAGTTACCTCATACCCATCAAATGGTGAACTACAAAGGTGGTCCCCACAATTGGAGGGGTAGGAGATGATTTACAATATGTTATCCATGTGACCACTAGAAGACAAGGAATTTCAACATTAGAACCAGAGATTGGAGGTGGTCCCTGTATCTCTCAAAATTACACCCTGTAGAGAGATGGTTGTAGGTGTTTTGAGCTTGTAAAATTTTTCTCTCTTTCATAGATACAAATTGAAACACCTCAGGTCTATGGGGATATGCCTATTTTGAGGCGAGTCTCTAGTATCAAGGCTAGTTCCTTATTGATGTATTCTAAACTGATTTTATGGGGGTTTGAGGGTAAAAGATGACTGTAAAAATGAAATTAAAAATGACTTGATACACCAAACTTGTATGAGGTGTTTGACTAAGTACATGCACAATTTATATGGAATGAATTTCTGATGTATAGGACAAACAAATTTCTATACAATATTAAAGGAAAACACTCAGATGTATTGAGGGAAAAGAATCACAAAAACACTATTAAGTTAAACATGCACATTAATATATAGCATAAATTACTGAAATTTTGTAGTAAGGTAAGATGACTAATTATGGAATTAACATTCACATGATTAATGGGAACATACAGAAAATTGCAAAAAATTGGAAATGCAGAAAAAACTTCAAATTCAAAGGGAAAAAACTGGCAAAAAATTGCTTCAGCACTCCTGTATCTAAAACTTTCTCCTTTGTCCTTTGCTAGGGAACACAATATATAGCAAAATTTATTCACCCACCCTTCCTAAAAATAGACTAAGGTTGTGCTCACCCATGCATCGTATTTTTATCCTTTATTAAAAATAGCCATTGGTTACAAAATAAAGTAAACTAATTCACATAGGCATTAATAGCCTTTGGTTACAAAAGTATCATTCAGTCAAATTGTATTTGACTGTTCTATTTTTGAGAAAAAGCATGGGTGAATAATGCTAAAAACAAACCTTGCTTGATGAACAAGTCTTCATCTAGGTGCATGAAAATTTTTCTTCTTGTTGATCTATCCCTTTGTGAAGGCATGAAAAAATAACTCCTTCTGAGTCAGTAAAATAAATTACATTAATTTCAATACTTTGCAAAATAATTCATCCAAATATCCACTTGATGGGGACCACCTCCAAGATTAGGCTCTGATGTTGACATTCCTTGTTTAATCTTGTGATCACATGAAACTTTTCAGTCCAAGTCATAACCAATTCATCGATTCAGTGGGGACCACCCTTGTACTTAATCATTAGTCTCCATCGGTTTGGCCATATTTCATGGACTTATCACATTACTGGTTTTGAAATAAGATAAGGGTCACTTTGGTTTCTTAAAAAGTCACCACAATACACTCGACCACCTTTGTTGACTAGGTATATTATAATATCTAATGATTTGGCTCCCTTTGTATACACACATGGCATACTATATAGTCTGCCACCTTTTGATTATCATTACCTTACAATTTTCTTGTCGGCTTTTACATTTTGGATAACACTTGGTTTATAGTTTGAAACCCTTACTTTTTAGGTGATCACTACTCAACATGATTTGGTCGGCATTTTTTGGAATGTTCGGTACTTGGACTATAGTTGAGATCCCCTTTTGATATGTTAAAAGCAATAATTTTAAAATAAAATGGGCTGGTCCCTTGTTATAATGACTCACCCCTTTATCAATTTTTTGATGGCATACGAAACCCAGGTCTAGTTTATGTTGAAATTTGTAATGATTTCAAGCCATTGATCTATGTACTGCTGGATCTTAGGCCGTCGATCTCGACTCTTGGTTAGGGTTTCTAACCTGGCAATTAAACTGGTCAGTGATGTCTAACCATAGTGGTTTGGATTGATTTTTGGAGATTCATTTAAGGAAGTTGATCTTACGTACCTTTTCTTCTCTCCCTTTGATTCTCTGACTATGGTTGAGTTTCATTTAACTCATCTCTCGAGCTTATGTGGTAAAGTTCAATCGACCATAATGATCACTTTATTTGGTTTTCTAGCTTACAGGTGTAGCCCTAGAAAATTTTTGGCTTGACGCCATTGTTGAATCTTTTGAAGCTCAAATTAGTCAAATTTTCAGCCTTCTTAGCCTTCAAGCATGTCTATATTTTGTCTCTAATCTATTAGAGATTTTTTGAGTAAGCATTTTTTGAGATTCTGCCATTACTGTAGACTTTGAGCTTGGTTTTTATGTTATTCTGGTCTGTAAGATTCTGGGGCCTAAACATGTGTATTTTCTTGTCGTCTTGAGTTTAAAAACTCCGTTATCACCATGGGCGTTTTCTTGATCTTCTACGAGTTTTCTAGTTTTATGCATCTACTCAATACTGTGAGTGAATCATAGTCAATTCTTGTTGCCATGAGTGGTTATAGGTGAGCTAATTTTCCTCTTGCACATGTACACTTCTATTTTCATTTTCTTTCTTGGATATGTCACTGAAACTCTTGAAAATATTTGTGGGTTCTATGATTTCTTGCTCTTGCTTGACTCCTGAGTTAGAAAATTCTCATGAGCATATGGATTTCTTGTTTCATCATTCAGTTGCTTGAAATTTTTGACTGTTCGATTATAAATGGTGAGTTTTTGTCTCTTACTCTAATTTCTTGATACACATGAATGGGTTTTGTTGACAATTTTTTCACTTGTGCAAAAATGGGAAACTTGAAACTTTGTTACGATGGATAGCATTGGTGAAGTATACCTAATCTAGGGGAGATCGCATTAGATTATGTTATTACTGCTGATTTATTTTTAAAATTACATGAAATCTGCAACTATGTGTGCTGTTACAAAATGTAACAGATCACATAGTCTGCAATTTCATGACCATCCTTAGCAAAATAACACAAGCCCTGAAGGACAGTTGTGTTTTCTTGATGAGGACATCTAATTGCAGAGTAGGTGAACTGTAAAGTTTTGGAACAACAAACATAAGTGCAGATCACAAAAAAACAAGAGTTCATTACTGAATGTTACAAGTTCTATTCAATGTTCTTTCCTTCATGATTAAGACATTCAATTATGTTACTGATTTTTTTAGTTCATTATACAATCCATATAGAAAGTAGAAATACAGAAAGAGATATATACAACTCATTTACAGAATTCAATGCTTTACTCACAAGGAGAGTCAAATATTTCCCACAAAAGACATGGGATGTAACTGAGAAGCAAAATACAGCCACTAAAGAGAAAGATACACATGCATGAAAGAGAAAGCAAAGGAGTATGAGTGAACCCATCATTTCCTTGTATATTCTTCATTGTTCACAACATCTCCTTGTCAACTCCTTTCATCCTCAAGGCATGGTACCTGAAAAGCAAAAATAAGGAAATCATCAATAAAGAGCTCAGGGTTAATCCATATTCCTACACTATTCTACTTCGTGCATATGAATCTTCCCCTAAGTAGGAGATGTATTATACTTGAAGGACAAACTACATACATGCTTTATTCACTTAGAAAGAAGGAAGTGAAAAGAAAGAAGAAAACATGGACATAAGAGAGGCCAAAAAGCTTAAATAATTTCTAACTATTTTCCTAAGTGTGCAGGTATATGTTGTAGCCAAAGATAAAATAAATAAGTCATAAGAACATGCTAAGAAGAAAAAAGAGTGCAACTCAAAGTTCAACAAACATTCTGAAAATGGAAGAAGTTAGAGCTTAGAAGAGAGAATGGAAGATAGAAGTACATTTTTCAGTTTGCAAAGTAAGGAGGGAGAATCATATTTCAAGAAGTTGAAGCTAAAAGTAAGAAAGGATTACAGCTGAAACAGGATGAGAGAGAAGACTCTGGGAAAAAATTGACATGGCTTCACCATGTAAAATGGACATTTACAACTTTTCATCATGTTTTTTCAATTACTACATGCTTTAAAAGAACTATGCAAATCAAATAAGTGATCTAGAAAGCAAAAAAAGCATCACATGATCAAGATAAATAACTAACATGTTTCTAATTATCAATTGCTATATCAGTTCAACATGAAAGGTGTTACTTTCTGTATTCCAGATCAGAACATATAACTACTATTTCTGAAAATGCATTAAAGAAATGATTCTAAAAAAAATTGCCATGGCTTCACCTTATAAAATCAACATTTGAGATATTTCAGCATTCATATCAGAGCTGTAATGAAAGGATGTATAGTATATAATGTAGAAAAGAATTCTTTCTAACTTAAACAGCTCAAGAGAATTGAAATTCCAAGATAATTTTAGAAATTTCAGCTATTCTATGTTGCATTTTTCAAAATAAAGAAAATATGAGAGCACAAAAATACTACAATGTCAATGAAGTACATTCAATCAAGCAAGGTAGTACTCATCTACAAAATGAGCATAAGCCATTACAAGTGGACAAAATGAGTTATCTCATGATGTCATTAAAATTAGATAGATGAACAATTTGAAGTAAGCTATAGAAAAACCAAAGTACATGAATGATCATCATATAGCAGTCATACAAGCAAAGATCAGATTGAAGCCCAGAATGAGCATGAATGATTCAACATAAAATAAACTAATATAGAAAGGTATGTATTCACATTCGTATAGATGAAGAAAACTACTTATGGCCGACATAGGAACATGTATGAAATAACAGTGCCAATATTAGAGCTTCAAAGGCTAAGGAAAAATTATGAAGCTCATCATAGTCACTAGAGTATTCAAATAAATGCAATTTCCTTGTACAATCCAGATGTAACAGTAAATACTAGACCACGGTGTTCCATAGAAAAGGGAATTGTATTTAACATTAAAAAGATATAAGTATCAAGGATTCAAGTAAACATTATGAGTATGTTACAGGCACCATCTTCAAAATTAAAGAATGTAATAAAATGCTAAAGTGTTGGAGATCAAGTCCAGAAGTAGCAGTTTACTATAAAATTCCAGATAACATATGGTTATACTCAAAATATGACTCCTAAAATGCAAGCTCCAAACATTTGCATGGAGCTCAAAGGCTGAGGGAATCAAAACTCAAACAGAGCTCAAAATATGACAAATATGGGTTTTGATCCTACCATTTTCTAGCTCAGAAAGAAGTCACACAGCTCAAAATAGAGAAGAATCAGGTGTCCAGTATATGATAAACAATTACTTAGTTTGCATGAAATAGAGCTTGAGATCCATATTATGGCTGAACGAAATGGGAAAAACTTGAGCAATACACTCACCTTCCTTAAGAACCAACAACCACACAACAGATGGTTTTTGAGGATTCCAACAATCTAGTTTTTCTAGATAACTAACTCAAACTAGATTTCTCATCAGCTCACTGGGGAATACATAGAAATTCTACTGAAATTTGTTGCTCGTACAATGAAAATGAAGAGAAACACAAGGAAATTTTGAGGAAAGCTATTAGTGCTTGAATAAAGAAGCAATGACCAAGCTGAAAGATAGTATCTGTGCGGCCCCATCTTATTACAGAAAGTTCGAGAGGTCTGATAATCATGACCATGGCTCAGAATCTTTTCCGAACTTCTCATTTTTCGAAAAGATGGTCTTTGTAAATTTTTCTTTTTAGAGATCTAGGTGGTTCAAATTCACTGTCACCATCATATCCTTCTTCTAAATTTAGCATAGCTGAATTTTCTTGATCTTGTATATTTTTTATGTCACCATGAGAATACATTGCTTCTTTTCTTGACCATAGAACAGATACAACTGAAAATGCACCCTTTTTTAAAAAAATTATTGACCTAGATAGACTGAATAAATAATGACACTATAGACTAAAATAAAAAATGTCAAAAAATAAATATCCTAAAATCACCTATTTATTTTACGGACCAAAGACATACAAAATAACTCTTGACTCGGTATTGATTTTGACACTGAGAACAAAAACTGAGTTCATTTTTTAAAAACTAACTTCTTACAAAAATTTTACTGAGCTAAAATGATCAATACCGACTCAGACTAAAACAAATCCAACTAAAAAAATTGAACAAGACATGGCTCAAATATAGGATAAAACCAATATTTACAAAACCTATATCCCGAGGTTGATGAATGCACAAATTTTTAGCGATAGGACCAGAGCTCGCGGATTTAGTTTGAAATGAATCAAGATGGCTTTCACTCACACACTATCTGCAAGAGTTTCCAAAAAAACCAGTTAGAGACTTATTTCGGAACAAAGGAAACAAAAGAGATGTAAATGTTTTCACAGAGCTCAGATAAACTGAAGGCTTGGAGTGTATAAAAGTGCCAAGTAAAACTCCAAGTCATCAATATCAACGTAGCCAACAACTCACACGGACGGGAGTATGAAAATAAGAAGAGAATGACAGGCCTGAGGCATTCATAACGACCATGAAGAAGAGAGCATATCAGAATAGTTGCAGGTAATAGTCACGATAATAATAACAAAGAGTTATCAATATTGATTACAGGGCTGAAGCTATCCACTAAGTCAGTTGTTTCTACAACAATGGTTGTTTTATATAACAACTAAAACAATTTTTTTTTAGGGAGCTTTAAATATTTCCTAATAGCTTCGCATACACAACAATCCAAGATGAAATGATGCTTTAGACCAAGAGCTTCAGAGTATAGAGAGCTTTTACTCTGCCAATCCCAAGTATGGTAACAGAGCTAAGTTGGAGTGTATAGAAGTGCAACTCAACCATGGTTAGAAAGAAACATAGATAATCCAACGATCACAAATCAATGACAAAGATAAAATAGTTGAGGATCATCCTCAAAATTCAAAGCAAATCACCATGATCAAATTGTCACTAACTACATTAATTACCAGTTCAAAACCCTAATCACACTCAAGGATCAACAACATCGAATACAAAAGGTACAAAAATCACCTACCCAAGATCACACTAGATATCAACGCAAATTCAACCTGAGTTAGGTGTCCAACGATAAAATGCATAGAGGGGTGAGTCACCGTGGGAAGGGATCAGCCCGCGTCACCAAACAAATAATCATTTCCATCACTTTCAAAGTTTGAAACTATAGTCCATCCAAAACAAACAAAGCCAACCAAATCATACCAATAATGATCACTTCAAAGGTAGGTTTAAACCTTATTCACCAAGAATTATCCAAATTGCAAAGGTCGAAAGTTATACAATACATGTATATAACAATGGTGGCAGACTATAGTATGGCATGCACAAAGTTCACAAGGTGGTCAAACAAAATGGTCAGCCTCTGTATTTACTTTGTCTACCAAGGTGGCCAAACCAAGTAGAATATAGTTGGTCCCCACTTTAAGGAGGTAATTAGTAGTATGTTACTATTGTGACCCTTTTGAGCCAAATGATATGTGAACATCAAAATATATACACATGGAAAGTGGCCCCACATTGGGTGTTTGTTTTGGAAATATTTCAAATATTTATATTTATTTACTCATAGGTAGAGAGTTGTATTTTTTGCATGCTTCACAAGAAGACAGAACAGGGTAGAGACAAAGTTACATGTCATGGAGAGAGACTTTCCTAGCAAACAATTTTATTTTTAGCAAAATTATTCACCCAACTTTATTAAAAATAGAACAGTCAACTTCAGTTGACTGAGATGCAATCAAAGGCTATTAATACCTCTTGCACTATTTTGTATTATTTTATCCCTTTATTTATTACTAAATAAAGGATAAAATTAGGATACATGGGTGAGTACACCCTTAGTCTATTTTTAGGAAGGGTGGGAAAATTTATTTTGCTATATATTGTGTGCCTTTGCAAATCATAGGGGGATTCTAGCTGGAGGAATTTTGGATATATGAGTACTGAAGCTAATTTTTCCCAGTTTTTGCCCTCTAATTATGAAGTATTTTCTACCTTTCCAAGTTATTTTGAAGTCTTGTGTGTGTTAGACTAATCTTGTGAATGAAAATTCCTGCTATCTCTTGAAAGTTCACCTTGTAGAGAGATGGTTGTAGGTTTTCTAAGCTTGCACAAATGATCTCTCTCTTTCGTTGATATAATGGAAACACCTCAGGACTGTGGGTATACCTATTTTGAAGTGTGTCTCTAGTATTAAGGTAGGTTCCTTATTGGTGTATCCTAAACTACATTTTGGGAGTTTGAGGGTAAAGATAACTAAAGAAATGATTAAAACTAAGGTGATACACCAAATTTGTATGAGGGATTTGACTGAGTATATGTACAACTGATATGTGAAGGCTTCTTAATGCTTAAACTAATAGTTTTTTATAGAATATTCAAGAGAAAAACACTTGATTATACTGAGGGAGGGTCACAACAGTACTAATAAGTTAACACGCACTTTAAAATTTAAGCATAAAGGACTGAAATTTGTAGCGGGGTAATGTGGTTGATCAAGGAATTTGCATTCAAAAGATTAATATAACATAGACAAGATTGCAAAGTAACTTTGGAAAGGAAGAAAACACTTCACACACAGAGGGAAAAAATGGCAAAATTTTCTTCAGTACTCATATATCCAAAAGTCCTCTAGGGATCCTTGTGCTTTGTAAAGGCACACAATATATAACACAAAAAAAATTCCCACCCTTCCTAAAAATAGCCTAAGGCAATACTCGTCCATGCAACCTAATTTTATCCTTTACTTAATAATAAATAAAAGGATAAAATAATACAAAATAGTGCAAGAGGCATTAATAGCCTTTGATTACATCTCAGTGAACTGAAGTTCACTGTTCTATTTTTAATAAAGCTGGGTGAATAATTTTGCCAAAAATAAAATTGCTTGCTAGGAAAGTCTCTCCATGACATGCAACTCTGTCTCTTCTCTATTTTGTCCTCTTGTGAAGCATGCAAAAAATACAACCCTCTACCCGTGAGTAAATAAATAAAAATATTTACAATATTTGCAAAACAAACACCCAATGTGGGGCCACTTGCCAAGTGTATGTGAGCAAAATGATTACATTTATTTGCAATACTTTGCAAAATATTTCATCCAAAACAGTTTGACTGGGACCAACTTTGTCTTTGATGCTGACACCCATTTTGTTTGCTAGTGATCACATGGATAAAATTTTAAATTCAACCCAAACTCATTGAAGTGGGGACCACATCTGCACTGCACCATGGTTTGGCCACTATGTGGACTTAGCATAATACTTAAGGGGTTGATCATTTAATATGGCACATGCCACTATATCCACAACCTTTTGATAATTATACACATGTATATATGTCTCAGTTTTTGCATAGTTAGTAGCATGTATTTTGAAATTCACCTTTTAGGTGGTCATTGGGAACAATGTGGTCGACATTTGGTTTATTTGATACATTGCATGGTATATACTTTAGAGATACAACTTTTCGGTGATTATTAGAAATATGACGATCAAACATGATTATTATTTGGAGGACACATGGGCTGTCCCCTTCCTCATGGTGACTCACCCTTGGATATTTAAAATGGAAACTACGCCTTTGATATTTGTACCTCTACATTTGATTTCTATCAATATAAGACTTGCGGTTAGGTTTTTCATGTGCATTGAATGTTGTTAGGTGAGGAACTAAATGTGGTTTGATTGCTTTGATTTCTATGTTTGATCCTCGGCCCTTGATATTTGTACTTCTGATCTCAAAGCATTGATTATCAACTATGGTTGAGTTAGGTTACATTCGCTGAAGTGAAAGAGTTAAAAATCTTGAGCTCTTTTCAGTTTGATCATTTAGCTTTCTCACAAAGGGCGGTGAACCCCTGGTAAAAAAATATTTGACGCCATTGTTGCACATGTAAGCTTGGCCCTCGGGAAATGATTATTCATCATTATTTTCTTCTTTTTATATATTCTATAGATCTAATGGCTGACGTCTCTGGTTATCTATATATTCTGTGAGGTCTGGAAGTTGAAATGAGCTCGAGTAGTGGTATATTTATCTCTGTAAGTTCATTTTTGAGGTAGCCATCTGGGTTGTTCCATTTGAACTCGATAAATTTGGCTTTCTGAAGTCTTATAAATGTATCTTCCATAATTTTCTCCTGCAACAGTTTTATGAGAAATATTTGGTTGAAATTTTAGCTCAGCCTATACTTTGGACTCGGTTTTGGTTGCTCATTTGGGTGTACATTTCTGTGTTCCATGGAGCTCTGTGAGGACTTTGTAGGTCTCGATTTCTTCTGGTAAGTGAGATTTTAGAGTTCAAATACTTGTTTTCATTTGATTATTTCTCTTTGCTCGAGATATGGTTTTGTATTGTTCCTTTGTGGTGAAACACCAATTTAGACATTTGAGTATTTCTCTTTGCTCGAGATATGGACAATGTCACTGAAACACCAATTTAGAAATTTTTGTGTGCTTCTTTCTACTGGTTGGTCGCCATTAGACTGTTTTGAGCTCTTTTTTTCTTTATCCATTTGGCATTATAATATCCTTTGCGAAGCTGTAGCTTGCATTCATCTTTATAGATCCACCTTTTCTATACAATTTTGTGGGTTTCTACTATTCGAAATTGATCTCCCTTGAGTATGATTGTTACTTCATGAGGGTTTTATCATTCTTTGTGTGAGTTCAGACTTTTGTATCTATTTTTGCAATCTCACTGTACTCTCTGAATGGCCTCTCATTTTCTTTAACCACTTTATAGAAATCAAATGTTGAAACCATATTCTAGGTGTCTGCAATACCTTAATGTAGGTTCCAATTTGATAGTTATAACATGACCCACTGGAAATTAATATATCAAATCTATCCTGATTAATATTGAAGGTCTTTTGAGGAGCTTGTGGTTTGTACAATAATAAATTTCTCTTTCTTTGTTTGAAAATTATTTCTTTTCTTGAGTTGTTCCACACACATCCTTGAAACTAACTATAGCTTATATCTACATTTGATTACATGATCTAAAGCTTTCTAAAGGTTTTAACTGATGTTTACTTTTCCTGCTAATTTTAAAGCATAAATAGGTGTACTTCCTTTTGATGCTCTCTTCATTTCACTCAGATATAGAATACTTGACTGTGAAAGCATAACAGTAGTTGCATTATTTCTATCTATGAACATGTAATCTGCAAGTGCTTTTCCAAAAAATAGGAACACTATCTTAAATATTTCAGATATTATTTCTAGGGTATGTACCTTGATTTAGATGCTTTATTTCCTTTTTGCAATTGTTTCTTAATTATATGCTTGCTGGAAAATTTGAAATGTTGATTTTTATGGTGAAGCCCTGGAAAGTTTTTTCCAGAGTCTTTAGTATTTAAAGCATTTCCAGAAATAGTGGTTGTATTTCCTGATCTAGAACATAGAAAATAACACCTTTCTTACTGGACTAATATAGCGATTTTAGAACTGGAAAGATGTTAACTGTTTATCTTGATCATATCATGATTTTCTAGTTTTTGTACCACTAGTTTTATTTGCATAGTTCTTTTTAAAACATGCAGTAACTGAAAATAGTATGATGAAAAGTTGTAAATGTCCATTTTATATAGAGAAGCCCTGTAAAAATTTTCCCAAAATCTTTTGTCTCATTCTGTTTTAGCTGTAATCCTTTTTACTTTTAGCTTCAACTTGTGAAAACTTATTCTCCTTCTTACTTGTAACTGAAAAAAATGTACTTCTATCTTCTATTCTCTCTTCTGAGCTCTAACCTCTTCCATTTGCAGAATGTTTGCTTAAATTTGAGTTGTTGTCTTCCTTCTCCTTAGCATGTACTTATGAATTATATTTATTTATTTGGCTATAACCTGTACCTGAACACTTAGGAAAATAGTTAGGAAATATTTAGGCCTTTTGACCTCTCTTATATCCTTGTTTTCTTCTTTTTTTTCTTTTCTTTCTTCTTGCTGAGTGAATAAAGTATGCATGTAGTTTTTCCTTCAAGTAGAATACATCTCTTCCTTAGGGGAAGATTCATATGCACAAAGTAGGAATTTGTAGGAATATGGTTTGATCCCTGAGCATGTAACTGAAGGTTGATTTGTTTTTCCTATTCATGTACCATGACTTGAGGATGAAGGAGTTAGTAAGGAGATGCTCTGAACAAAAAATAATATACAAGCCAATGATGGGTTCACCCTCATACTCCTTTGCTTTCTCCTTCATGCATGTGTATCTTCCTTTTCAGTAGTTGTACTTTACTTTTTAATTACATCCCATGGCTTGTGTGGGAAAAATTTGACTCTCCTTGTGAATAAAAAATGGAATTCTGTAAATGAGTTGTACATCTCTTTCTACATTTTTTTCTTTTTAAATGGATTGTATAATGAACTAAAAAACTAAGTAACATAATTGAATTTCTTAATCATAAAGGAAATAACATTGAATAGAACTTGTAACATTCAGTAATGAACTCTTATTTTCTGGGATTTGTACTTATGTTTGTTGTTCCAAAACATTACACTTCACCTATTCTATAATTGGATGTCCACATCAAGACAACACAGCTGTCCTTCGGGGCTTGTGTTTTCTTACTGAAGTTAGTCATAAAATTGCAAACTATGTGATTTGTCACATTTTGTAACAACACAAATAGCTGCAAATTTCATATAACCTCTTAAATAAATCAATAGTAATGACATAATCTGATATAATCTCCCCTAGCTTGGGTATACTTCACCAACGCTATCTCTTGTAACAATGTTTTGAGTTGTCCATTTTTGTACAAGTGCAAAAATTGTCAACATTTCTTGTAATCCTACGGGGAAAGCTTCCTGCAAGCTTATGTACCAGTACCTTGCTCTTGTTCATTAGACATGGAGTCTGAAGCATATAACCAAAATCTACCTTTTTTGAAAGGTCCAACCCTTCTAAAACAAACTAAAGCTAGGAAAGGATCTGGTAAACTAGATCACGTACACGAATACACTTATTGAATTGAAAAATAATGCAATGTGTAGAAACTATACTTATTGAAGGGAAATTCTAATATAACAATCACTATAAGATTTTTAATAATAGTGTTTGAGAAACATACCATTCAGAGGAATGGGAAGTTCCTCTCTATTTAGTTTCGAAAGCTGAAAAGCATTGCATTCGTTGTAAGCTGAAATCATATAAGGGCCACTCCAGAGTGTATCAAACTTTGAGTGCCTTCTTGTCTTTGCACTATCAACATCCCACTTTAACACAATATCTCCTTTATTGAAGACTCTGAATTTGGCTTTCTTGTCAAAAGTCTTCTTGATTTGTTTATGACTCTTTTCCATATTTAAATGAGCTTAATCTCTCACCACTTGCAATTCCATTAACTCTGCATAATGAACCTACAATGGTTCATTCTCAAGTAGCTCCATTTGATGCATCAAATCTAATGTGGGTAACTCAGCTGAAATAGGTATTCTTGCTTCTTTTCAGTACACAAGCTTGTATGGTGAATTACCAACTAATCTTTTAGGATTCACTCTATTAGCCCAAAGTGTAGAATTCAACATCAGATGCTAAGCTCTTTGATTATCCTTGAGTGTTCTTCTTATGATTCTTAAGAAATTATTGTTAGTACTTTCAGCTAAGCCATAACCTTACGGGTAATAATTATATGAAGAACTCAGATATATTCCATGTTTGACAACCCAATCTATTACCTTTGCACGAAGGAATGCTAAATCGTTATTTTATATGATCATGACTAGAACACCAAATCTACAAACTATGCCTTCATAAAAGGATAGTATCAAAGCTTCATTAGCATATTTCAAGGCTATTGCTTCATTCCATCATGTAACATAATCTGTATAGTTAAGATCCACTTACGCCCTTGTGGCAAAGGTAGGTTTACGATGCCAATAAAATCAAGATCCCATGACATAAAAGGTTGATTAGATGAGATAGGTTGCAAAGGTAATGAACCAAGATGTTCTTTTCCAACAAAGAAAGCACATTTCTTACACTTTCTAATCCATTCAAAATAGTCTTTGAATATTCTAGGCCAATAGTAACCTGCTTAAATAATTTTTAAAGCTGTAGTACGTGTTGAGAAGTGATGTCCGACAAGTCCTTCATGGAATTCTGATAATATTTTCTGATTTTTATCATAATCAAGACATCGCAGCAAGATCCCATTTATATCCCTTTTGAACAATACACCATCAGCAAAAAGATAAGGAATATCTTGTAATCTGAAATATCTTGATTTATTCTTATACATTCCTTCCGAATAGGTGCCATGTTGTAAGTAGTTGACCAAATAAGTCATCCACCTTGATTCTTGGATCTCTTGAGAAAGTTCAGGTTGCTAATTTCCTTGTTGGACTATGATATTTGATTGCTGATACATAACTTTAGCATGCTATTCTGAATCTTTGGGTTTTGCAACTTGTTGTTTTTCCATATTAGCAATTTGATGTTCACATAAACCATTACCTCAAACCAGCTCAGCAACCCGGGTATAAACATCATATTCCATAACCTTCATTATCTAGCTTGGTATTTTCTCATTCAATTATTTATTTAAAAGGAAAGATTTCACACTTGGATGAGAAACAAGAACGTAAATTTTATTGTTTGAAAGCATGTACTTAAAATTATTTAGTCCTCTGACTACTGAAAGTACTTGCTTCTCAAGAAATGTGTACCTTGTTTCGTAATCATGCAAACTCTATCGAAATAAAGTAATTGGCTACTCAATATTTTCATCATTAACCTAAGTTAAGATAAATGAGATTGTTTCAGCTCCTTCAAGTGCATACATTGTAAAATATTTATCAAAATTTGAGTTTGCAAGAGTAAGAGCTTGAGAGATTCAGCTCCTTGAAGTTTTCTCTTTCTTTAACATAGTTGTTAATGGATTAACAAATGCTGCGAAATCTAGAACAAATCTTCTAACAAAGTTTATTTTTCCTAGAAAAATTTGTAATACCTTCTTATGATGAGGTAGTGATAGTTGCACAATATAGCTTAGATTTTGAAAGGATCAATTGCTGAACCTTGCTTCGAAACAATTTGACCAAGTAATTTACCTTGATGTACTGAAAAGAGAGACTTCAAAGGATTCAGAGATATTCCAAACTACCTGCATAACTAAAAAGTATGCCTTAAATGTATTAGATGTTCTTCAAAATCTTTTCAAAATACAGTAACATCATCTAAATAAACAAGGATGCATTTATTTAATAAGCTGCGAAAATCCATGTCTATTGCGCGTGGAAACATTTCACCAACATTTGGAAGGCCAAAAGGCATTGTTTTGTAAACATAAGTACCCCACTTGGTGGTAAAAGCTATTTTATAACTATCTTCTTCTCAGACTAAAATTTGATTATAGCCATTGTAACCATCAAGGAGAGATAGTCTATCTGAACCTGAGACTGTTCTCAAAATCTGATCCATATTCAGAAGTGGGTAATGATCTTTTAATGAAGCTTTATTAAGATCCCTGAAATCTACACATAGTCTAATTTCACTATTCTTCTTCGTAACAGGAACAATATTGGCTACCCAACTTAAATGCTTAACAGGAAAAATAATATCTGATTTGATAAACTTGGATAACTCTTTCCTCATCATAGGTTCTATTTTTGGATTTACAGGCCTCTATTTTTGTCTTAATAGCTTAAGCATTTGGATGTAACTTGATTGTATGTTGTGCTATACTTGGATCAAATCCTTTAAGATATTGGTATTTCCAAGCAAAGACATCCTTAAACTCTTTGCAAAGACTAATAAATGACTGTTTTTTGGTTAAGGAACATACCTTTCCGAGAAATAACTTTTTCCCTTCATCAATTAAAATCTCTTCATAGTTATCAGCATGTGTTGACATCTTAGTTTTGTCTTTCTTAACTGATAATTAGTACTGAAGATGTCTTCCAATGTAACCAGACCTCAAGACAATTTATTTGTCTTCAATTGAACAATATGACCACCATATAAATGTTGTAACTTATCTTGATTAACTACAGAGAACTCAGTTTCTTGCTACAAAAACCTACCAATTTAAATCATTATCATGAATTGAGGGCCTGACAATTAGCTTAATATGAGGCTGAATTTTGTTGTTTTCCATCTGTTCCAACACATCGAAACTAGCACCAACTGCTGCAAGTCTATCTGCATGCTTGTTTTCAACTCTAGGAATAGACTGAATATTAATAGCTTTAAAATTTTCCATTAAGTACTGAAACTCTAGGTCTGTAAGAATTCACTAATGGATTCTTAAAAATATTGAAGTTTTTTACTTTATTGATAACCAACTCAAAAACACCAAAGATTTGTAATGTGTTGATACCTCTCTCTCTCTTGGCCCAAAGTAAGCCATGAATTAATGCTGTCGTATTCAGCCACATTACAAGTGCATGTAAATTGGAGACTTCAAAGCTGAGAAATACCTCTCATTTATCGGGGAAGTGAGCATCAAACCTGTTCCCTACCCCTTCTTGTTCTTAGCTCCATCAAAATGAAGCTTCGAAATTCCTTCTGCTAAATCATCTGTTTTGGACAACAATGGAAGTGGTAAATTTTTTTCATGCATACAATACACACCAAAAATATGTTTTTCAACCTCCTTAAATGGATCATGAGCATGTTCTTAAACTATATTTTCAGTCCATAAATAGGTTAGAAACACCATCCAATGCTGAAACATGAGCTACCTCATCAAAATCATATTGATCTAGGGCTGAATAATTAACCACTGCATTTGAAAAGTGAGGTTCAATGTGAAATCTCACCAATGGATCTGAATTGATAGTAAACTTAGTTCCATAACGTGTGGTGAAAAATAAGGACCAATCTGAACGGAGATAACCTCCTATTTTTTCTATGAAATCTCCAGATAAGCATAAAACAAAGTATGCAGGCAACTCCACAATAGTAACTGTTGGTGTCGAATCACAGCACCCCTGGGACTCTGCAACACGATGGGTTGAGAATCTCAGTGTGATTGCACAACATGGAGATTTTCTCAAGTGTGGGACCTTGCGAAATCGGAAAAGCTCTCCGGATGAAGGCCGACTCCTATTCCTCTATTTAGATGCACGAATAAAATGTAGAGGGTTTACCAAAAACCTAATCTAACTTGCCAAGGAGACAGGGTAGAGAATGCATAAAAATAAAACCTAAACTACGGAGGTGATGCACCGAGGAATGTTAAACACTCACTTTGCAAATTTAACACAGACCACAAAGATGCAATACGAACATCATGCACAGGTAACCAAACTGCAATAAGAGATCAAAATGGCAACAACGAATACATTAGAGGGTCGAAAAATCAATCACAAACATATATATATTATTTCTCAAGAGTCGATACAATACATTGCAGTGGCCAAGAGGCAGAAGAAGAACTGGTATTACAACCTGGATGGGAGGTTTGAAAACTCCATGAATTCTCTTGCAAGCAAGGGAAGAAAGGGGGATGCAAAACGAAAATGTCCAACACTTTACAAAGAGCCTCTCCTTGCCATTTATATGAGAAAAAAAAAAGGAGAAGAGGATGATTCAAATTCTACCCCAACCACCTCCAAGACTGCACCTAACTCATTTCATAATATGGCGGTAGGTGAGAATCTCAACAACCCAACAGTGGTGAAGTGTATTTTACATTTTCAAGAACTTTTTCCCACCTAATTAAAGATATCCAGTCGTAGTTGGGTAGAGGACGCCTAGAGCTTTCTGAAAAGTCTGACCTTGTGTGAATCCGAGCTCCCTACAAAAAGTTATGGCGATCTGAATATTTCCCGTGTCAGGGGCTTCTGCCCATTGGGTTTGGGGTTCTCCTCTGCATTTGCATCGGGCTTGGAGGATGGCTTGACATGCTGCTTGATGTTTGCATTTTCCCAAAACCCACTTCCGCCAGTATTTCTGAGATTTCCTTTGTTTCAGAGGCGGAAGATGAACTTGCATGCGCATCAGGTTCAGAAGGTTGCTCGACATGCTTTCGCTCTATGCTTCCCCGCCGTGTATTCCCGACTTCGAGACCCTATTTCCTTTGATTTCAGGTTTTCCAACCCCTCCGACATGCCTTTGATGTTGGGTTTTCCAACCCTTCCGACATGATTTTGATGTCAGGTTTTCCAACGCCTCCGACATGTTTCTTCGCCATGTATTTCCCGACTCCGAGACCCGATTTCCTTTGATGTCGGGTTCTCCAACCCCTCCGACATGCTTCTTTGCCGAGTTTTATATTTACCCAGGGGTAAATATATACAACAGTAACATCTTGTAGAATAGAAACATTTGGGCAAGCATGTAATGTTACCTCCAAATTTTTGATTATACCAATTGTGTTAGTTGCAGTTCCATCAAGCTGTAAGACACTCCTTTCTGTAGGCTCATATTGCAATCCTAATTTTTTTGAAATAGCTTTTGGCATAACTACACTACTCACACCACTATAAACCATGCAATTATGAACTAAATGTTCTCCAATAATCAGTGATAAATAAAATGGTGGTGGTTTCTTAATGTCATGAGCATTCAGAACTTTCTATACCATCTACTTAACTTCCTTAATATGGTCTTGTTTAAACATTCTAAGGACCATATCTGTTTTCTGAATTTCCTTCTTTGTTGTATTTGAAGAAATCTGTAGTTTAGCTATTTCGTGAGAAAGTAAATCTTGTTGTCTAGGAATACTTAGAGCGTCCCACATTGAGATGTTAACATTATGCTTTTTCATTACATCAACAATGTTAAAAGAACCAACTATCTTGGAGACAGAATCAACTATCTTGGAGTAGGCTTTAGTGAAAATTGATTATGCTTTAGCTTCCTTAGATATCTGAGGTATAAACAACCTTCTTGGATCAGGTTGTAGCTATTTTTGATGATTTTTATGAACTAGGACACTTGCTAATTTTTGTGGAGTAATAGGGTTGTTAGTTGACTTTAGAGTTGTCTTGTCAGTGACGGTAGGGAAGATAGGCATATTTTGTTGTTTTTTAATTTTTAGAAGCCCTTCCTTGAGCCCTCGTAATGATTGTAAGGAAATCATCCTCATTAAAGATGACTAAATTCTATTCAGGTGCTTTCTGAACATGAGTTACTTATTGCCCACCCTCCATTTGAGGCATAAAACAATGTTTCGGATTGAGGTTGTACAACAAGATTTAGATTCAGAAAATCATTTGGACAAGTTACAACTAAATGAGGTTGATTAAAAGGCTGACACCACTCCTCTGTATCCATATTAATTAGAACTAAAGTATTAGAAGAACTAGGAGCCTTTGGGTCAAACTACCTTTGCTGGTAAGGCTGCCTGTTTTGTTAAATCTGTTGGTAGGGATAATAAGGAACCTTGTAGGGTCTACTAGGTAATGTAATATTGTTCTCAATTGAAGTCATCTTATTCCCCATAGTCTGCAAATCTTTGAATACATCATCAGATGGATCTACAACAGTGGGTTCTCTAATTGTAATAGGCAGAGGAATAGGTGCTAAATTTGCTATAAAAGGCATTGATGGTCTTGGTGCTAACTTTCCATCTTGTATAAGACTATTTTCATCTCGGATAACAATATCATAAGATGTTGGGAATGTCTCTCCACCCATTAACTGAATCATAGTCAAAATATCACTGTTTAATGCTCTTATATAATGAAGGAAAGCATGATCAGCTTGAGGCTTGACACTTGCTGGAATTCTCTCCCAAGTTCTAGCAAAACAGATATTGAAACTAGACATAAATTCGGTTGGAGCTCTTTTAATAGTAGATAACTATTCAATGAGAGGCAAATGATCTGAGTTGTCTTGGAATTGTTTCAGAAATTTTTCACCTAAAATATCCCAAGTTCCTATGCTTCTAATTTCTAAGTTTCTATACTATTGCAAGGCTTTCCCTTTAAAAGATGTAGCTAAGAGTCTTAGGGCTATGTCTTCATGAGTTATATTATGGAATGCACATAGGTAGACAACATCTTTGATATGCTTAGCTAGTGTAACCTCATTTTCACCCTTAAATGATCATAAAATTTTCATGGCAACATTGGGAATATCATGATAAACTGGAATTACTAATTAGGTGCCATTAGTAAAGGGCACAAAATTCCTGGGTGGTTGTTGGGCCATTGGAAAAACTAGTAAATTGATAGAAACATTTATGCGTGGTGAAGGAATATTAGGAGGAGGATTACCAAAACCAAGTCTATTATAAGGAAAAGTATTACCAACTCTTCTCTTTCTAGAAAAATTCAAAGGTAAAGAAACAAAATTAGAAGGAATTCCTCTTACCGATGATCTTGTCGTCACTTTAGGCATGAAACATTCTACAATACTTGTCTAAATTCAGCTTTATAGAGTTACCAAAAGATCATAAAATATTTAGAATAAATTAGCTGCAGCTTGCTCCCGAAATTGACTTTTAATTGACTATAAATCTACTATAGATCTAAAACTTGCATGCATATCTGATTCATAGTCCCACCCGGAATGACAAAATTGTTATCTCTCAAAAGTGCACCATGTAGAGAGATGGATGTCGGTTTTCTAAGCTTGCACAAATGATCTCTCTCTTTCATAGATATAATGGAAACACCTCAGATCTGTGGGTATACCTACTTTGAGATGAGTCTCTAGTATGAAGGCCGGTTCCTTATTGGTATATCCTAAACCGTTTTATGGGAGTTTGAGGGTAAAGATAATTGAAGAAATGATTAAAACTAAGGTGATACACCAAATTTTTATGAGGGCTTTGAATGAGTATATACAGAGCTAACCTGTGAAGGATTCTTGATGCACCAACCAATAGTTTTTCTATAGAATATTCAAGGGAAAAACACTTGATTAAACTGAGGGAGGGTCACAACATTACTAATAACTTAACATGCAAATTAAATTTTAAGCAGAAAAGAATGAAATTTACAACAAGGTAAGGTGGTTGATCAAGGAATTCGCATTCACAAGATTAATATAACATATACAAGACTACAAAGTAACATTGGAAAGGCAGAAAACACTTCACACTCAGAGGGAAAAATTGGCAAAATTTGCTTCAGTACTCATATATCCAAAAGTCCTCTAGCAATCCTTGTGCTTTGCGAAGGCACACAATATATAGCAAAATAAATTTTCCCACCCTTCCTAAAAATAACCTAAGGTTGTACTCGCCCATGCTACCTAACTTTATCCTTTATTTAATAATAAATAAAAGGATAAAATAATACAAAATAGTGCAAGAGGCATTAATAGCCTTTGATTACATTTTATTCAACTGAAGTTGACTATTCTATTTTTAGTAAGGATGGGTGAATAATTTTTCTAAAAATAGGATTACTTGTCAGGCAAGCATCTCTCCATGAACATGCAACCCTGTCTTCTTCTCTATTTTGTTCTCTTGTGAAGGTATGCAAAAATACAACTCCCTGTATGTGCACAAAATAATTACATTTATTTGCAATACTTTGCAAAATAATTCATCCAAAAAAATCTGACTTGGACCGCCTTTGTCTTTGATGCTGACATCCATTATGTTTGCTAGTGATTACATGGATAAAATTTGAAATTCAACCCAACCTCCTTGAAGTGGGGACCACCTCTGCACTCCACCATGGTTTGGCCACTGTGTGGACTTAGCATAATATGTAAGGGGTCAACCATTTTATATGGCACATGCAATTATATCCGCCACCTTTTGATAATTATACACATGTATATATGTGTCGGTTTTTGAATAGTTGGTAGCATGTAGTTTGAAATTCACCTTTTAGGTGATCATTGGGCACAATGTGGTCGACATTTATTTTAATTGATACATTGCATGGTATATACTTTAGAGATCCACCTTTTCGGTGATCATTAGCAAAATGATGTTCAACCATGATGATTATTTGGAGGAAACGTGGGGCATCCCCTTCCTCATGGTGACTCACCCCTCATACACTTTTTCAGTGGGAACTTGATCCTTGTCAAGTTATCTTGGATATTTAAAATGGAAACTGGGCCTTTGATCTTCATACCTCTGTATTTGATTACCTTCAATTTAAGACCTGTAGTTAGGGTTTCATGTGCATTGAATGTTGGTAGGAGAGGAACTAACCATGGTTTGATTGCTTTGTTTTCTATGTTTGATCCTTGGCCCTAGATCTCTATACTTCTAGTCTCGAACCATCAATTATCAACAGTGGTTGAGTTAGGTTACATTCACTAAAGTGAAAGAGTTAAAGGCTTAAGCTCTTTTTAGTTTGATCATTTAGCTTGCTCACAAAGTGTGGTGAAACCCTGGCAAAAAAAAATTGACTCCATTGTTGGAGATTTAAGCTCGGCCCTCGGGAAATGATTATTCATCATTATTTGCTTCTTTTGATCTATTATGTAGGATCTAATGGCTGACATCTCTGGTTATCTTTATATTCTGTAAGGTTTGGAAGTTGATATGAGATCGAGTACTGGTATATTGATATCTGCAAGTTCATTTTTGAGGTAGCCATCCGGGTTGTTCCATTTGAACAATATAAATTTGGATTTCTAAAGCCTTATACATGTATCTTCTGTATTTTTCTCCAGTAATAGTTTTATGAGAAATATTTTGTTTATCTTTTAGCTTGGCCTGTACTTCAAAATTTTTTTTCGTTTCTCATTTAGGTCTGTATTTGTGTTCCATGGAGCTCTGTGAGGATTCGACAGGTCTCGATTTCTTCCAGTAAGTGACGTTTTAGAGTTTTAATACCTATTTTCATTTGATTATTTCTCTTTACTCGAGCTATGCTTTCATATTGTTCCTTTGTGGTGAGCCTTCACGCTCGATTTTTCTACTTGAATGTTGTCAATCTCTCTTTCTGAGTATAGAGTTGGTTTTTTACTTAGAACAATGACTGGCATAGTTGACTTATAGATCTATATATTTTTAGATATGGGTATTTACAATCTCACTTGGACACTAGAGCACTGATTTTGAAATTTTTGTGTGCTTCTTTCTACTGGCTAGTTTCCATTGGAATATTTTCAGCTCTTGTTTTCTTTATCCATTCGGCCTTATGAGTCTTTTGTGAATCTGTAGCTTGTATTCAGCTTTAGAGATCCACCTTTTCTTTGTAATTTTGTGGGTTTTTTTTGTTTGTACTTGCTCTCCCTTGAGTATGATTCTTACTTCATGAGGGTTTTATCGTTCTTTGTGTGAGCTCGAACTCTTATATCTATGTATGCAATCTCCAAGTACTCTCTGAACGCCCTCTCGTTTTCTTTAACCACTTTACAGAAATCAAATGTTGAAACCATATTCTGGGTGTCTGCAATACCATAATGTGGGTTCCAATTTAACAGTCATAACATGAATCACTAGAAATTCATATATCAAATTTGTCGTGATTAATATTGAAGGTCTTTTTAGGAGCCTGTGACATGTACAATAATAAATTTCTCTTTGTTTGTTTAAAAAGTATTTATTTTCTTGAGCTATTCCATACACATCCTAGAAACTAACTATAGCCTATCTCTGCATTTGATTACATGATCTTAAGCTTTCTGAAGCTTTTAACCGATGTCTACTTTTCCTACTTATTTTTATGTATAAATAGGTGTACTTCCCTTTGAAGCTCTCTTCAGTTTACTCAAATCTATAATAATTGACTATGAAAGTATAATAGTAGTTGCATTATTTCTATCTATGAACATGTAAACTGCAGGTGCTTTTCCAAAAAATAGGAACAATATCTTAACTATTTCAGATATTATTTCCAGGGTATATACCTTGATTTAGATGCTTTATTTCCTTTCTGCAATTGTTTCTTACTTATATGCTTGCTAGAAAATTTGAAATGTTGATTTTTATGGCAAAGCTCTGGTAAAATATTTCTAGAATCTTTCATTTAAACCATTTCTAGAAATAGTGGTTGTATTTCTTGATCTAGAACATAGAAAATAACACCTTTATTGCTAGACTGATATAGCAATTTGAGAACTGGAAAGATGTTAACTATTTATCTTGATTACATCATGCTTTTCTGCTTCCTGTACCATTTGTTTTATTTGCATAGTTATTTTTAAAACATGTAGTAACTGAAAATAGTATGATGAAAAGTTATAAATGTCCATTTTACATGGAGAAACCCTATCAAAATTTACCCAGAATCTTCTCTCTCATCTTGTTTCAGCTGTAATCCTTTTTACTTTTAGCTTGAGCTTGTGAAAATTGATTCTCCCCCTTACTTGCAACTGAAAAAAAATGTACTTCTATCTTCCATTATCTCTTATGAGATCTAACCTCTTCCATTTGCAGAATGCTTCCTAAACTTTGAGTTGCACTCTTCCTTCTTCTTAGCAGGTACTTATGACTTATATTTCTTTCTTTGATTACAACCTATACCTGCACACTTAGGAAAATAGTTAGGAAATATTTACATTTTTGGGCCTCTCTTATATCCTTGTTTTCTTATTTTTTTCTTCTCTCTTTCTTCTTGCTGAGTGAATAAATTATGCATACATTTTTTCCTTCAATTAGAATACAACTCCTGCCTAGGAAGATTCATATGCATGAAGTAGGATAGTGGAGGAATATAGTTTGATCCCTGAGCTCATAACTGAGGGTTGATTTGTTTTTCATTTTTAGGTACCATGACTTGAGGATGAAGGAGATTACAAGGAGATGGTCTGCATAACAAAGAATATACAAGGCAATGATGGGTTCACCCTCATACTCCTTTTCTTTCTACTTCATACATGTGTATCTTCCTTTTTAGTAGTTGTACTTTACTTTTCAGTTACATCCCACAACTTGTGTGGGAAACATTTGACTCTCATTGTGAATAAAACATTGAATTCTATAAATGAGTTGTATATCTCTTTTTGCATTTCTGCTTTCTGGATGGATTGTATAATTAACTAAACAACTCCATAACATAATTGAATGTCTTAACCATAAAGGAAAGAACATTGAATAGAACTTGTAACATTCAGTAATTAACTCTGATTTTCTGGGATCTACACTTATGTTTTCTGTTCCAAAACTTTACACTTCACCTATTATGAAATTAGATGTCCTCATCAAGACAACACAACTATCCTTCAAGGCTTGTGTTCTTTGTTGAGGATAGTCATGAAATTATAGATTATGTGATCTATTATGTTTTGTAATAGCACACATAGCTGCAGATTTCATGTAATCTCTTAAATAAATCAGTAGTAATGACATAATCTGATATAATATCCCCTAGCTTGGGTATACTTCACCGATGCTATCTATCATAACAAAGCTTCGAGTTGCCCATTTTTTCACAAGTGCAAAAATTGTCAACAATTCCCTGATCAATCACTTTACCGTAGTGAAAATTTCAGTCCTTTTGCTTAAATTTTAATTTGCATGTTAAGTTATTAGTACTGTTGTGATCCTCCCTCAGTACAATCAAGTTTTTCCCTTAGATATTTTGTAGAAAAACTATTGGTTCATCCATCAAGAATCCTTCACAGATCAGTTGTGCATATACTCATTCAAAGCCCTCATACAAATTTGGTGTATCACCTTAGTTTTAATCATTTTATAATCATCTTTTACTCTCTAAATCCTAGAAAGGAGTTTAGGATACACCAATAAGGAACCAACCTTGATACCAGAGACTCACCTCGAAATAGGTATACTGACATACCTGAGGTGTTTCCATTGTCTCTATAAAATAGAGAGATCATTTGTGAAAGCTTAGAAAACCTGCAACCATCTCTCTATAGGGTGCACTTTCAAGAGATAACATTATTTGGCATGCCAAGTGGGACAATGAATCAGATATGCATGTGAGTTTCAGACCTACAGTAGACCTACAGTAAATTAAAAGTCACTTTTAGAAGAAAACTACAGATAATTTATTCTAAAGATTTTATGATCTTTTGGCGACTCCGTAAATCTAATTTCATACCAGTATTACATCATTTTCCATGCCTAAAGTTACTACAAGATCATCGGTAAGAGAAATTCCTTCTAAATTTATTTCTTTACTTTTGAATTCTGCTATAAGGATAAGAATTGGTAATACTTTACCTTATAATAGAACTAGTTTTGGGAACCCTCCTCCTAATATTCGTTCACCATGTATCAATTTCTCAAATAATATTCAAGTTTTTCAAATGACTATCCAACCTCCTAGAAATTTTGTGACCTTTACTAATGGAAACCCATTAGTAATCACAATTTACCATGATATTCCTAATGTTGCCATGAAAATTTTACCATCTTTCACGGGTGAAAATCAGGTTACACTAGCTAAACATATCAAAGATGTTGTAGCCGTTTGTGTAGTCCATAATATCACTCATGAAGACGTGGCTTTAAGAATTTTAGCTACATCTTTTCAAGGGCAAGCCTTGCAATGGTATAGAAACCTAGAAATTGGCAGCATAAGAACTTGGGATGACCTAGGTGAAAAATTGCTGAAACAGTTCTAAGATAATTTAGATCATTTGTCTCTCATCGAACAATTGTCAACTATTAAAAGAGATCCAAATGAATTTATGTCTAGATTCAATATCTATTTTTCTAGAACATGGGAGAGAATTCTAGCAAGTGTCAAGCCTCAAGTTGATCATGCTTTCCTTTATTATCTTAGAGCATTAAAAAGTGATATCTCAACTATGATTCAGTCAATGGGTGGAGATACACTCCTAGTAGCTTATCATATTGCTATCCAAGCTAAAAATAGCCTTATTCAAGATAAGAAATTGGTGTAAAGGCCATCAATGCCTTTTTCGGTAGATTTAGCACCTATTCTCAGCCTATTACAATCATAAAGCCCACTGTTGTAGCTCAATCGGATGATGTATTCAAAGCTTTACAGACTATGGGAAATAAATTGACTTCAATTATAAACAAAACTGCATTACCTAGCAGACCCTACTAGGCTCCTTATCATCCCTACCAACAGAATCAACAAAACAGGCAGCCCTATCAACAAAATCAAAATTATAGACAACCTTACCAGCAAAGGTAGTTTGACCCAAAGGCTCCTAGTTCTTCTAATGCTTTAGTTCCAATTAATATGGTTACAGAGGAGTGGTTTCAACCTTGCAATCAACCTCATTCAGCTTCAAATTTCCCAAATGTTTTTCTGAATCTGAAGCTTGTTGCACAACCTTAATCTGAAACATTGTTTATGCCTCAAATGGAGGGTGGGCGGAAAGACACTCATGTCCAGAAATCACCTGAATATAATTTAGTCAGTCTTAATGAGGGGGAGTTCATTGTAGTAACTACTAGGGCTCAAGGGTGGGATGTTGAAAATCAAAAGAAACAAAATAGGCCTATCCTACCTACTATCATAGACAAGACAACATCTACAACTCCAAAGTCAACTAATATCCCTGTTGTTCCTCAAAAATCAGCAAGTGTCCTAGTTGATAAAGACCATCAACGATAGCTACAGCCTGATCCAAGAGGATTGTTTATACCTGAAATATCCAAGGTAGCTAAAGCATAATCAGTTTTTGCTAAGGCCTACTCTAAAATAGTTGATTCTGTCTCTAAGATAGTTATTTCTTTTAACATTTTTGATGTAATGAAAAAGCATAATGTTAACATCTCAATGTGGGATGCTCTAAGTAATCCTGGAAAACAAGATTTACTTTCTCATGAACTAGCTAAGCTACAGATTTCTTCAAATACAATAGAGAAAGATGTTTAGAAGACAGACATGGTCCTTGGAATGTTTGACGAAAACCGTATTAAATAAGTTAAGTGGATGGTTCAAAAAGTTCTAAATACTCATGACATAAAGAAACCACCACCATTCTATTTATCACTAATTATTCGTCAAAATCTAGTTCACAATTACATGGTTGATAGTGGTACAAGTAGCACAGTTATGCCAAAAGTGATTACAAAAAAATTATTCTTGCAATATGAGCCTACAGAAAGGAGTGTCTTACAACTAGATAGAACTGCAACTAATACGGTTGGTATAATAAAAAATTTAGAGGTAACGTTACATGCTTGCCTAAATGTTTCTATTTTGCAAGATGTTACTATTGTGGATCTACCTCCACACTTTACTTTGTGCTTATCTAAAGATTTCACAACAAAAATAGGAGGTTACCTTTCTTTGGATTGGTCCTTATTTTTTACTACATGCTATAGAACTAAGGTTACTATCAATTCAAAACCATTGGCCAGATTCCATATTGAGCCTCATTGTACAAATACAGTAGCTAATTACTCAGCTTTAAAGCACTATTATTTTGATGATGAAGCTAAGGTTTCAACATTCGATGGTGCTTCTAACATGTTTATGGATGAAAAGATAGTTGAATAACATGCCCATGATCCTTTTAAGGAAGTTGAAGAACATCTTTTTGGTGTATATTGTATGCATGAAGAAAAAACACCACTTCCCTTGCTGTCTAAAAAAGATAATTTAGAAAAAGGGATTTAGAAGCTCCATTTTTATGGAGCTAAGAACAAGAAAGGACAGGGAGTAGGTTTGATGCTCACTTCCCCGACAAACGAAATATATTTCTCAACTTTTAGTCTCCAATTTACATGCACTTGTAATGTAGCTGAATATGAAGCATTAATTCATGTCTTACTTTGGGCTAGAAAGAAAGGTATCAGCACATTACAAATATTTGGTGATTCTAAGTTGGTTATCAATTAAGTAAAAACTTCAATGTTTGTAAGAATCCACTAATTAAGTCTTACATATATAGAGTTTAAGACTTAATGGAAGATTTCAATGCCATTAATATTCAGTCTATTCCTAGAGCTGAAAACAAGCATGAAGATAGACTTGCAGTAGTTGGTGCTAGTTTCGAAGTGCTAGAACAGATGGAAAATTGTAAAATTCAGCCTCATATTAAGCTAATTGTTAGGCCCTCAATACCTAATAATGATTTAAATTGGTAGGTTTTTGAAAGTGATGATCAAATCTTCAGGTTTTTGCAGTAGGAAGCTAATTTTTTTATAGTAAATCAGGGTAAGTCACAACATTTATACAGTGATCAGATTATTCAATTAAAGACAAATAAATTACCTTAAGGTCTTGTCACTTTGGAAGACATCTTCAGTACTGATGATTAGTTAAGAAAAGATAAAACTAAGCTGTCAACGCATGCTGATAACTACAAGGAGATTTCAATTGATGAAGGGAAAAATTTACTTCTTGTAAAGGTATGTTCCTTAACTGAAAAGAAATCATTTATTAATCTTTGAAAAGAGTTTAAGGATGTTTTTTCTTGGAAATACCAAGATCTGAAAGGATTCAATCCCAGTTCAACACAGCATACAATCGAGTTACATCCAAATTCTAATCCTATAATATAGAAACAGATGCCTATAAATCCAAAAATAGAACCTTTGATGAGGAAAGAATTATTTAAATTGATTGAATTAGGAATAATCTTTCCAGTTAAGCATTCAAGTTGGGTATCCAATCTTGTTCCTGTTAGGAAGAAGAATGGAGAAATCAAATTATGTTTGGATTTCAGATATCTTGATAAAGCGTCATTAAAATATCATTACCCACTCCTGAATATGGATCAGATTTTGAGAACAATCTTAGGTTTAGATAGACTATCTCTTCTCAACGGTTAAATTGGCTATAATCAAATTTTAGTCCAAGAAGAATATAGATACAAAACAGATTTTACCACCAAGTGGGGTACTTACACTTACAAAAGAATGCCTTTTGGTCTTTCAAATGCCAGTGCAACGTTTCACAATGGACATGGATTTTTGCAAATTATTAAATAAATGCAACCTTGTCTATTTATATGATGTGACTATATTTTCAAAATATTCTGAAGAATATATAATGCATTTAAGGCATACTTTTTAGTTATAAAAGTAGTTTGGAATATCTTTGAATCCCAAGAAGTTGATCTTTTAAGTACATCAAGGTAAATTACTTAGACATATTGTTTCTAAGCAAGGTTTAGCAATTGACCCTTTCATAATCAAAGCTATATCACAGCTATCATTGCCTCATCATAAGAAGGCATTTAAGAGTTTTCTTTGAAAAATCAACTTTGTTATAAGATTTGTTCAAGATTTTGCATCATTGGTTAAACCACTCACAACTATGTTAAAGAAAGAGAAAACTTTCTCTTTGAATAGCGAAGGGAGAGAAGGTTTTGAAGCAATCGAAACAACTATCTCTCAGGCTCCTACTCTTGCAAAACTATATTTCGATAAAGAGTTTACAATGTATGCACTTGTAGGAGCTGAAACAATCTCAGCGATTTTGACTCAGGTTAATGATGAGAATATTGAGCAGCCATTTGCTTTCTTCAGACAGAGTTTTCATGATTACGAAACAAGGTACAAATTTCTTGAAAAATAAGTACTTTCAGTAGTCATAGGACTAAACAATTTTAAGTACATGCTTGGAAACAATAAAATTCATGTTCTTGTTTCTCATCCAAGTGTTATCACCGAATCACAGCACCCCCTAAGATATACTTGAACTCACATTGTGATTGGATAACATGGGTACTATCTCCAATTTTTGGGACTTGCTACTTGAGATAGACCTCTAGAGAAAGCTGGTTCTTGCTCCTAAACTACCTGCCACAATCTACTCTAATGCAGGATAAGCTAACTTTTCTAATCTAAATTCTTAAGGGACCAGGGAGAGAGAATACATAAAATGAAAGCCTACACTAAAGCGGTGATACACCAGAAAAGGAGGGTGTGAGAGTAATCTCCAAATGTGTGAAATACAGAGGCAAAGTGCACACTAGAAGAGGTGATGACAGTTCACCATAATCTAGCAAAATGCATACACAACAATATTCCAAGCATACACAATGTTAATGAATCCTTGCAAGAACATAATAATAGACACAATATTCTTATGGAAAGATCAAAGGGGTAAGAAGAATCCAAGAAAAAAATAGCAGGGGAAGATACATCCACAAACTGGTATTTTATTGCTTCATTCTATGCACAGTTCAATCTATTACAAGATAAGGGCCTGGATCACCATGCAAGGAGTCCACTACAAGGGCCTACAACACACTGGCTTCACAAATCAATTTTGGCAGAGCTTTGCTACCCAAAAACTCTCCCCTCTACAATGAGCCAAACACTCCAATTTATAGAAAAATGAGAAGGAAAAGAGAAGGGAAAATGGAAATCCCGAAATCTATCCTTCAACCACCTGTAAGAGGCATTAAATTGAGTAAAATGGTTATACATTACTTGCAAAAGGCTCCCCATACTATCCCATGTGCTGCAGCAGAGAAAGAATGATGACCATGCCTCTTAATTGCACTCCCAGCTACCAAATAAAACACTGTTCCGAACCCGGCCAAGTTTTCTTAAAAATATCAATAAATTTCTGATCAAATCTGGAATTTCTTGATTTCTGTGCATCGGGCTCGGAACCACGATTCCAACGGCACCAATTTTGTGTGATTTCGTTGAGAAATGCAAAAGTTATTGCCTTCTGAGTGCGGGGAGCTATTTTGGGTCTGGCAGGCGTTTTCTGTCATTTAACGGGAATGAGCATTGATTTAATGGAGCTGAATATGTTTCTTTTATTTAAATATATTTACCCTCATTAAAAATAAGAAATCATCGTGCTCATTCCAGAAAGTCCAATTTTATGAAAATCAGAGCTCGGAGTCAAAAGTTATGGCCGTTTGAAGTTCCACTGGCCAATCGTTGACTTTTCTTCTCTGTCTTCGGCCGCTTCGGCTTTTCACGTCCCTCACATCCCTTTGTCCCATTTGTCCCAAATGCTGCGTGGGACAAATTCTTCCGAACCGCCTAAAATGGGCTTCCATGTCCCTTTTCTGCCGGTGACACGTGGCGTGACCTGATTGGCTCTCGGCTCTTTCGGCTATCCGCGTCCCGCGCATCCCTTTGTCCCACTTGGCACAGTGCTAAAATTTCCCATTTTGGCCAAACCAGCTGGTTCGCATACTCATGGCCCAGATGTCCCATTTGCTTTCAGACTGTTTGGGACAAATTTTCCTGATTCGCCTGGTTTGGCTAGTTCGCGTACTTTTAACCCGCGAGTCCCTGACTGAAAGTTCTCATTTCGGCCGATCCGGCCGGTTCGCGTACTTCATGTACCTTCGGCCCAATTGTTTCGGGCTGCCTTGACTCATTTCGGCCGATCCGGCCGGTTCGCGTACTTTCGGCCCAACTGTTTTGGACTATCTGTTTCAACAGTTAGTCAATTTTCTCATTTTTCGGCCAGTTCAGATTTCCGCGTCCCGCGCGTCCCTTTGTCCCAAATGTCCCAAATGCTGCGCGGACCGCCTGGTGCCCTTTCAGTCGGTTCGTGCCCTTTTGTCCCAACTGTCCCGACTGTTGCGAGGACTAGGACTTAGCCATTTTTCATGATTTTTCCTGGCCCAAACTTGTTTTTTGTAATTTTTTCACATTTTCTCAGAACTTGCTCTCTTCTTCTTGGACAGGGGAGTTAGAAAAAATCTGAGGGGACCCTAGAAACATGAATTTTTTCCTAGGCTCAATATAATTTCTTGGGACTAAAGAATTTGATGCATGTTATCAAAATTACCTTGAGGGGTGAATTTTGGATAACACCAAGTGTGAAAGTTGTCCTTTTAAATAAGGAGTTAAATGAGAAAAGAGAAGGCTGGATAAAAAAGTTTATGGAATATGATGTTGATATCTAGGTTGCTAAGAAAGTTTGAGGTAAAGGTCTATGTGAACATCTAATTACAAATATGGAAAAAGAGCAAGCTGCGGAACCTGAAGATTCAGAACAACATGCTGAAATTACGTATCAACAATCAAATATCATGGTCTAACAAGAAAATCAGCAACCTGAACTTGCTTGAGAGATCCAAGAATCAAGGTGGGCAACAGATTTGGTCAACTACTTACAACATGGCACCTATATGGAAGGTATGGATAAGAATAAACAAATGTATTTCAGATTACAAGATATTCCTTATCTTTTCGTTGATGGTGTGTTGTTCAAAAGGGATATAAATGGGATCTTGCTGCGATGTGTTGACTATGATAAATTATAGATAATATTATTAGAATTCCATGAAGGACCTACAGGAGGTCACTTCTCAGCATGTACTACAGCTTTAAAAATTATGAAAGTAAATTATTATTGGCCTAGCATATTCAAAGACTATATTGAATGGATTAGAAAGTGTAAGAAATGTGCTTTCTTTGTTTTAAAAGAATGTCTTGCTTCATTTCCTTTACAGCCTATTTCAGCTGATCAACATTTTATGTAGTGGGGTCTTGATTTTATTGGCATGATAAACATGCCTTCGTCACAAGGACATAATTGGATCTTAACTACTACAAATTATTTTACATGATGGAGTAAAGCAATAACCTTGAAAGATGCTAATGAAGCTTTGATACCATCCTTTTATGAAGGAATGATTTGCAGATTATGTGTTCCAATAACTATCATATCAAATAATGCTTTAGCATTTCTTGGTGCAAAGATAACAGATTGGGCTGTCAACCATGGAATATATCTAATTTCTTCATCTATATAATTATTACCCACAAGGTAATAGCTTAACTGAAAGTACTAACAAGAATCTATTAAGAATCAACAGACGAACACTCAAGGATAGTCAAAGAGCTTGGCATCTGATGTTGAATTCCATACTTTGGGCTAAAAGAGTGACTCCTAAAAGATCAATTGGCAATTTACCATACAAACTTGTGTATGGAAGAGAAGTAAGAATGCCTATTTTAGCTGAGTTACCCGCATTAGATTTTTTGCATCAAATGGAGCTACTTGAGAATGAACCATTGCAGGTTCGTTATGTAGAGTTAATAGAATTACAAGAGCTAAGAGATCAAGCTCATTTAAATATGGAAAAGAATTAGAAAAAAATCAAGAAGACTTTTGACAAGAAAGCCAAATTCAGAGTCTTCAATGAAGGATATATTGTTTTCAAGTGGGATGTTGATCATGTAAAGCCAGGAAGACACTTAAAGTTTGATACACTTTGGAGTGGTCCCTACATGATTTTAAATTTCAAGGAACACAATGTTTTTTAGCTTTCGAAGCTGAATGGAGAGGAACTTCCCATTCCTGTGAATGGTATGTTTCTTAAACATTGTTAATGAAATTCTTACAGTGATTGTTAGAGTAGGATTTCCCTTCAATAAGTACAGTTTTTACACATTGCTTCATTTTTCAATTCAATAAGTGCATTTGTGCACGTGATCTAGTTTACCAGATCCTTTCCCAACTTTAGTTTTGTTTTGGAAAGGTTGGACTTTTCATAAAAAGAAAATTATTGTTGCATGTTTGGACTCCATGCGCAATGGGAAAGAGCAAGGCACTGGTATATAAGCTAGTAGGAAACTTTCCCCACAGGATCGCCAGAGATGTTGACAATTTTTACACTTGTGTAAAAATGGGCAACTCAAAACATTATTATGATGGATATCATCGGTGAAGTATACCTAAGCTAGGGGAGATCACATCAGATTGTGTTATTACCACTGATTTATTTAAAATATTACACAAAATCTAAAACTATGTGTGCTGTTACAAAACATAACAGATCACATAGTCTGTAATTTCCTAACCATCCTAAGAAAAATAACACAAGCCCTGAAGGACAGCTATGTTGTCTTGATGAGGACATCCAATTGCAGAGTAGGTGAAGTGTAAAGTTTTGGAACAGCAAACATAAGTGCAAATCACAGAAAAATCAGAGTTCATTACTGAATGTTATAAGTTCTATTTAATTTTCTTTGCTTCATGATTAATACATTCAATTATGTTACTGAGTTGTTAAGTTCATTATACAATCCATACAGAAAGCAGAAATGTAGAAAGAGATATACAACTCATTTACAAAATTCAATGCTTTATTCACAAGGAGAGTCATATGTTTTCCACACAAGTTGTGGGATGTAATTGAGAAGTAAAATACAGCTACTAAAGAGAAACATACACATTCATGATAGAGAAAGAAAAGGAGTATGAATGAACCCATCATTTCCTTGTATGTTCTTCGTTGTGCAGATCATCTCCTTGCCAGCTACTTTCATCCTCAAGGCATGGTACTTGAAAAGCAAAAATAAGGAAATCATCAATAAAGAGCTCAGGGTTAATCCATATTCCTACACTATTCTACTTCATGCATATGATAATTCCCCTAAGCAAGAGATGTATTCTACTTGAAGGAAAAACTACATACATGCTTTATTCACTCAGAAAGAAGGAAGTGAAAAGAAAGAAGAAAACATGGACATAAGAGAGGCCAAAAAACCTAAATATTTTCTAACTCTTTTCCTAAGTGTGCAGGTATAGGTTGTATCCAAAGATAAAATAAATAAGTCATAAGTACAAGCTAAGAAGAATGAAGAGTGCAACTCAAAGCTCAACAAACATTCTGCAAATGGAAGAATTTAGATCTCAGAAGAGAGAATGGAAGATAGAAGTACATTTTTCAGTTTGCAAAGAGGAGGGAGAATAATATTTCAAGAAGCTAAAGCTAAAAGTAAAAAAGTATTACAACTGAAACAGGATGAGAGAGAATATTTTAGGGAAATTTTGACAGGCCTTTTCCATTTAAAATATACATTTACAACTTTTCATCATGTTGTTTCAATTAATACATGTTTTAAATGAACTATGCAAATTAAATAAGTGATACAGAAAGCATAAAAGCATCACATGATCAAGATAAATAGATAACATGTTTCTAGTTCTCAATTGTTATATCAGTTCAACATGAAAAGTGTTACTTTCTGTATTTCGGATCAGAACATATAACTACTATTTCTAAAAATGTATTAAAGAAAAGATTCTGAAATTTTTTTTGCCAAGACTTCACGTTATAAAATCAACATTTCAAATTTTTCAGCATACATATAAGAGCTGTAATGAAATGAAATATAGTATATAATGCAGAAAATAATTCTTTATAACTTAAATAGCTGAAGAGAATTGAAATTCCAAGATAATCTTACAAATTTCAGCTATTCTAAGTTGCAGTTTTCAAAATAAAGCAAATATGAGAGCACATAAATACTACAATGTCAATGAAGTAAATTCATTCAAGCAAGGTAGTACTCATTTACAACATGAGAAAAAGCCATTATAGGTGGATAAAAATATCTATTTCATTATGCCATTAAATTAGATACAGGAACAATTTGAAGTAAGCTACAAAAAGACAAAGTACATGAATGATCATCATATTGTAGTCATACAAGAAAAGATCAGATTGAAGCTCAGAATGAGCTTGAATGATTCAACATAAAAGAAACTAATATAAAAAGGTATGTATTCACAGTCATATAAAGGAAGAAAACTACTTATGGTTGACACAGGAACATATGTGAAATATAACAGTGACTATATTAGAGCATCAGAGGCCAAGGAAAAATTATGAAGCTCATCACAGTCACTAGAGTATTCAAATAAATGAAATTTCATTTTACAAGCTAGATGCAAGAGTAAATACCAAACCACGGTGTTCCACATAAATGGGAATTGAATTTAACATTCAAAAGCTATAACTATCAAGGATTCAAGTAAACATTATGAGTATGTTACATGCATCATCTTCATAATTAAAGATTGTAATAAAATGCTGAAGTTTTATAGTTTTTAAGACTAGAATATAGTTATACTCAGCTCCTAAAATTCCCAAACATATGGCTCAAAGCAAGGAATCAAAACCATAGATCAAAAAATGACAAATTTAATCCTACTATTTTCCTCATAATCAAGCTCAAAATAGAGAAAATGGCGGTATGATAAACAATTACTTAATTTACATGAAATAGATCTTGAGAATACACTCACCTTCCTTAAGATGGCTTTAAAATCAGAGAAATCAAACTATTTTTGAGCTCAAATACCAGAATGCAATGAAAATGCAGAGAAACACAAGGTTTTGAGGTATTATTACCAATAAAGCCAAACCAACTGGGATAGATCTGGCTCAAACTAGTATTCAAAGTCACTTACCTTATTACAGAAAGTTTAGGGTCAATAATCATGACCATGTCCAAATCCTCAAAGTTAAATGAGAAAAAGCCATGCAGGTATGTATTCACAGTCGCATAGAACCAAGCTCCAAGAGAATGACTATAGTGGCCAAAATATCACAGAGAACAAAAGAACAAAGAAAATCTGGGCTTTAGACTTCAAACAATGGTGTCTGATTAAGAAACCAAAGTTTTAATAGTATACAGAGCTTGAAATAATCAAGATGGTGGTCACAACTCTGCAGAGTCTCCAAAAGCTGAGACCAACAAAGGAAACACAAGAATGTAAATGTCATAGAGCTTAGAAGGCTAGAGTGTACAGAAGTACCGAGCTCCAAGTCATCAATAGTGGCCAACAAATCACACGAACCAGAAAATAGAAAGATACAGAGCTTCATAATGACCATGAAGGCCATACAAAGAGTATCACAGGCTGAGCTCCAAAAGAAGATCAATGGTGTAAAAACATTTTCAGGGATTCGCCCACATACCAAAATCCAAATGAAATGATGTTTAGACCCAAGCTTCCTTTTACCGCCCAATCCCAAGTATGGGCTAAGTTCAAACTCAACCATGGTTCAATAATCAACGATCAAAAATCAATGATAAAGATCATATGACGGAGGATCACCCTCAAAATTTGAAACAAATCACCATGATCAGATTGCCATCGACTACATTTATTGCTGGTTTAAAACCCTAATCACAGTCAAGTATCAACGACATTGAATACAAAAGGTAAAGAAATCAACGACCCAAGATCATACCAGATATAAATGCAAATTCAACAAAAGTTAGGTCTCCACCGAAAAAATGCATAGAGGGGTGAGTCACCGTTGGAAGGGACCATCCCATGTCACCAAACAAATAATCATTGCCATGAATTTCAAAGTCTGAAACTAAAGTCCATCAAAAACAAAAAAAGATGACAAAATCATACCAATAATGATCACTCAAAAGGTAGGTTTAAACCTTATTCACCAAGAATTATTCAAATTGCAAAGGCCAAAAGTTATACAATACATGTATATAACAAAGGTGGAAGACTATGTATATAACAAAGTTCACAAGGTGGTCAAACAAAATGGTCAACCTTTATATTTTCTAAGTCCACCAAGGTGGCCAAACCAAGCAGAATGTAGGTGGTCCCCACTTCAAGGAGGTAATTGGCAGTATATCACTATTGTGACCCTTTTGAGCCAAAAGAGATGTCAACATCAGAATATATACACATGGCAGGTGGTCCCACATTGGATGTTTGTTTTGCAAATATTGCAAATATTTTGATTTATTTACTCATAGGTGGAGAGTTGTATTTTTTGCATGCTACAGAAGAAGACAGAACAGAGAAGAGATAGAGTTACATGTTATGGAGAGAGACTTGCCTAGCAAGAAATTTTATTTCTAGAAAATTAATCACCCAGCTTTATTAAAAATAGAAGTCTCAACTTCAGTTGACTAAGATGTAATCAAAGACTATTAATGCCACTTGTATTAGTTTATATTATTTTATCCCTTTATTTATTATTAAATAAAGGATAAAATTAGGATGCATGGGTGAGTACAACCTTAGACTATTTTTAGGAAGGGTGGGAAAATTTATTTTTTTATATATTGTGTTCCTTTGCAAAGCATAGGGGGATTCTAGCTAGAGGAATTTTTCATATATGAGTACTGAAGCAATTTTTTCCAGTTTTGCCCTCAGAGTGATAAGTATTCTCTACCTTTCAAACTTATTTTACAGTCTTGTGTATGTTACATTAATCTTGTGAATGTTGAATTCCCTGATTAATCATCTTATCTTATTGCAAATTCATTAATTTCTACATGATATTAATGAGTATGTGTAACTTAGCAGTACTATTGTGATTTTATCCCTCAATACATCAAAGTGTTTATCCTTAATTATCTTCAGAAAAATGTTGGCCCATATATTAGAAATTCATTCCGTATCAATTGTGCATATACTCAGTCAATGACCTCATAAATATTTGGTGTATCACCTTATTTCAAAATCATTCTATAGTCATATTTTACCATTAAACCCTAGAAAATTAGTTTAGGATACATTAGTAAGGAACCAGCATTAATACCGAACAGTCACCTCAAAATAAGTATACCCACAGACCTGAGGTGTTTCCATTGTATGTATGAAAGAGAGATAAATTTTTCAAGCCTAGAACACCTGCAACCATCGCTCTATAGGGTGCACTTTCAAGAGATAACATTTTTTGGCACACCTGGTGGGACCATGAATCAGATCTGCATGGAATTTAAAATAGATTTACAACAAGAAAAAGTTACTTTCAAGACAACAAGCTACAACAATTTATTCTAAAGATTTAAAGATCTATTTGGTGACTTTGTAAAACTGATTTCAAACTAGGATTGCAGCATGTTCCATGTTGAAAGTTACTATAAGATCATCAGTAAGAGGTATTCATTCTGATTTTATTTCTTTACCCTTGAATTATGCAAGAAGGAGAAGAGTTGGTAATACTTTTCTTTATAATACACATGATTTTGGTAATCCTCCTCCAATCTTCCTTCACCACATGTAAATATTTTTGTTCAGATCCTAGTTTTTCAAATGGCTATTGAACCACCTAAGAATTTTGTGATCTTTACTAATGGCATCCCATTAGTAATTCCAGTTTATCATAATATCCCTCATGCTGCCATGAAAATTTTGTCATTATTCACTGGTGAAAATCAAGTTATACCTACAGAGCACATCAAAGATGTTGCATCCATATGTGCAGTGCATAATATTACTCATGAAGATGCAGCTTTGAGACTTTTAGTTGCATCCCTTCAAAGGACAAGCCTTGCAATGGTATAGAAATCTAGAGATTGAATGCATAAGAACTTGGGATGATTTAGGTGGCAAATTTCTAAAACAATTTCCAGATAATTCAGATAATTTATCTCTCATAAAAAAATTGGATACCATAAAAAGAGCTCCCCATGAATTTATGTCTAGTTTCAACATTCCTTTTTCCTAGAACATGGGAAAGAATTCTAGCAAGTGTCAAGCCTGAAGTTGATCATGTTTTTATTTATTATCTTAGAGTATTAAACAGTGATATTTCAACTATGATTCAGTCTATGGGAGGTTAAACTATCTTGGATGCTTATGATATTTCTATAAGAGCTGAAAAACATCCTTATTCAAGCTCGGAAAATTACCAACAAGGCCTTCTATTCACCTTTTCTGGCAAGATTTGGCACCTATCTTGGCGCAGCCTATCATGATTATAGAACCTGTTGTTGTAGCTTTATTAGATAACGTATTTAAAGCTTTGGACAGACTATGGGAAATAAGTTGAATTCAATTGAGAATAGGCTTGCATTACCTTGTAGACCTTATCAGCCTCCTTATCAGCAAAATTAGCTAAATAGGTAGCCTTATCAAAAAAATCAAAAGTATAGGCAGCCTCATCAGCAAAGGTAGTTTGACCAAAAGACTCCTAGTCTTGTCTAATTCTTTAGTCCCAGTTAATATGGCTATAGAAGAATGTTGTTAACCTTGTAATCAAAATCATTCAGCTGGTAAGTTGCCCGAATGATTTTATGAACATAAGTCTTGTTACACAACCTCAATCTGAAATATTGTTTATGCCTCAAATAGAGGGTGGGAAGAAAGATAACTCAAGTTTAGAAGGCACATGAGTATAGAACTGTAGTTAGTTTTAGTGAGGATGATTTCATTACAGTTACTACTAGGGCTCAAAAAAAGGCTGCAGCAAGTAAAAAACAGCAAAATAGGTCTGTTCTGGCCAACTGTCATGAATAAAATAACAACTACTACAGGCTCAAAACCAGCTATCAATGTTGTTGCATCTGCTTAAAAGACTAGCTACTGTGTTAGCTGGTAAAGAGCTAGTAAAAACAACTATAGCCTGATTCAAGAAGGTTAGTTATTCCTCAGATATCAAAAGCAGCTGAAGAGGAATAAGTTTTTATCCAAATCTTATGCTAAAACAGTAGAGTCTATCTCTAAAACTCTTTTTTCTTTTAACATTGTTGATGTAATGAAAAAGCATAATCTTAACATCTCAATGTGGGATGCTCTAAGTATTCCTAGGACAATAAGATTTACTTTCTCATGAACTTGCTAAACTACAGATTTCTTCTAATACAATAGAGAAAGGAAGTCTCAGAAAATAGACATGGTCCTTGGAACTTTTGGAACAAGACTACGTATTAAGGAAGCTAAGTGGATGGTTCAAAAAGTATTAAATGCTTATGACATCAAGAATCCACCACCATTTTATCTATCACTAATTATTGGAGAACATATTGTTCATAACTGTATGGTGGACAACGATGCAAGTAGCATAATTATGCACTAAAAGCAATTGTAGAAATAATTGGTTCTGTAGTATGACCCTATGGAAAAGAATGTCCTACAGCTTGGATGGAACTACAACCAATATAGTTCGTTTCATCTTAAATCTAGAGGTAACATTGCATGTTTGCCCAAATGTTTCCATTCTACAAGATATTACTATTGTAGATTTACCTCCTTACTTTGCTATATGTTTATCAAGAGATTTCATAGCAAAAATGGGAGGTTATTTCTCTTCAGATTGGTCTTTCTTCTTGTTTAACTCACTACATGTTATGGGACCAAGGTTACTATTAATTTAGAATTGTTAGCCAGATTTCACATTGAGCCTCACGTTATCTAATGCATTAGCTAATTATGCAGCCTTAGACCAGTCCAAATTTGATAATACATCTCATGTTTTAGCATTGGATGTATGTTTATAACTTGTTTATGGATGAAAAGACACATGAATAAAACGCTCATGATCCTTTCAAAGAAGTTGAAGAACATTTGATTTGGTGTGTATTTATAGCGTCAAGAAAACACACCAATTCCCTTGTTGTCCAAAGCAGAAAATGCAACAAAAGTGATTTGGAAGCTTCATTTTGATGGAGCTAAAAATATGAAAGGAAAAGTAACAAGGTTTGATGCTCACTTCCCCAACAAATGAAAGGTATTTATCATATTTGAGTCTCCAATTTTCACGCACTTGTAATGTGGCTGAATACAGAAGCATTGATTCATGGCTTACTTTGGGCTAGAAAGAGAGGTATTAATAATGCTATAGATTTTTCGTGATTCTAAGTTGGTTATCAATCAAGTAAGAAAGTTCAATGTTTGTAGGACTCCATTAATGAAGTCTTACATACATAGATTTTTAGACTTAATGGATTATTTCGAAGCTATTATTATATAGTTTGTTTCTAGAACAGAAAATAAGCATGCAAATAGACTTACGGCAATTGGTGCTAGTTTTGAAGTGCTGGAACAGTTTTTAAAATAACAAGATTTAGCCTCATATAAAGTTGATTTTCAGACATTTTATACCTAATAATGATTTGAATTGGTAGGTTTTTTAAAATGATGAAAAAATCTATAGATTTTTGCAACAAGAAGATGAATTCTCTCCAGTAAATCAAGATAAATTACAACAATTTTATGGTGACCATATTGTTCAATTTAACATGAATAAATTGCCTCAAGTCGTAGTCACATTAGAAGGCATATTCAACAGTGGACGATTAGTTAAGGAAGGACAAAAACTAAGATGTGAAAAAATGCTGATAGTTATGAAGAGATCTCAGTTCATGAAGGAAAAAATTTGATTCTCGGAAAGGTATGTTCTCTAGCTGAAAAACATTCTTTTATTAATCTTTGAATGGAATTTAAGGATCTTTTCTCTTGGAAATATCAATACTTGAAAGGGTTTGATCCTAGTTTAACACAACAAATTATTGAATTATAGCCAAATTCCAAGCTAGTTAGGTAAAAATAGAGACATGTAAATCCCAAAAATAGAGCCTCTAATGAGGAAATAGTTGTCTATATTGATCAAATTAGGTATTATATTTCTATTTAAGCATTCAAGTTGGGTAGACTAATCTTGTTCCTAGTTCAGGAAAAAGAATGGAGAAATCAGATTATGTGTAGATTTTAGAGATTTTAACAAAGCTTCATTAAAAGATCATTACCTACATCCAAATATGGATCAGAATTTGAGAATTGTTTCTAGATCAGATATATCTATATATTCTAGACAGTTATAATGGATACAATCAAATTCTAGTCTGACGAAGAGGATCGGTAAAAAACAACTTTTACCACCAAGTGGGGTACTTATGCTTACAAAATCATGTCCTTTTGGCCTTTCAAATGTTGGTGCAACGTTTCAATGTGCAATGGACATGGATTTTCGTAGCTTCTTAAATAAATGCATCCTTATTTATTTAGATGATGTTACCATATTCTCGAAAAAATTCAGAAGAACATCTAATACATCTAAGGAAAAAATTTCAGTTATGCAAACAATTTGGAATATATTTGAATTTACTAAAGTCTATCTTTTTAGTACATCGAGGTATATTGCTTGGTCATATTGTTTCTAAGCAAGGTTTAGCAATTGACCCTTTCATAATTGAAGCTATATCACAGCTATCATTACCTCATCACAAGAAGGAATTACTGATTTTTCTTGGGAAAAATCAACTTTGTTTGAATATTTATTCCAAATTTTACAGCATTGGTGAATCCATTGCCAGCTATGTTAAAAAAAGAGAAGACTTTATCTTAGACTAGTAAAGGGAGAGAAGGGTTTGTAGCATTTAAAGCAGCCATCTTTCAAGCTCCTGACTCTTGCAAATCTAATTTTTGATAAAGAATTTACAATGTATGCAATTGTAGGAGCTAAAACAATCTCAACTATATCAACTTAGGTTAATGATGAAAACATTAAGTAGCCAATTTAATTTGTTTCGACAAAGCTTGCATGAGTATGAAATAAGGTACACTTTTCTTGAAAAACAGGTACTTTCCAGTAGTCAGAGGACTAAAGAATTTTAAGTGCATGATTTCAAAAAAAAAAATTCATCTTCTTGTTTCTCATCCAAGTGTGAAGGATTTATTTTTAAATAAAGAATTGAATAAGGAAAGAGCAGGATTGGATAACAAAGGTCATGAAATATGATGCATTGATAATTGATGTTGTGAAGAAAGTTCAAGGTAAAAATTTTTGTGAACATATAATTCTTGATATGGAAAAATAGTAGGCTACAAAACCAAAAGATTCAAAACATCATGCATGAAATTATGTATCAGCAATTAGACATCATGGTACAGCCAGAAAATCAGCAACCTGAACTTGTTCAAGAAGTTCAGGAATCAAGATGGATGATTGATTTAGTTGACTATCTACAACATGACATCTATATGGATGGTATGGATAAGAGTAAATAAAAGTTATTTTAAATTACAATTTATACCCTATGTTTTAATTGATGGTCTGTTATTTAAAATAGATATAAATAGAATCTCGGTGTGATGTGTTGATTATGATAGAATTCAGTAATTATTATCAGAATTCCCTGAAGGACCTACAGGAGGTCATTTTTTTATCAAATACCATAGCTTTAAAAATTATGAAATTTGGTTTCTATTTGCCCAACATATTCAAGGAATGTTTCGAATGGATCAGAAAGTGTAAGAAATGTGCTTTCTTTTTTGAAAAAGAACATTTAGCTTCACTGCCTTTATATCCTATTTCAGTTGATTAGCCTTTTATGCAATCAGGCCTTGATTTTATTGGCCTGATAAACCCACCTTTTTCACAAGTACACAAGTGGATTTTTACTACTACAGATTACTTTACACACTGGACTGAAGCAATAGCCTTGAAAGATGCTAATAAAACTTCGATACTATCCTTCTATGAAGGTATAGTGTACAGATTTGGTGTTCCAACAACTATCATTTCAAATAATGCTTTAGAATTTCTGGGTGTAAAGGTAAAAAATTAGGATGTCAACCAAAGAATTTATTTAAGTTCGTCATCTAATTATTACCCAAAAGGTAATGGGTTACCTAAAATTACTAACAAGAATCTTTTAAAGATCATCAGAAGAACATTCAAAGATAACTAGAGTGCTTGGCATCTATTGTTAAATTCAAAACTTTGGGTTGATAGTGTGACTCCTAAAAGATCAGTTGGTAATTTACCATATAATATTTTTTATGGAAGAGAAGCAAGAGTGCCTATTTCAGTTGAATTATCCACATTCTAGGTTTGATGTATCAAATGGATCTGCTTGAGAATGAACCATTGTCTTTTCGTTTATGTAGAGTTAATGGAATTACAAGAGGTAAGAGTGCAAGCCCATGTAAATATGGAAAAGAATCAGAAACAGATGAAGTAGCTATTTTTGATAAGAAATACAAATTCAAAATCTTCAATGAAGGATATATTGTGTTAAAGTGTGGATGATGATTGTGTAATGCCAGAAAGACACATGAAATTCTGATACAATCTGGAGTGGTCCTTATATGATTTCATCTTAAAAGAACACAATTCTTTTCAGCTTTTGAGGCTAAATGGAGTGGAACTTCCCATTCTTGGTGAATGGTATGTTTGTCATACAGGGTAAGTTAACCAAGTTGGGGGACAATTAAGTGGACATCAAATCCTAGAATTTTACATTAAAAAGTGAAGTTCAAGAACATTGCAATGTTTAGTCTTCCGTGGACTTGAAGGGCATGCACGACCTAGTAAACCATATCTATGTCATAAAAATGGTACCATTACGTAGAAGGAGACTATTAGACCTTTGTAGAAAGTACTGGATTTTGGTTACATGCTTTAGACTCCATGCCCAGATGGATAAATATCATTTTTTAATTTTTTACTAGCTAGTAGGAAGCTTTCCCCACAGAATCACTAGAAATCCTGTGAAAAATTTATGTCTACGTGTGTAAAAATAGGCAACTGTAAACTTTGTTTCACTGGATCAAAATGTGATAAAAATTATACCATCCCAACCGTAGGTGAAGGTTATATTAGACAATGTTGGTTTTTTTAATCAATTATTTGATTTCATGATATTTACATCTATGTGTGTTGTGGCGGGCAACCGGAATAGATCACATATGTTTTCTTTATGTTTTCATACCATTTTCACGGAAAAGAATCACAAGGCTCTGAATAACAGATATGTTATCTCAAAAAAGACTACAAAATACAGAATCCATCCCAAGATAGATAGTGCTATATAACTTCTCACCAAAGGAACAATCGTATATATCAGATTTTTGGTCATCCAGAGTTTATTACTGGATGCAACACGGTACTCTATAATGTTCTTATCAGCGTTCATGTTAAAAACATTAAATACCAAGTCATTGAATTGTTGAGTGTTTAATCATAGCTAATCAATGTCCATTTTTTAGCAAAAATTAGTATTTTAGAAACTAGATTCCAGACTGCTATGATTCATAATTCAATATAATTTATGTCATAAGGAATTTGAGTGTATGTATTGCTACATAATCCCTGTGGGTTGTAACTAAAAAGTATAGTATGTCTATTTGCAATATGATGTCCACGGATGACCCTATATTTGTCCATCAACTTCCTGCACTTACCCTAGGATTGTTATTGAATGAATCCATACAGTGACTATTCAGAGTAGGATTCCTCCCTTGGTTAAGTGCATCTTCATCTACAGCGTTGATCTGTGTTTACCAGATACCTTCCCAGTTGCTAAAACCATTATACCTAGAGAAGTTGGACCTTCAATAAGGAAGATTTTCGGTTAAGAGCACAAGGTTAGAATCCATAATCCTATACTGGATCCAAGATTCAAGGCATATGGATGTCTTAACAAGCTAACATATACAGATTTCCCCGTAGGATCACCAAGGAACTACTGTTAGAAGTACTTTTATATACACTTGTGCAAAAATGGGATTTACGCACTCAGAAACATTGTAACGATGAGATAGCATTGGTAAACCATGGACCTAAGCTAGGGGAAAAAAAGCTTCTAATCAATATTTTTTCTAACTAAATTAATTAAGTGTGCAGGTATAGGTTGCAGCCAATCTAAGAGGTAGATCTGTGTTGTTAAAAAATCCTAACTATAGATCACATAGTCTGCAGAATTCAATGAACTTCTATCTTCAATAAAACACAAAGCACATAAGTCCCCATAAGGACAAGCCATGCTATCTTGATGAAGACATCAAATTGTACAATAGGTGAAGTGTTAGGTTTTGGAATAGTAATCATAATTGTGGATTATAGAAATAAGATTTCATTACTAGATGTTACAGGTATTCTTTGATGTTAATTCGATTTATGATTAAGACATTAAATTATATTATTGGGTTGTTTATTTCATCATACAATCCATAAAGAAAGATGAAATGCATAAAGAAATACCCAACTCAATTTCAAAATTCAATGTTGTATTTATAAGGAATATCAAATTTTCCCACACAACCTATGGGATGTAACTAAAAATTATAGTATATCTACTTAAATAAGAGGTACATATTCATGAAAGAGGAAATAGAGGAGTATGAATGAACCCATCATTGATTTGGGGGTTTCTCCTTTCATTGATGCATCCTCATCTTCAGCTTTGTTATGTGTTCATCTTCATTACTGAAACCACTATACCTAAAAAAGAAGAAAAGAGGAAAACTATCGGTTAAGAGCACAAGGTTAATCCATAATCCTATACTATCCAAATTCATGCATATGGATGTCTTAACAAAAGAAGATATAAATTACATGAACATCAAAGGAACTACTGATAGAAGTACTTTTATATAATAGCATACATGATTTACGCACTCAGAAAGAAGTAAGAGAGAAGAAAATAAAAACCATGGACATAAGAGAGGAAAAAAAGCCTAAATATTTTCTAACTATTTTCTTAAGTGTGCAGGTATAGGTTGCAGCCAAAAAGAAATAGATCATGTCTTACAGTCCTCACTATAGATAAAGAATGCAGAATTCAATGAACTTCTATCTTATGGTACACAAAGCAGATAAGTCATAAGTACTTGTTGGCATGAAGTAAGAATACAACTCAAAGTTCAATAGATATTCTATATATGGAAAAAGTTATAGTACCAAACAGAGAAGAGACTCTCCACAAATAGAAGTACAGGTTTTAGAATAAAACTCAAAGGTGAAGCAAGAAGAATCATAATTTTAAAGGCTAAAATAAACTAGAAAGATAAGATTACAGCTGAAACAAAAATAAAAGAAGGAAATTTGGAAAAATTTTGATAGGGCTTCACAATGAAGAATGGACATTTTAAATTTTCCAGCATGCATATTAAATCTTTAATAAAAAGGAAATACAATATTAAGTAGAAAAGAAATAAGACTACAATATTTCAACAAAGCATCTAAATCAAGACTTATGCCATCTAATGGTGTTACAAGAATGATAAACTATTTACAACTCCCAAAATGCCACATACAAGGTACAAAGATCTCATGAAATCAAAAATAATCAAAGTACTAATACTGTAAGTTCTAGAATGAAATGAACAAGCCTATCTTCCCATCAAGAAGATGTCAAATCCAAAGAAGCAAATCATATTTTGACTAGGGACAAGTCATCTAAGTAATGACTTTTCAAATAAATGGTTCATCTTCATCACAAAAGGGATCATCATGGACATAATTTAATAGTGTATTCATCTAAAGAAATAAGAACTTAGCATGATGCTATTACTTCAACAAAATAAATCAAACCTAGTGTTACATTTTTCAAATAACCAAGTGTTGTTATCAAGAGGAGAATGAAGCATCAAAATGACTGTTACAAATAGATGCCAAAACTTAAAAGATACAAGTTATAGTATTTAAAGAGGATAGAAGATGAAATCAATGACAACATAGATGTTTGTGAAAGAGTAGCTACAAGCGAAACCAAACAACTTCAAGATTACATAATGATTCAAGACCCCGAGCCCAAACCTTGAACAGATGGAAGTGTACATGATGCCATAATATAGTTCAGAGCCCAATTTAAATGCCAGATTCATGGTTAAATAGAAATAGAATAACCCAAAAAGAGTCAAAGGGATCTATACTCGACCATGGCTCAACACAACAAAGCTAAAAATAATGAAGACAATAGGTTAAGTTTGAATCAGAATAGAAGAAGAAAACGCTGGTGGAAAAGACAGACTCAGGTTTAGAACTCAGAATTCCCAAGCAAAAGAATGGAGTGAAAATGATTTCCAATACCCATATCAAAGTAGGAATACCCAAATCTAGGACAGAATGTTTCAAGCCACAAATTTAAAAAATTACATATGCAGATACAGATTTAGGGAAATAATTCATTCATACACGACAGTTAAAATTTCATATAATTTTTTCAATACAACTCAAAGGAATGAATGCAGTTAGCAAGTGGGACAGATCCATTTTAACATTCAAAAATTTTAAATTATACAGGTACAAGTAGAGGAGCTCTGAAACAAGAAAACTCATGCATTTCCAATGTTGAAGAAGATTAAAACATTCTATAAATTCATGATTCCCATTGAGAATCATTTTCAAGTTACAAACTATATAATGTGTCATCCAAACCAATAATCAAAGAACAGTTACCTTGATACTTACAAAAATTACCTTGGTACCCAAAATCAAAGTGATGAACTGCAAAGGTTATTCCTCTCTATTGGATGGGTTTGAGATGACCCTTAAAGTATCTTATCCATGTGACACCTAAAGAGGACAAGGAATGTTAACATTAGAACCTGAGTTGGAGGTGGCCCCCCAATCAAGTGGATGTTTTGATGCATTATTTTTACATAGTAAATGCAAATAATGTAATTAATTTTTCTCACTCACAGGAAGATGACAATGCAACAGTGGTCCTTCACAAAAGGACAAAATCTGCCATGCACTCAAACAGTGATGTCAGTTTCTCAGTCAAGCTCGAAGATTTTTTCAATGGTAGAAAATTATTCACCCATGCCTTTCTTAAAAATAGAATAGTCATGGCTACAGTTTGAATGTTATGTAATAAAAGGCTATGAGCTAATACATATTTGTATTAGTTTTCTTTATTTTATTCCTTTATTTATTAAAAAGGATTAAAAATAGGATGCATGGGTGAGTACAACCTTACTCTATTTTTAGGAAGGGAAGGTGAATCAATTTTTTAGATATTGTTTTCCTTGGGAAAACATAGGGGAGGAATTTTTAGATGCAAGAGTGATGAAGCAATTTAGTGATATGAGCTTTTCCCTTTGAAATGGTGAAGTACTCTCTACCTTTCCAATTATTTTCAGTCTTGTCGTACATTTCCATTAATCTTGTAGAATGATCTGAATTCCCTTAATTAATCAATCTTACCCTTTTACAAATTCAATAATTTATCGTGCAAAAAATTAATGAGTATGTGTAACTTAGCTATACTATTGTGATTTTATCCCTCAATACATCAAATTTTTTATGCTTAATTAGCTTCAGAAAAGTATTGGCATGTGCATCAGAAATTCATTCCGTATCAATTGTGCATATACTCAGTCAAAGACATCATGAAAATTTTGTGTATCACCTCAGTTTTATAACATTTTAAACCGTCATATTTTACCCTGTCAACCCCAACCAAATCAATTTAGGATACATTAATAAGGAACCAACCTTGATACTAGAGACTCACTTCAAAATAGGTAAACCAACATACCAGAGGTGTTTCCAAGATGTTATCAAATATCGAAAGAGAGACTCAAATGATTTGCATAGACTACCAACAAGTCCATGCAACCATCTCTCTACAGGGTGCACTTTTGAGAGACAACAAAATATTTTCCCAAGGGGAGAAATTGGATAATGAGTTACATATGTGGATGTTAAGTTACCTTTACACAGTTTTTGGAAAAATCATGCAATTATATTTTAGTACTTTCATTATTGGAGTTTACTCATGAGTCAACTTAAATAGATATGAATTTTTTTAATAATTCTAATTTTCATGTCTTTAATAGTTTTCTCACTATGTGTGGAGTATAATTTGTTTAGCACTTGACAATTTTAACGTCACAAACTATATAATGTGTATGCTTTATGGAGCTTACCCAAAGACTCTATTTTACCTTGGGATACTGACAAATATTTTAGGTTTTTTCTCTTTAAATGCTGAATTGTTTATGATTATATTCACAATTGAAGTGGAGTTGGAGATAATTTACAATGTTTAATCCGTGTGAGGACACTAAGAAATTCAATGTTGGATGTTTCAAAAAGTCTTGATATTGTATAAGAGATCATACTAATGACTGATATGTATGTCTCTAGTTTTATTAAATCATATGGATATGGGTGAGCTATAATAAAAATATTCAACTTGTGATGATATATATTTAGTTCAAGTTCTTATAAAAAAATTTCCATGATGAATTTTCCCCTATTTAACCGTATACTAAATTTAAAGGAAATTACACTTTAAGTCATAGTTACTTTATATGGTGAAGTTACACTGATTTCCCACTTTTTTACAATTTCTCTCTCCATCGTACACTTTTTTTTAAAGTGGTTTAACAAATATAATATAATGTATTGAAAATGTAAAAAAATGTGATCTCTAAAAGTTAGATTATTTAATATTAATTTATAACAAAAATGCATGGGGGAGTTATTAAAATCCTCTTTGTTTATTCCTTTAGTTTTTGAAGGGTAGTTACAAAATCAATGCCTTTCTATGGGTGGTGGTTACACAACCTGTTGCCCTACCTAGGGTGGTTGTTTTGTGTGATTCGTCTGAAACTCTTCATGTATGAATTAGAAGTGTGTTGCTTCACTCCAATACACTTTTAGCACACATTTTTGAGTCACTTTATTTGATTTTGGGCTTGATTAATTTGTATTCACACCCCCTTCCAATTCTAATTGCTAGTTGATTATTTAACTACCCCTTCATGCTATTATGTAGTACCCCATTACTGTGAATGTGTAACTTGGAGAACTTCCATGTGATTTTATTCTATAAAACCATCAAAGTTTTTCTAAGCTTAATTAGCTTCAGAAAATTATTGTGCATCTGCATCAGAAATTGAGTTCCGTATCAATTGTGCTAGATACTCAGTCAAATACTCATGCTCTCTTTTTCTTGTATTGTAACTACCCATCAAGCTTTTAAATCAATTTTAAAGTCTTACTTTTACTTTGCATTGCAAGTTCCCCACGTGGAACAATAAATTTAGGATACATTAATAAGGAACAAATTGATACCCAGAGACTCACTTCAAAATAGGTAAACCCACATACCTGAGGTGTTTCCATTGTATCTACGATTTTTTTAGAGAGATAAACTTATGCAAATAAAGTAGAATACCTGCATACCATCTCTCTAGTTAGGGTGCAAATCGTTGATAGACATTTACAAAGAATCTTTCACGAGGGGAAAAATTCTATAGTAGTTTCATATGTGGATAGATCATTTACCTTCTGATCCCTATTGATTTGTGAAAAATTATGAAGATTATATCTGGAGGACTTTCATTATTTTTAATCGTGAGTCACCATAAATAGATGAAAAATCTGTTGAATATTTTTTGTTTTTATTATATCTTCTCATAGTTTTATCAGGGAATTTGTAGGGGAATAAAACTTTCGGAAAGGCACTCAAATCTACTCATGTCATCTAAGATATTGAAGAGGATTTATGGAGCTAATCCAGGAGTCTATTTTATTGGAAACAACTTCATTTAAGGTTACAATAGATTTAATGATACTATTGCACATGATAAATAACTACATATAGTTATTTGTTTGTATACGATTTGTTAATTAAATCTATGAGGAAATTAATTCATTTCTTCCTTGTTCCTCCGTTAATTATAGAGAGCTAGAAATTACAAAAAATAGCTATTAGTTTAAGGTAGGTTAGATATGTATGTCTCTATTGATTTATTTATTTTATATTGGAAATGGGTGAGCAAAAACATAGAGTAGCTTTCAACTTGTGACTTAGATATAGCTATGTTATTTTATTTCGTAGATTAAAATTACACAAATGAACACATTACCATTCAAGGAACACAACAACCAAGAACATACAATAACGATCCTAGGGACCCCCAATCGAACGGGCCCAAGCAACTCACATAAATTGACAAAGTTACTTGTGTATGCTGAAGTTACACTGAAGATCTCCCACTTTTTTACCAAATATTATCTCACAACTAAACATCCTTAAAATAGAAGTCGACAAAGTGAATGAGTTATATATCACCCAATACAATAAAATTTATATATATTCAAACCGTGTCTCTCTAATTTATTCCCTGACCTTGTTTAGACATCATTTCGAGGAACCCATTAGATTTTGCACATATCCCACAACCACTACAGAGGATTTCTATGGACATATTCATTGATTGGACTCTTTGTGTGGCTATTATTTTTGACCTATCCATTAGACCCACTCAGGTTAGAAGGGAATTTCTTTCCCTTGACGAGAAGATCATGATATTGTGTGTTGATGCCAATGTTTTACCTTGATAGTTTGTTAATCTCATTTTCACATATTTCATCCATGTATAACATATTCACTATATTTCTCTACCCATCTCCATCCACTCATTCCACATCAGTTATCCTAACATGACCTTGGGAGTTCGAGTGTGACTAAAGGTCACATTTGGATTTTCAGTCATACATATACCTACCTAGGGTCATTGTTCTAATAATGCGATTCCTCAGTGAAAGTATAAAATGTATGGATTGAGAAAAAAAAATCATCAACTCTAAAAACTCAATTAGCGGCCCATTAATAATTCATCTTCTAGATTAAAATCATGACCCCAATGCTTGTGATGTTATGGCACCCTTTTCAACCTAATTACTAGTTGATTATTGAACTAGACACCTTCATACTCACAACAATTGTTTCCCAACCAATTACTATAAAGTGTTTTATGTGCACTTCCATAGGAAAGATTCTATAAAACCATGACTTGCTTCTGAAGGGAATATCAATGATTATTATAGTGAAAACATTGTATTCAGTTGAGTTGTAACAATCTAAATAGATAACTACATAGTTGAAGGATATGTTCTCTTAGGCTCATTTCTTCTTCCTGCATTGTAACTAGACTAATTCCAATCTAATATATTATTACATGGAAATAATAGTTTACTTCTTAAGCTATGTCCTTTCATTGCCAGTTCCTTACTCACGTGGACACATTTAGGAAAATTGGTAAATACAACCAAGGGGACAACTTTTTTATGCATGTGCGCAACATGCTCTATTTCTTGGCAGTTTACCATTCTCTGTTTTAAGGTGTTCTATCTTTGTTTCTTCATCCCTCTATAAAATAAAGGTATGTATAATCAATTCAACAAGGATGAAAGTAGAATCAATAAGGAAGTTATTGCAGGAATAGGAAGTGCATTTCAAAAGAATGTTTCACTATCTTAACTATATGATTTTATTGTGTAGTCTTTTGATTCTGAATCCCTATTTGTTTTATCTACTAAGAATATCTAAGGAATATTGGTATATCACCAGTAGATTTATAAATTAGACATCCATAAATGGCTTCTACATTTGGATCATCTGTATCAATTTTGTAGAGGACCCAATTCATGGGTTGAGTATTTGTAGGGGAATAATGAAGGCATTGCTCAAAGGCCTAAGAAGTCTACTGGGAAATCTATTGATAGGAATAGGATTTGACAATGACCAATAGATTTCTAGCAATATATAACTTCATGTTAAATCCCATGCAGGATTTAATATACTATTGCACAGGATAAATAACTAAAGGAAGTTATTGAAAATACGATATTTTACATACATCAATCTATAGGAAATTAATTTATTCATTTCTTCATTTTCCTCCGTTAATTCTAGAAAGCTAGAAATTACAAAAAATAAAATTACGTTTCAAGGTAAGGTTAGAAAGTTAAAAATCTTATTGACTTTAATTAATTATAAGAGACTTGGAAGAACTTATCTAAGAAAGAATAAAGTACTTTCATTGACTCAGATTAGCTTGTTACCTATGTAGTTTGGTCAAAGCATATAACCGTGTACGGAAATGATTTTTATTTGTTTTACCATTCAAGAGACCAAAACAACCAAGAACATGACCATAACACATCATAACATTACCCAACATGTATTTTTATGAGTTTAATTATACTCACAGGAATAGGACATCCAAACTTTACTATGATAGTTTTCTAAAGATTTCCATTACCACCAAATATTATCTCACAACTATTTATCCTGCTAATATAGATTTTACAAAGTGAATGAGTTGTATATCACCCAAGTTGGACACACTCATATGATATTCACCCAGTTTCTCCTACTAAATGAGATTAAATTCCATGGAGAAACATTGGATGATAGCAAAATAATTGAAAATATGCTAAAGAATCTACATTCAAAATTTGATACTTTGTAGCCACAACCACAAACAAAGAATTTCTATGAGTCATATTTAAATTCATTGGAGCTACATGCATTTGTGGCTAATAAATCATGTGACCCAGGTTTAACAAACCCACATACAACTGTAGAAGGGAATTTCTTTCCATATCATACTTTAGTAAATCATGGATATTGAGGTAGAGGAAGGTTCAAACCTAGAGGTAGCTTGAAAAAGTCTCATTTTCAGAGGATTTCACAATAGTAACATATTCACTATATTTCTCTACCCATCTCCATCCACTCATTCCACATCAGTTATCCTAACATGACCTTGGGAGTTCGAGTGTGACTAAAGGTCACATTTGGATTTTCAGTCATACATATACCTTTCATTTTATAATAACGTGTTGCACAATGAAGTATAACATTTTTGATTAATAAAAAAAAATCATCAACTATAAAAACTCAATCGTGGCCATCAATAATTATCTTCTATATTAAAAACATGACCCCAATGCTTGTGATGTTATTGCACTTTTCAACCAAGAGATTTTGAACTAGACACCTCATACTCACAACAATTGTTTCCCAACCAATTGTATATATTTGTTATGTGCATCATAGGAAAGAGATGGGCGATTGCAATGAAGGGAATATTAATGATTATTATAGGAAAAAATTGTTTCATGATGTAAAAGTAAATGATAACAATAGTTGAAGGAATGTTTTTTAGATTATTCGAAATAAAAGATAATTCCAATCTAATATATTATTACATGGAAATAATAGTTTACTTTTAAGCATGTTGTCATTATTTTTACTCCTAAATTTAGAAAAAGTAAATACAAAAAAACAACTTTTTTATGCATGCGCAACATGCTCTATTTTGTAGTTTACCATTCTATGTTCTATCTAAGTATGTATAAGGAATAACAAGGATGAAAGGAATCAATTAGGAAGTGACATAACAATGTTTGATACTATTTAACTTATGATTTTATTTATAGTCTTTTGATTCTGAATTCTTTGTTTTATTTGCTATTCTAAATAATAGTAGGTTTATAAATCCTAGACATCCATCAATTCTACATTTGGATAATCTGTAAATCCCGTCACAGGATCCAATTCATGGGTTGATTATTTTTCCCTAATAATGAAGGCATTGCTCAGATCCCAAGAAGTTTGGGAAATTATTGAAAATAGATACACATGTTAATAGATCTAGCAATATATAATTTGGCAGGAAAATATCTATTGGAAAAAATAAAGGAAGTTGAAAATACAATTTTACAATCAATTATACATTAAATAATTATTTCTATAGTGGAAGTATCAACTATTTATACTCTTCAAGTTACGTTTCAAGATGAGGATGCAAGTTAAAAATCTTAAGATTAAATTATAAGAGACTTTAAGAACTTAGTAAAACTTTGTTGATCATTTTTTTACCTATGTAATATAACTTCGGATGATTTTTATTTGTTTTACCTTAAGAATTCTGACCAAACTACATAACATTACCCAACATGTATTTTTATGAGTTTAATTATACCTCAGGAATAGGATTTACTTGAAAAATTTTATTAGTATTTTTAAATATTTATTTGCTAATAAGATTTTAAAATATTTGTGGCCATACACACTCATATGATTTCACCCAGTTTTCCTACTAAATGAGATTAAATTCCATGGAGAAACATTGGATGATAGCATAATTGAAAATATGCTGTCTACATTCAAAAATTGATACTTTGTAGAGGAGTCATATTTAAATTCATGAGCTACATGCATTTTTAATAAATCATGTGAAAAGGTTTAACAAATAACATACAACTGAGATCAATTTTTTCCATATCATAATAAATCATGGAAGAGGTAGAGGAAGGTTCAAACCTAGAGGTAGAAGAAAAAGTTCATCACAATAGTATTAAATTTGGATAGAAAAAATGTCATGATTTTAGTCATAATCAAGAAGGACTTGATAATTCTCATGTATATTTGCATTACTATAAGAGACATAAGTAGTATGCTTATGAATGAAGGAAAGAAAGGACAATAACAAGCAAATCAAGATAATTTCTTGAGCTCTACATGAATCTCCAAATTTATTCCAATGATCTATGAATAAATACTAACAAAATATCCTATTGAATGTAATATTTCTCAATAAATTCCCTATGATTTCAAAAATCATAAATCAGGAAACATGAAGTATGATGAACACAAAATAGTACTGATGAACAAAAAGCATCTACTCAAGTATTGGGAAAAATAAGTAGTAAATTATGTTTACCATATTTCAAATGAAAAATTATTCGAAACATGGTTCCTCCATTGGACTAGTAGAACAAACAATGTTTCTTATTCTAAAATATATTTTGTGTGGCATATGCATCTATGTCTACTAAGTTAAGGAATAAATTAGACATAACATGATAAATTTTAATTTTTTTTGGATATTAAGATAATACAAAATCCTACAAATTTTTAAATCCCGAAATAGTGATGTATACAATGTTAAAGAAAAGGCATGGGATGATAGAAAAATAGTTAGCAATATTTATTCCTCAAGATGATATGCAAGATGAAAATCAAGAACCATAAGTTATAATACCTTATTCAAATTCTCTACATTCACCTCAAATTGTAAAAAAAGTGAATTGTTAGGAGGTCTACAAGATCTCAATAAACTACATCTATGCAAGAGACTAGGCAAATAACATTAGAAATAACTCTTTCACCAAGTGGTACTTAATCTACAATCCCATCATCATATAGTCCTTTACAATGAAAAACAAAGAGTCTTGTTAATACAACTAACTCTTTTTAAATTTTTACCTTATTTTCTATAGTTGTAGATAGTTATTTTTTTTTAATAATCAATGAATTAATATATTTTTGCTCGACACGTGGATGATGTGATATACATCTTAGAAAATAATCAACATCGGTAGTTTTAGATCTTTCAAAAGGAAAGTCGAATATGATATGAGTAAAATGTGTCTACAATAAAAAGTATAGTACACAAGGAAATTTTGGAAGCATGAAGATAGTATTTTTTCAGAGGATTTACTCATGAACATGTACTATATTATAATTGAAATTTTTTTCAAGTAGCACATTTGGACACAGTAAGAACAATATTTTCAATTACATCTAAAAAAAATGGCCTATATATCAGATGGATGTGAAGTAAACATTCTTGAATGGATTCCTTGAAGAGGAAGTGTATGTGAAAACACCAAAAGGTTATGAGATTAGATATCATGAGGGAAATCTACACATGTTGATCAAAAACTCTATCGAATAAAACAAATCCCTACAAAGTGGTACAGTAGGATTGATTTTTATATTACTTCACAATGAATTCATTAGGTACAAAAACTAGCGTACATTATACTTCAAGATAAAATAAAAAAGTAAGAGTTTGATTTTATGTTTATATGTGGAGGATTTAATCATACTTGATACCTATCTGTAGATTCATTTAAAAATGTCATGAAGAAAGAATTTGAGATGATAAATCTAGGCATCATGCACTATTTTTTGGGCATTGAAGTGTAGCAATGAGAGGCTAGAATTTTTTAATTCACAAGAAAACTATGTTAATGACATCATGACAAGATTTAAGATGTTGAAATGTAAGCTAGCCATAACATTAGTTGTAGTAGATCAAAAATTAAGAAAAGAAGATAGTAGATCACTTGTGGATCAAAAATTATTCCAAATACTTGTTTTAAGTGTTATGTATTTGAAAGCCACATGGCTTCATATTATGTAAGGTGTGATCCTAGTCTCAAATTTCGTGTAGTCTCTTAAAGATTCATATTGGTAGGATAGAAAAATAATTTTGAGGTATATATGTGGAACTAGAAATCATGAAACTTTTATAGTACACTTGATAAGTTCAAACTCAGAGGTTATACAAATAGCTATAATATCGATAGTGTGGATGATAGGAAAATTACATATGGATATTTTTTCCACTTTTGAATAGGGATAGTTTTGTGAGAATCAACGAAATAACCCATAGTATGTCTCTCTTTAGTAGAAGCATAATATCTAACATCCAAAAGAGAAACATGTCACACAATTTGGATGTGAAGAATATTGAAGGATTTAATGTAGAATCAGAAAGATGCAACAACTATTTTTAAGATAATAAATCACCAATATTATTATCTAACAATATTATTTTTCACAAGAGAAGTAAGAATATCCACACGATATATCATATCATGAGGGAGATGGTTAAAAACATAGATATATGTCTACAATTTTACAAATCTCAAGATCAATTTGTAGATATTTTTGCAAATCCTTTGACAGAATAAGAATTGGAATATTTGATAAGTTGTTTTAGCATTTATGACTAGGAATATGAAAAATCCGTAAATAAACACTTATATCATGAATAATAAAAATTAGAAGTTCAAAATTAAGCGGGGGTGAAGGTGAGTATCGGAGAACGAACTTACACATTTTTGGAGGTGGTTGTGCAAGTCTAAAGATGAACTATAACTCTATAATTTGGAGTTATATATTTGCATGTGTGATATAGGTGAAAATATTTTCATGAGTTTTATTTTATAAGAGAAATATATAATGAAATTTTGGGTAAATGATTGTGGATTGATCAAGTGTTAATGTTGCATGGGATTTTTTCAGACTGTAAGAAAATCCTAAAGTTACAAACATCTTCTCTATTTTTTGTAATGTTTCTTGATGCTATTTAATGAAATATCTAGATTTGTCTTGGCATTTTCCATTCACATTGACTTGTATTCATGTCTATATATAGGTTTGTAAGATCAGATTCTGAAAATATTTTTTCATTAATTCATATGTCCTTTATGATTTTAATGATGTCTATACTCCATTCGAAATTTGACATTAAATCTAATATAGGAAGAATTTTTATAAAGGTTTTTTGAAATTTTCTTTACTCCTAGTAATTGTTGATACAAAAATGTTGAGCTTTTATTGATATTTAATGTACGAAACATACAAGTTTATTTATAAAAAACTAGAGGAGATAAGAAGCTCAATAGAAAAGAACATAGGTGCAATGTCAAGATACCCAATGAGGAAGGTGAACCACATCATCTACAATGTAATACGCCAACAATTGTATTTTCTTGAAAGCTTGTAAGACATTTGAAAAAATCCATTATGTGCAATTTTTGTAGTTGCATTTTGTGAAGTTTCATTTCCTTGTGGAATTTTTAAAAAGAATTCACATCCCTTATCTATGATTCCATAGGTCACATAATTCTCTTCTTTGGCATTTCTATAAAATATTCCTTCTAGTATGCTTCAATAATTGTTCATACCTTTTTCCAAAATCACATAGGTAGACAGTAATGTCGGAAAAGATTATGGAATTTAGATTTTTACATCTAAAATTTTATTTTATATAGAGTTTTTAAATCCTTTGAATCAAATCCATTTTGATGTGTATACTAGAAACATGCTGAAAACTTCGTGGAGGATTCTAAGTTGCTTTCAAATAAAATATTTTCTTCATTCCATATGCTTACATCCTATAGCAAAGTTCACTTTCTACAATTATGACATCCTAAAATATAATATTTCTCTCGGGAATTTTTACAAATAACTCAGATGATTTAGATATGATTTTCAATTTTTTCATAATATTATGAGGGGGTATTATAAATTATAATATATGATTAAAAAAACCATTTACATTGTCTCTGTATATCTAATAACATTTTCCTGAAAAATTGTAAAGTTTTAAAAAAATCTCTTTTCATTGGTTCATGATTTGTCTAAGAATGTGGGATCCTCAAATTTTTTGAAAACATGATCTTTTTTTATCATCCAAAATTGTGAGAGAGTTATTTTTTAAATATATATATTTGTTAGAAGGTTTATTTTCATCTCTTCTTCACTTATCCTTGCATATACTTTCCTTGAAGAAGACCCAAAAGTATCATAATATCTAGAACTATTTCAACACAAACCACATTTATTTCTAACCAAGGAAGATGAAAAGGAAATGTAAGTTAAGTGATACATTTTGTGATAGAAATGATCCAAATAACCACTCATAATTAGTTTTCCAAATGCAATGATTTCTATCACTAGGTTTAAATAATATCAAATTAAAAAAAAAATCATTAAGCCATTACTACTACAAGGGGGGTGTTTTCAGATAATATTTGTGACAATACTTAACCAAATCATCTAAAATAAAAACAATAAAATAGTTGTATATTGTCTCAAAGCGGGGTCTCTAATTATTGTCTCTCCTGAAACAATATACATTAATATTTATTTTGTCTCTTAAGAGACAATATTATTTTTGTATCTCTAGAAACAATATCATTTTATATCCCTACATAAAATATCTTTTTTTTCTCTCTAGAGATAATATTTTTTTTAGTTCTTGTCTCTCTTGACACAATAAAAATTTTAAAAATTAAAAATTGAGTTTCAAGAATAATAAATAAGTAAATATCTTCTAGTGCAATGAATGGAAACAAAGTATCAATGAATTCAGAGAAATCTTGTGATCAATATCATACATAACAATTTGGCTGGAATTTTGTGCTAAAAATGCATCCAAAATTATTTTATTAATATAAAAATAAGGGATTACAAATTGGCTATACTAAATTTTGTTAACCATCGATATGGAATGGTACACTTACTTATTGAGATATAATTTCATTGTGGAACCTCCTTAAAAGATATTGTCATAAATTCTAAAAACTAATTCTTGTTATCTCTCAGAAGTGAAACCTTGTTGAGAGATGACAATAGGGTTTATAAGCTTTCCTTATCTCTCACTTCTGTAGATACAATGTAAACACCTCTGGTCTATGGGTATACCTATTGTTGAGGTGATTATCTAGTATAAAGGGCGGTTCCTCATTGATTTATCCTAAACTAATTTTTTAGCGGTTTTGAGGGTAAAAAGATTGTTGTAACTGAATTGAAATTGGGTGATACACCAAATTCATTGGGGGCTTTGACTAAGTACATAGACAATAAAATTGAGAAAAAAATGTAGATGCATGAACCAATGGAGTTTCATCTTTATTCTAAGGCAAACACTTGTGTGTAGAGGGAATAAATCACAACAACGCAACAGCTAACATGCTCACTAACAATGTATAGAAAACACCAAATTTTTAGCAAAGTATGATAATTAATCAGGGAATTAACATTCGCAAGAATTAATGGAAAGATACACACATCAAATAATTGGAAATACAAAAAAAAAATCTCATTCAAGGGCAAAAACTAGCAAAAAATACGCTTCAACACTCAGGTGTCAAAAAAGTCCTCCTTTGTTCCTTGTTAGTGCACATAATATATAGCCAAAATATTTCACCCAATCCCTCCTACAAATAGATTTTAGTTTGTACTCTTTGTGCATATTAGTTTTATCATTTACCATGAACAAATAAAGGAATAAAAATAATCATGCTTTTACCATGAGGCATTAATATCCTAGGTTCCAAAAATACACTCAGTAAAAGTGTAGTTGAGTGCTCTATTTTAATACAATAAATAACTTAGGTGATCAAATTAGCTAACAATAGATTTTTCTTCCATTAAAAATCTCCTTTTGCAAGTGTATGATCTTTGTATTCTTGTGCATAATGTAACCCCTGTAAATTCACCCACTTACAAGGTTATTTTTTCTTATTCATTAGTTTTATCCTGTCTTCTAGCAATGGTAAGAAAAAAAACACTTTGTTTTCAATACATAGCAAAATACATCACTCCCACTATATCGACCACTCTGAACACGTGAGTGTGGGTCCAAATTTGTTTTCATCCCCTTTGCTCACCTAGTGATCACATGTAAAACTCTGTCCCTTTCCTCCTTGTACGAAGTTTCCTTGAAAATTTTATGGTATCTTTGAGGAGTTTAAGGTAATCATTCCCAGCTTTGGCATCTAGCATCTATCTTGACCATATATTGCTTGTCCACCTCCATATTATAGTCAACCTATGGTGACATTCAATATTTTATTAATCATTTCATAAACTATAGTATATAGTCAAAGGAAACACTAATTGGCGGGAACCCCCTCTACATGATGAATCACCCCTCACAGCTTGTCGGTGGTGAAATGCTTAACCTTAAAGGATTAGGGATATTTGAATGAGATGGTTTCGCATGTATATTTTGAACTCTACCTCAGTTGGTTAACTCACTAGTTGGGTTACGTAGGCAAAACATTTTGAACACTAAATCATTTTATCAATTCACTTCAGTCCTTGAGGGGCTGGCGAAGCCATGCAAATTTTATTCGGTGGCCATTGGATTTTTTTAAAACTTTGAGTCTGCGTAGCTTGACCCTTGCATTCTAAGATCCTAGGTCGTTGTTTTGTTCATCTATCGGCTCGTGGTTGAGCTATGGTTCTAGAGATTGATCGATGTTAAGATGAGCTCCTTGAATCTAGTGGTTCAGCCGTCATGCAGAAGGCAAATCTCTATTTCTTGTTCTTTCCTCATGTTATTTTTTATCTTTTACATTTTCACTATAAATCTATACTTCAAGATGCATTCTGTGATCTAGGTTAGATTCGTTCTTTTTCTAAGCATATGCGGTAGCCATATAGATCTTTGGAGCTTATGAAATTCTTGCCTATGACTCTCCGAAAAGGAAACTCTTGCTTTGGGTGAATATTCAGTAATTTCTTAAAATCTAGGTGCATCTAAATGAACTACTTCAGCTTCAATTTAACAGTTTGAAAACTTGGGGCTTACTTCTGAAAGGTGGGTAATGATTTCCTTTTACATCATTCGTGGACACTATGGCCCCGATCTTTCTGGGTATTTCGTTTTGTATTTAACCCATCTTACAATGAATTAAGCTATGTGTTGACTGTATAGCTTGATTTGAGATCATAATGGGGAACTTCTGTTGTATTTTCTCTTGGTGATTACCATTATTTGTGATTAAGTTCCCTGTCCAAAATGACTCCCCATTTATGATGAAAAAACTTGTTTTATCGTACTCATTTCTTGCACATTTCTCATTCTTATTGATCGGTTCGCTTGGAGATTTTGTGGGTGCACATATTGAACTTTGTTGATTTCGTTTTGTAATGGGTTAGCCATTTTTAAAAGTTCTCTGAGAATTTTGTCTCTGTATTTCATAATATATAAAAACCCCTTTTTGTCTTCTTTGCATTCTTTGCATTGGCTGTATAGGATCTTCACATATTGAGCCTTTCCGTGCTAACTGTAGCTTATTCAAGAACTTTTCACTGATAAAAATGAAACGTGTTTTTTGTGGAAATTTCTAAACACACGAGGTTCACTGCATTTTCGAATTATGTTTTAAGTATCTAAGATTTATTATATACTTTCATTACTAAATTTCTTTTGAGAATATATAAAGTATTTGGAGCTTCTTTGGTCACATTTCGAGAAGCTATTTTCACTTGCAAAACTTTGTTTCTTTAAAATTGGAATGGTCGTTATTATTTGCTTGAGAATGAATTTGTAACTTGATATGAGATCATGCACCTGGGTTGACAGCCATAATTTTACGAGATTGGAATTTGCTATTGGAAATTTCTTATAAGCTTGATACCTGTTCTTGATCCTTTGATGTTCCATGCTCGGCATTCTCACTTTTAGTGGAAATCTGAGCAATGAATTCTTTTATAGAATCTGTGTTAACAAGCCAATGTCAAAAACAATTCCACCATAAGATGTATTGTTCATTGTTCATTCCATTGAATTTCTATATTGGAATGCTACATCTGATTTTGTGTGAGATATATCTTCTTTGCAAATGTCATTATCTATTCTGATTTACAAGAAATTGATACAGTTTTCTCCTTTTTTGACTTGATGAGCATTGGCTTTACAAAACAACTATACCTTGCATGATATTTTTCCTGAAACTTGAGACAATCCTTTTCTTGAGAGTTGCATTTGAAAATGCATAAGTTTTTAGAAGATTCCTTTTTGAACTTTTTTTTGCAATGGTGCTAGTTTTTAATTGACAAGAAACTCTTATCTCGAAGATCAGTTATCTTTTTGCAACAACTTTCTTTTATGAACATCTAGATAATCTCTTGATAATACATAGGTGGGTTACATTTCATTTTCATCTTGCTGTAAGATGATCTATTGTTGATGAAAATGCCCTTAGCTTTAGAAATCATGTGAAGAGGAAGGCCAAATTTGTTTGTGTATCATTTTGGTTGTTTATCAAGATTGCATAACTTCTTATTTTTATCTTGAAATGTTTGTATAGGAACATGATTGAAGCTTCAATTGATGAATGTAAACTTGCATTCCTTCATCAAAGGTTTATGTAAAGTTATTCTAGCGAATTACTTACATCTTATTGATCGTGGTGTTATTGATTTGTGTTCTTGGCTTGGTACCTTGTTGCTTATCATCCTAAAATGAAATTATAACCTTTCTAACATTATCTTTTACCAGCTTTGATTAGGAAAAACAATCCATTCCTTAAATATTTTATTTGTATTATTCTACGAACTTATCGTGAAGACATGTATCAGAAATCTAAAACTCCATGCATAGATGTTTTCCTTTTATTTGATACTAGACAATTTGGTCTATTTAATGATCCTTGGTGTGCTTATCTAACTACTTCCTTCTTGCACACTAAAACTATACATTTGACATCGAAATACTTTCCCTCCTTTTCAAATCAATAGTTGTGTTCTTGGAGCATAATGCAATTCTGTACTTTGAATATGATCTTTTATTTTGTTCAAGATGTACCTTGTGATCTGTGTTTCCTTGTGGCATGTTTCTCATGTTGACATTATGCATTTATTCATTTTTTCAATGCATGATTTCACGTTCATGTTCACGAAAGTTTATTTATCTGAAACTATGAATGCAAGAGAATGGTTTAATCCGTAGATTTAACAGACTATTGTTTCACTTTTCAGGTACTTGCCGAGGATGAAATGGGGAGCGGAAAAAGAAAGCTAAAACCAAATGACTGTAGGAAAATACATCCAATCAAGAAATGAGGGATTTTCCTTTTTCTTATCATAATATATTTAAATACATATACTTTCATTTCATGCACTTGCTTTTAGATTTTTTCCCACAGCTTGTGTGGGTTCACTATACTTAATAATTATGAAATAAGTTAGAATTTCTTCATGTAATGAGCTGTAACTTTATCAATTTCGCATTACTCTTTCACTTACATGATGTAAAATGGAAAATTTACAGATCATACACGCTAGGAACATTTCATTTAATTATAATTAATTAACTTAAGATAACTGATAACAACTAAAAAGATAACAAAGATAAGTTGAAACCTACTTAATCCTTGAAGTGGACTGTTATCCAAAATTTACCCCCAAAGGTAATTTTGATAACTTGCACAATTTCTTCATGATTAAGAAATAAAAAGGGGTTTGAGGCCCGAAATCAGGTTTTGAGGGATCCCTTATCTTTTCTCTAACTTCCCTCTCCAAAGGAAAATCCAAGGAGTTAGTAAAAATTCACAAAAAATTTGAAAAAATGAAGTCAAGGGCTTATTTAGTGCAAATCAGATCTAGAGGCTGCAGATGGAACCAATGTAGATTAAACCCGGACTCATCATACCTAAGTCGGTCCCAAAATGCTAAGTGACCAAGTGCAATGCATAAAAGGCATAAAAAATTGTCGAGGGTAGTCAGACCCAAAAAATCCTAAATAGCTGATCTACTAAATGAGCAAGTCAAAGTGTGGTAATGGCAGAAAATTTGAATCCCAGTGTCCCGCATGAACTTGGGACATATGTATGCAAAAAAGAAAATCACCAAAACACCTGCAGGAAATTTTAATGTGGAAAATTCGGCACTCAATAGCACACCTGGCCCAGTCAACGATGGATGTGCAAGGACAAAAAAGCCCGAGTCGGGCGATGTGGAGAAGATCAGCTCAAGCCACATAAGAAAATGTGGAACTTCTTTGCCCAAAATAGCCAATTTCATTGCACAAATAAGGAATTAGAAAAGGTGGAGAATCTTTTCCCAAACATCCCAAGACACATGGGACATCCAAACCCACAAAACCCACAATGCAAAGGAAAATGTGGATCATGAGAGCCCATGTGGAACATCCCAACCCCAAACTTCAAACAGTCATAAAATTTAATGAGGGTAGGTCGGTGAAAATGAAAGAAACATATCTACCTATAAAAATTTAAATGCTTAATCCCATCAAATGTAAGAAATCTCTGGCAAACTTGAAATATCTTCTCGCACTCAGAAGACCATAACTTTTGTAATTCTCAACAGATTTTCACAAAAGTGCTCTCGTTGGAATAATGACTTCAAGAACAACATACATCAACCAATAAATACATAAATTGATTAAGTTTTGATGATGATTTTAAGGAAAACGTGCCAGGTTATTAAAAAAAATGTTATTAGTGGTTGAAGATGCATTTAATCAACCATGGGCATAAATTTTTTCACTACTACAAGTTATGGCACAACATGGGAAGGCATTTGCAAGAAACATACCATCATTCCATGTAATTTATTGCATCTTTCAAATGGTGGGAATGTTGATTTCGAGATTTCAATCCTCTCTCTTCCAAACTCTAAAAATTAGAGTGTTGGGCTCATTGTAAGGGGAGATAGTTTTGAGTAGGAAAACTCCATAATTTTAGTTTTGTCAAACCAATGTTCTACAGTCCCTTATAGTGGACTCCTTGCATGGTGATCGAGGCATTTATTTTGTTATAGATCGAACTGTGCATATCATGAAGCAATAGATGCAAGGTTGTAGATGTATTATCCCCTATTGTGTTTATTTGCATTCGTCTTTCCTTTTCAACCTCATTACAAATATATTATGTATATTTTATACTCCTACAGGGATTCATTATCATTGTGTGTGTATGAAATATTGTTGTTAATGTAGTTGCTAGAATGTTGAGAATTCTTATCACCCTCTCTAGTATGTATTTTGCTTCCATTTTCACGCATTATAAAAGTATTCTCTTACCCTCCTTTTCTGGTGTATCACCGCTTTACTATAGGATTTGTTTTCATACACTCTCCCTCCATGGTCCCTTTGAAAGATAGATTAGGATAAGATAGATTTGGCTGCATTAGAGTATATTGTGGTAGGTAGTTTAGGAGAAAGAATGAGATTTCTTTGAAGGACTATCTTAAGTAGACAGTCCCATAAATTGGAGATAGCACCCATGTTACCCAGTCACATTGTAAGCTCAAACAGACACAACTATGCAATTTAGAGGGTGATTTGATTCAGTGATAACATGTTTTATCCCTCTATAAGCTCTGGGCTGACCATCTTCTTCTTATTGCATCATTCTCATTTGTGTCAAGGTTGTGCCCCTTTTCTGGAGGGACATGTTAAGTATGATCATGATAGAGATGTGATGGAAGGACATGCTAAGCATAAAATAGGAATTCTGAAACTAGTAAAATGACATTTCTCTTATCTTCTCTCCCTTAGTTAGGTTCATCTGACAATTCATTCCATCTGAAACGAAGTTTAGAGTTACCCATTTTGCACGGGTGCAAACATTGTCAACATTTCTGGTGATCTTGTGGAGAAAGTTGCTTGCTATCTTATAAGACCTATGCATTTATCTACTCCATCGGGCATGAATTTAGAGGATATAACCAAAATCTACCTTTTATAAAAAATTGACCTTTCTGAAAAAACAAACTAAAGCTTGTAAAGGATCTGGTGAACCAGATCACGTGTATGACTACACTTATTGAAATTAAGAGCTGCAATGTGCCTAAACTGTAGTTATTGAAATTTAAATCCTAATCTACCCTATTCTAACCAATTACAAATTGAGGCTAAATAAAGCCTAAAACAAGCAGCAAAAATAAGCTTATTTTTCTCTAGAATCGAGGCAATAAATTTCAATTAGAAAATAAGTAACACGATAAAACTTAAAATGGGATATGTACCTTTCTTTGTTCCAAAAATCATCCCAAAACATGAATAATCTTTCAAACTAATCTACAAACTATTCTAAGGGGCTTTGGAATTGATTCTTGAGGATCTAATTGTAACAACCCAAGAAACTCACACACGAACAACACAGTAAAAGAAAGGATTTTTTTTTTTTTACTTGCTTTGACACATAACATGACACAACATGTCATCACAAAGTTAAAACCAACTCTAGGAACCACTTGTTATGGGGATGACCACAAGGTCAGCACAGAAACGTTCACACCCAAAAGGACAATACACCTTTTTTTGTTTTTTTTACAAGACAACATAGAAGTCCAACGACAGAACACTCTAACAAATAGGGCCAACCACAATGAGATATTCTTGAGGGTTATTTATTTTTAAAAAGACATCTTGTAATTCTTAGCTTACGTTTTTCAAGGAGGCTCAAGATATGATTCATACAATTCATCTTACCAAGCTAAGTTTATTCTTTTGACACTTAGTAATCATCCTTAAATCTTCTCTATTATGACATTTATTTTCTTAATTCGTTTATTTATAGAAAGGGGGAATTTTAATTCCACAAGGCCATCTATTTACACTTACGCTACTAGAACTTGTTCATGACCATATGACAACATGGGTTTGCGTTTAACATACTTAAGAGAAGAAAGACAAGGCACCTTGGAAAAAGGTTAGAGGGAGAAGGTTGAGTTGAAATCATCTTCAAGGCCTCATTAGCTATTACCAAGATATAATTCAAAGTTTAAAACTTAACCAGAATTATTAAAAATTTTACTTGGGCTTTACAAAATGAGTTTTATAAAAATCAAACAATTTACCATCCAATGGCTAAGAGATAGATTGTGTGGTTTCCAAAGTGTTATCTCCTGCTTATTAAGTCTTATTACCTTCCAGAACTAACCATAGATTTCCCTTAAGTTCGTTTAAGAATTTCACCAAGAAAGGGATAGTGTTCATTAGTGTAGCTAGGGATATCAAGTTATATAATGTTACATAACAAAGAATAGTATCATCTTTGATCACTTAAGAAATTACATGCTCTCAAGTTGGTCACCTCTACACTAATTTATTTGCAATATAAAATTTTAGTTTAACTTCTATAAGTATTAAACAACCCATTTTATCTTACTTATAACACACTATTACTAAGTCTTAGAAAGATTTAACTCAACATTTAATCGTAGGGATAAAGTTTAACAATATTCATTTACGAAAACAAAAAAAATGGTTACATCAACTTTTAGAATACCGATAACCCATTAAGGTCACTCAACAAGCGATAATCCAAGCTTTCTTTTATTTTCCAAGATAGACAGACAATTCAAGGTTCCAATGTTAAGACGACATAATCCACGATACAAAACACTAAGACATTGATCCTCTTCTAAATCTTCCACTAGATGTTATCAATAGTTGACCAAAATAAAAAGGATTCATGCAAAAGAACTTCTCAACTGAGGTTGATGTAAAACTCTACAAGTCTATCCCTCATCTACTCGTAAAATCCATCTGCAACAATTTTTCCACAAGAGTCAGTTCGTGAGAACTGAGCAAGATAAGGCTACACAATACCACAAAAGGAAGCACTTTATTACAAGAATTGGGTCAAACCTCTAAACACTATCAACACATCAAGTTATAATAAAGTCTCTATCATGCCAATCAAAGAAGGAGAAGACCTTGTACTTCAGCTAGGAGTAAAAGCAACGAAATTATAGCAATCGTATGATAATGGCCCTTGGCCCTATAAGGAGAAATAAGCAATCTAGCAAAAAATAGAATTCCCATCAAGTAAGTAATTAAACAATAATTACAAGATTGAGATTTGATATATAGACCAACAATCTAGAAATTTATCAAAGGTACCAATGCATAGGCTAAAATATTATATTTCTAAAAGAACAAAAGTTGATCGGCCCAAGAAAGGGGAACCATGGGTTCCAAAAACTAAAAAAAAAAGTCATGTATAATTGCGTTTCAAACCGGAAATCAAATAGAGTTTACACACAACATAAGTTTCGAAGCGAAGGTAAAATATACTAGTTTTGACCATTAACTACAAATATTTTCCAATCATTCAAGAAGGGCTAATGTCTTACAGGCTAGTAGCAAACACGCGAGAGAAGAAGGGAGTTCTATCAAACAAGAGTATACAATAATGTCATCAACAAATTTTATAACACTAAATATTTGGAAACCTCCACAACAATTCTAGTGATTGGTTAATTTAAAATAAATTACCTATTTCCCAAAACAACAATATTTTAAGGCAACCCTTGGTAACACAGTCAACCGTCACACATAGATACAAACATAATTTCTAAGCGACATTATCAATACAAAACCTTCCGCTATGAATCCATAAGACTATCAAATGAAAGATGAGTTTTTTTTTTTTTTTTACCGAGGATTAAGGAAATTTCCATCACAAAATATTAAGGTAATTACGTGCATAAAAACCGACCAATATTAATTAATAGCGTTAACACTACAAAGGAGAAATAATGCAAGTTAGGAAAAATAGAAGAGCACCATCAACAATAATTCTGAGAGGGGGATTAGACCAAAACTATTCTAGTGTCAACGAGGTACTGGATTCGCACAATGAAACCTCGAGCTTAGTTGATCCGAAAAGCTAGTTATGGTTCAAGTTGATAGGGATGGTCAAGGTACTTCTTGAGGATGGCCTTAAAAGCCTAGAACAAGATGAAAGATAATATAAGATTCTAAACACGTGAGACGGAAAACACATTGCACACAAACCTTTTCATTCTAAAAGTTTTAATACCAAAACTCTAAGCTGGCTAGCCCAAGCATTGATCACACTAATCCTTCAACCTTTCTTTCTCGATGCCAAAAGGTTATCAAAGGGACTTGCGAAGGAGCTAACAAAAAATGTCAAAAGACAAACTTGGGTGCTAGGGAGGAGCTTCATAGTTATCGTAAACTTACTTCCATGATATTGAAAATACTAGTTTGATCAACATAATAACTTGCAACTCAATCGCAGAGAAGAATTAATACATAAACAAACAGACGAAGGTCTATCACTCGAGCAAGAGAAACATAACACCCAGAGGAGAGGGCACACGCATCCTTTCGACCAACATACTGACAACGATAAAAGATAAAACAAGAAGAAACAAGCAGAAAGGGGAAACCTCCCATCATGACATCCAACTGACAAAACAATGCAAGGAAAAAGTGGCTCAATTTTGCAATAATTTTAAATATAGTAACAGTAGAAGAGAGTAGAAATATCTTGCCTTTTTTTTTCCAGATTCAGAAGGTTTCATGGACACCACCCGGAACAACAACAAAAATCCTCAGGTCAAATCTCCCCTTTTTATAGGTTGGGCACTCAAGCTCCATTCTCGTCTATGCTTAGCCTGGGTAGAGAGCTCCAACGGTTCCAAAAACCCCAACAACACTTGCAGGAAATACATGAGCATCTGCAACTAGCCCTTCACCATCTGACTCACTGTTTGCAAGGATCATTCCAACTCCTCTGGCCCTTCTCACTTCAGCCCCTTTTGCAACTCTGGGATTGCTTCCCCTATCACACATCACAATTTTCCTTTTCACCATTTTGGGGTCCAGAGACCTTTCCATGCAAAGGGAAGACGAATAGCTATCTCTACCATTCCCAACAGAGATGTCTCCAGCATAGATCAAGGGGACTAAATCAGACCCCAACGCCTTTCCACTATACAATGACACTCCCCTGATGATTTTCCCATTACCCAAAATGATGTTTACAGGGAAATCCCTGTCTAAAGTCCCCGCCCCAACTGTTGTCACCCATGGTGAAAGATTGGTGATAGACAGCCCCCCAGGACCTCGTTGCCTGCAGAAGTAGACACAAACACACCCCTCTCTAGCCCCAAAGGCACCCATTGCAATACTATCAAGATAAACTGGCACAACACCCCCACCCACAGAAAGTGAAATCACATCCACACCATCTTCAACAGCAGTATCAAACGCAGAAAGTATGTGAGAATCATAGCAACCAGACATCCAACATACCTTATATGTTGCAAGCAAACCTTTGGGTGCCATTCCTTTCACTGCGCAACTCTGATATGAAACACATCCGCCTCTATGAGATCCTCTTCCATGAGTTACATCGCAAAACAAGTAAGGTTTCAATAGAGAATCTTTGCAACATCAGGTCTCCTAGTAACAACTGTCACATAGTCGATTTTGATAAAAATATCTTGAAGGAGAAACCCGAATCCTGATACTTAGTTGGATAACCTAGCTTGCAAGCACTCACAAAGGTTCCTACTACACTACAACATGCCTGCCGCCTGGCTAAACACTGTTGCAGGTTGTTGCTATGGATTCCCGACTAGAACACACCTCGCAGCACCCAAGAAAGTGGAGGTAACACGCCTACTTCACTAGCTTGAAGCTTCATCAAAAACCACGCGCGCAGGGCAGAAGACAGCAGGCAAACCACGAAGGACAACAAAAAAAATTGTTGCTTGATCAAACCTGAGTGAAACCAAACAAGGAAAACTTTCAAAGCTTTGTTTAAGGACTCTCCACCTTTTCAAATCAAGAGACACCAAAAAACATCTATTTTCTCCCTGTGATTACAATCAAATGGTAAAAGACTGCTGATCAAGGTGAGGAGGTATTTGAGACTTGTTTTTCACCTTTTGAAGCTTGTGGACTGCTTAAACGGCTTCAACACCTTCCATGGGTGTTCTTACCCATTTGAGATCAATAACTCCACTGTTTTACCGTGAACAATCTCCTGTCACAGTTGAAGACTCCTTCATGCTCAGTTTAGATTTGATGCCAAGGAGATAAAGACCTGTCAACCAAAAGGAACAGACTTAATGAAGTGGAATACATTCACCTCAGCTATTCATCGAGGACAATCATAGTTTGGAGGAGAGAGCCTTACCCACATTTTGAATCTTCAAGACCAGTGCCTCAATAACTTCCACAACTGCCAACTTAATGCTGTCCACCACCAACCAGGGAGAAAAAGTCAGTTCAACCACTCCACATGCAGTCCATCCAAGGAAAATAATGGCGCAGTCAGAGAAGGATATGCAGGTAGTCAATCAAGAAACCAAGAAGATTTGCAAATCAGAAATAATAAATGAAAGAGGAAGTGTGGCCACCAGCAAGAAAGAGTTGAACATGCCAAGAAGGATGGGGGTTTTTTAATGCAATGGCAGGTGGCTATTAAAGCCACCCACCTCTAGCCAACCAAGGAAACAAATTCAAAAGACATTAACATTCCAATTTAAATTATGTTTCCAGATCAGATCTGTGACCCTTTTTAAAATCTCCTTTTAACATTGAAGTCGCTATTTTCCAAAACATAGCTTCATGTCAAATCTCACAATGATCTTGACTCCATGGGTCTTGATTAATATAATGCCTAGGTTGTGGTTTATGTCAAAGTCGAGGTCTAGGTTATACTGTTTAGAAACGTCAAGTCTTACCTTAGGAAAAATTGAAGTCCTTAGATATAGTTAACATGATATCAACAAGATACCACAAGATATGATAGCATATCATAACCTGCAACCACTTTATTGAAATCACGAAGATAGAATAAAGACTTGAAACCAAGCCACTATGTCAAAGATCAAATGAACTCAAGGTAAGATTGTCAAACCAATAAATGTCAACTAAGGTCACAAGGCAATAACGAAATTGAATACGGCAATGGCGTATTGATGTGATATCCTTCTTTAAATAGGTTAACACACAGGACATTACATAGTCCACACACAAAGGTGTCATTAACGACTTGAGAACGCAAGAAGGAGAGGGAAGGTTCTAAAACATCACTGAGGCAAGATCTAAGACAACGGAAATTCACACAGCCATTCGACACTCAACAAAAGGGGTCATTGCAACAAGAACTAGGGTACACGCCTAACGGGGCATTACATTCTCCTCCCCTTAAGAAAAGCATCGTCCTCGATGCGACATAACACAACAGAAAAAGAAATGGTTCACAATCAAGAACAGGTAGAGGAGAAAGTACACCCTATGGTTTAAAATTTTTAGTTGATTAAAGCACGGTCACAAGGTAGCCTTAGGAACATTCGGTAGAAATTTTAACTTTCAAGGTTCTGTGAAGATTGGCAGTTCCCTCTTATTTATTATTTCATTAGTTCCTTTCCATTAGCATTATTCTTAGTTTAATTTATTTTAAAATTTCATCATTGAAGAGTTTTGGTTTATTCCTTATTGTGGGTGCCCAACATGAACTGCTAACACAACACCCTATCAGGTTCAAAAAGGCACTACAGATTCACAAGCACACAAGTATATACTTCATGATTGTATTACACCACAAAAGGTTACTCAAATATAGAATAGAAGAGGCACAGTCCACATAACATAGTACTTGACACACATCAATGACTGACATATTAAATACTCAAACACAAGAGTACTACAATCCACTAGACATTTCCTCAATTTGCATCGTATGAAAAAAATTCCATGACTCATAAAAACTACATGTACATAGGGTCCACAAGGGCATCAATGACATAACCACAACATCACAACACATATCCATCTGACATGAGTAACACATACATCAAAATACCACTACCAAAACATCACAATAACTCAACATATATCCCGAAACATCAACCATACAGACAAATATCATAAGCCTCCCTCAAAATCTTATGCCTCCCTCAAGTCTCTTATGCCTCCCTCAAACTCTTATGCCTCCCTCAAGTCTCTTATGCCTCCCTCAAACTCTTATGCCTCCCTCAAGTCTCTTATGCCTCCCTCAAGGAGGCCGGTTGACCCTATGGCCTAAGACACATAGATTTCGAACACTCCTAACCCAAGTGACATAATAACACGTGGTTCAACAACCCGCTAGTTATCTGTAACTCCTTGGGGCGTACCCCCATACAACGAAGCGGGTCCATAGGTCCAACCATTTCATGGTGCATCCCATGACCCTATTCCACACATCACGACAATAGAACCAGCATAACAATCCAATCCAAATGCCAAGTGGCAAAGTACAAGCCTTGGGCAAGGCGGTAAAAATTCCAAATTTAAAAGACCCAAAATCAAGCAAAATAAATGGCCAAATAGCCATAGTTAGTATCAAAATCCACATGTTAGTGCCATAAACCAAGGAAATGCCCAAAATTGTAAAGCATGGCAATCAAGAAAAGCTGTTGGTCCTTACAAAATAAAGTAAAAAGCTCAATTTACGAATAAAATCAACTTATAATAATGTCACATTACGATAACTGTGTGGCCTTATCTGGCCACCAAAGGGGTACTCAACGAGTTGCTAGCACTCAAAACATCAAGCCTCAGCTCATAAAATACATATCAATAATACAACTGTCATCACCTCTATCTGAATCATCCCGCAACCACTTCGACAAGGCTAAACATAGTCATAGTTGCACTTAGGTTGCATACATACAACCACATAGGGAGAGAGGAAAGAATCACAGGTTTTTATCTACTAAACCGAATTTTGGCTCGAGTTATTGACCCATGGTACACCATTCCTCACTCTCAACATACACTTCTACCAATTTCCCTTTAGGGTTGGTTAGCGTAAGGTTCACAACATAACATGTAACTACATCACTAACACAATGGTGGTACATATACAAGGTAGATCACAATCATAAATTCACTGAGTGTAACACATCACTTTACCACATTCTGCACCCAAAGTTCAATCACCATACGATAGTGTTCATACACTCACCGTATGACCCCAAATCACAACATGAAGCATTACATATTTGCACAAATCATACATACGATGAACATAGTACATCACAACATAGCATCCATTGCTACATAACAAGGTGGTACACACATTTCTTCAAAACATGGTAAAAACATCATGATACAACTCATCTCTTTTAACATCAATCCAGTCATACAACACATTGATACACCTACATATCACAATATGTCACAATGCTCCAACACTATGTCATCCACATTATAATTCTTTTCACACATCATAAACAATAATTCACACGTGAACTCTTCATAGAATCCACAAGAAGGAGAGAGAATACTCCCATCCGCAACACATCAATATGATAACAAACACGCACAAAGTGACATACACATCATGTGCGTTCACAATATCACAATTACGACATGGATCACATTACGCTTAAAGCACATTACTCTTCCAATATCAATCATCATCATGCAATACCATCATCCCCATGAAACAGTATCATGTAACACCATCATCATCATGTAACATCACCATACAACACCAATCCGGCCCATAGGTTCGAGAGCATGAACCTACGCACTGATACCAAGTGTAACAACCCAAGAAACTCACACACAAACAACACAGTAAAAGACAGGATAATTTTTTTTTGACTTGCTTTGACACATAACACGACACAACATGTCGTCACAAAGTTACAACCAACTCTAGGAAACACTTGTTACGGGGATGACTACAAGGTCAGCATGGAAACGTTCACACCCAAAAGGATAATACACTTTTTTTTTTTTTTTTTTTAACAAGACAACATAGAAGTCCAACGACAGAACACTCTAACAAATAGAGCCAACCACAATGAGATATTCTTGAGGGTTATTTATTTTTAAAAAGACATCTTGTAATACTTAGCTTACATTTTTCAAGGAGGCTCAAGATATGATTCATACAATTCATCTTACCAAGCTAATTTTATTCTTTTGACACTGAGTAATCATCCTTAAATCTTCTCTATTATGACATTTATTTTCTTAATTCATTTATTTAGAGAAAGGGGGAATTTTAATTCCACAAGGCCATCTATTTACACTTACACTACTAGAACTTGTTCATGCCCATATGACAACATGGGTTTGTGTTTAACATACTTAAGAGAAGAAAGACAAGGCACCTTGGAAAAAGGTTAGAGGGAGAACATTGAGTTCAAATCATCTTCAAGGCCTCATTAGCTATTACCAAGATATAATTGAAACTTGAAAACTTAACCAGAATTATTAAAAATTTTACTTGGGCTTTACTAAATGAGTTTTATAAAAATCAGACAATTTACCATCCAATGGCTAAGAGATAGATTGCGTGGTTTCTAAAGTGTTATCTCTTGCTTATTAAGTCTTATTACCTTCCAGAACTAACCATAGATTTCCCTTAAGTTCGTTTAAGAATTTAACCAAGAAAGGGATAGTTTTCATTAGTGTAGCTAGGGATATCAAGTTATATAATGTTACATAACAAAGAATAGTATCATCTTTGATCACTTAAGAAATTACATGCTCTCAAGTTGGTCACCTCTACACTAATTTATTTGTAATATAAAATTTTAGTTTAACTTCTATAAGTATTAAACAACCCATTTTATCTTACTTATAACACACTATTACTAAGTCTTAGAAAGATTTAACTCAACATTTAATCGTAGGGATAAAGTTTAACAATATTCATTTACGAAAACAAAAAAAAAGGTTACATAAACTCTTAGAATACCAATAATCCATTAAGGTCACTCAACAAGCGATAATCTAACTTTCTTTTATTTTCCAAGATAGACAGACAATTCAAGGTTCCAAAGTTAAGATGACATAATCCACGATACAAAACACTAAGACATTGATCCTCTTCTAAATCTTCCACTAGATGTTATCAATAGTTGAACAAAATAAAAAGGATTCATGCAAAATAACTTCTCAACTGAGGTTGATGTAAAACTCTACAAGTCTATCCCTCATCTACTCGTAAAATCCATCTGCAAAAATTTTTCCACAAGAGTCAGTTCGCGAGAACTGAGCAAGATAAGGCTACAAAAAACCACCATAACTATTATCTAACAATACCACAGAAGGAAGCACTTTATTACAAGAATTGGGTCAAACCTCTAAATACTATCAACACATCAAGTTATAATAAAGTCTCTATCATGCCAATCAAAGAAGGAGAAGACCTTGTACTTCAGCTAGGAGTAAAAGCAAAGAAAGTATAGCAATCGTATGAGAATGGCCCTTGGCCCTATAAGGAGAAATAAGCAATCTAGCAAAAAACAGAATTCCCTTCAAGTAAGTAATTAAACAATAATTACAAGATCGAGATTTGATATATAGACCAACCATCTCGAAATTTATCAAAGGTACCAACGCATAGGCTAAAATAATATATTTCTAAAAGAACAAAAGTTGATTGCCCAAGAAACGGGAACCACAGGTTCCAAAAATTAACACAAAAAGTCATGTATAATTGCGTTTCAAACTGGAAATCAAATAGAGTTTACACACAACATAAGTTTCGAAGCGAAGGTAAAATATACTAGTTTTGACCATTAACTACAAATATTTTCCAATCATTCAAGAAGGGCTAATGTCTTACAGGCTAGTAGCAAACACGCGAGAGAAGAAGGGAGTTCTATCAAACAAGAGTATACAATAATGTCATCAACAAATTTTATAACACTAAATATTTGGAAACCTCCACAACAATTCTAGTGATTGGTTAATTTAAAATAAATTACCTATTTCCCAAAACAACAATATTTTAAGGCAACCCTTGGTAACACAGTCAACCGTCACACATAGATACAAACATAATTTCTAAGCGACATTATCAATACAAAACCTTCCGCTATGAATCCATAAGACTATCAAATGAAAGATGAGTTTTTTACCGAGGATTAAGGAAATTTCCATCACAAAATATTAAGGTAATTACGTGCATAAAAACCGACCAATATTAATTAATAGCGTTAACACTACAAAGGAGAAATAATGCAAGTTAGGAAAAATAGAAGAGCACCATCAACAATAATTCTGAGAGGGGGATTAGACCAAAACTATTCTAGTGTCAACGAGGTACTTGATTCACACAATGAAACCTCGAGCTTAGTTGATCCGAAAAGCTAGTTATGGTTCAAGTTGATAGGGATGGTCAAGGTACTTCTTGAGGATGGCCTTAAAATCCTAGAACAAGATGAAAGATAATATAAGAGTCTAAACACGCGAGACGGAAAACACATTGCACACAAACCTTTTCATTCTAAAAGTTTTAATACCGAAACTTTAAGGTGTCTAGCCCAAGCATTAATCACACTAATCCTTCAACCTTTCTTTCTCGATGCAAAAAGGTTATCAAAGGGACTTACAAAGGAGTTAACAAAAAACGTTGAAAGAAAAACTTGGGTGCTAGGGAGGAGCTTCATAGTTATCGTAAACTTACTTCCATGATATCGAAAATACTAGTTTGATTAACATAATAACTTGCAACTCAATCGCAGAGAAGAATAAATACATAAACAACAGACGAAGGTCTATCACTTGAGCAAGAGAAACATAACACCGAGAGGAGAGGGCACACACATCCTTTTGACCAACATACTGACAACGATAAAAGATAAAACAAGAAGGAAAAAGTAGAAAGGGGAAACCTCCCATCATGACATCCAACTGACAAAATAATGCAAGGAAAAAGTGGCTCGATTTTGAAATAATTTTAAATATAGTAACAGTAGAAGAGAGTAGAAATATCTTGCCTTTTTTTCTCCAGATTCAGAAGGTTTCATGGACACCGCCCGGAACAGCAACAACAATCCTCAGGTCGAATCTCCCCTTTTTATAGGCTGGGCACTCAAGCTCCATTCTCATCTATTCTTAGCCTAGGCAGAGAGCTCCAACGGTTCCAAAAACCCCAACAACACTTGTAGGAAATACATGAGCATCTGCAACTAGCCCTTCACCATCTGACTCACTATTTGCAAGGATCATTCCAACTCCTCTGGCCCTTCTCACTTCAGCCCCTTTTGCAACTCTGGGATTTCTTCCCCTATCAGACATCACAATTTTCCTTTTCACCATTTTGGGGTCTAGAGACCTTTCCATGCAAAGGGAAGACGAATAGCTATCTCTACCATTCCCAACAGAGATGTCTCTAGCATAGATCAAGGGGACAAAATCAGACCCCAACACCTTTCCACTATACAAAGACACTCCCCTGACGATTTTCCATTACCCAAAATGATGTTTGTAGGGAAATCCCTGTCTAAAGTCCCCGCCCCAACTGTTGTCACCCATGGTGAAAGATTGGTGACAGACAGCTCCCCAGGACCCTCGTTGCCTACAGAAGTAGACACAAACACACCGCTCTCTAGCCCCAAAGGCACCCATTGCAATACTATCAAGATAATATGGCACAACACCCCCGCCCACAGAAAGTGAAATCACATCCACACCATCTTCAACAGCAGTATCAAACATAGAAAGTATGTCAGAATCATACAACCAGACATCCAACATACCTTATATGTTGCAAGCCAAGCTTTGGGTGCCATTCCTTTCGCTATCCTAGAAACCTGAATCTGAGGATGCATTTGATACTGAATAGATAACAACATAGTTGGACAACCTGCTTGTTGGAAGTGCTCAGAAAAGGTTCCTACTATACTGCAACATGCCTGCTGCCTGGCTACTTACTGTCGCAGCCGGTTGCTGTGGATATCTGGCAAGAACACACCTCGCAGCACCCAAGAAAATGGAGGAAAAATGCCTACCTCACTCGCTGGTAGCTGTGCGTGGCCAGCAAAAGAAAACAGTGATCCCTTTTTCACCCAAAACACCTCAGGAAACAACAAATAAAAACCACATCCATGCGACTACACAAACAATAAAAAAACTCCATCCGTTCTCCTCATGCGGCCAGGGCAGGAAGAAGGAAAGCGTCTAGGAGGAACCACGAAGAAAAATGCCATGACAGAAGATTTTTGCTAGCCTCTCTGCCCACACGACCAGGAAGATACATCTCTCAGCTACTCCACACGCAGTCCATCCAAGTAAAATCTCATGTGGTCAGAGAAGGATATGCAGGAAGTCAAACAAGAAACCAAGAAGATTTGTAAATCAGAAATAATAAATGAATGAGGAAGTGCGGCCACCAGCAAGAAAGAGTTGAACACGCCAAGAAGGATGGGGTTTTTTTTAATGCAATGGCAGGTGGCTATTAAACCCACCCACCTCCAGCCAACCAAGGAAACAAAGTCAAAATACATTAACATTCCAATTTAAATTATGTTTCCAGATGGATTTGAGACCCTTTTTAAAATCTCCTTTTAACATTGAAGTCGTTATTTTCCAAAACATAGCTTCATGTAAAATATCACAATGATCTTGACTCCATGGGTCTTGATTAATATAATGCCTAGGTTGTGGTTTATGTCAAAGTTGAGGTCTAGGTTATACTGTTTAGAAATGTCAAGTCTTACCTTAGGGAAAAAATGAAGTCCTTAGATATAGTTAACATGATATCAACAAGATACCACAAGATATGATAGCATATCATAACTGCAACCACTTTATTGAAATCACGAAGACAAAATAAAGACTTGAAATCAAGCCACTATGTCGAAGATCAAATGAACTCAAGGTAAGATTGTCAAACCAATAAATGTCAACTAAGGTCACAAGGCAATAATGAAATTGAATACGGCAATGGCGTATTTATGTGATATCCTTCTTTAAATAGGTTAACGCACAGGACATTACATAGTCCACACACAAAGGTGTCATTAACGACTTGAGAACACAAGAAGGAGAGGGAAGGTTCTACAACATCACTGAGACAAGATCTAAGACAACGGAAATTCACACAGCCATTCGACACTCAACAAAAGGGGTCATTACGACAAGAACTAGGGTACACGCCAAACGGGTCATTACACTAATGCTCATTTGTAGGCTCTGATACAAGCATAAACTCTAGTATTGGTGTAATCGTCTATGAATAAACAATGTACCGAATAGGAAGTGGCCTCCAAAAAATTAGTAAGCTGATTTTCATGTTCTGTACTGAATCATGAACATATTTTTAAACGATGGGCTCTTTCTAAAGTTATTTTGAAGGTTGTTCAGGATCCATAAGTTATTGTATATTATCAGATATAAGCTAAAACTGTTTTGAAAAGTTCTCTGCATTTTCACACTGTCGTAATTCATCAATCAAAACATCATGAAGGTGATTTGAGGGATATTTTACCTCTTTAAAGTGATTTGAAAAATTTTCAACCTTTTTAAGATGTTGTAGTATGCGTGTTTTTTCAACAGTACTGAAAAATTCTTCTATTTTATCCATATTCACCTTGTTTGCTGAACATTCAGTTTCCTCCTCAATGAAAGATTATTTCTCTTGACTACTTGCAGTATCATTTGATAGTATTTATGAATCACTATAACTCTCTAATAATAAAACAATCTTTGTGCTTGCAGCATAATGAGGGTCTTTATGTACCCAACGATACTTTTTTCGTGTTCTTGAAAGTGTTATATCTTTTTTTCCTCATCAAACTTAAAATCTGATAAGCTGCAAACATGTTTCTTAGTTCTTAAATCTTCTAATTTATCTTTATACTTTATCAGAAAATCATCTTCAAGTTGTTAAAGCTATGACGAATTAGTAGTTTCTATGATTATGGTGCCTTTGTGCACAATACGCTCAAAATATTCACACTGTTATCATATTTTATATACTTTTGATTTGCTACAAAATCTGATTGTACCTTTTCGATGGGTTACTTCTCTAACTCTGGAATAACATCAAACTCAAATGTTTAAAACCATTGTTTCATGCTCTATAACAAACTCAGTCTATTATTCTCTTTAGTTGGCTTCCCATCCTTACTAATATTATGATATTCTCCTTCATGAATAGAACTTACGAATGAAGGAAGATCAGTGGGTTGTACATTACATTGAACTGGAAATTTTTGAATGAAACACAAAGATACAGGCTCTGTATTTAGGACACTAACAGAATGAAATATTGGAAAGGTAAATTTCCTTTTAGTATTTGACTTTGGAATGGAAGGAGTAATATTTACAGTAGCCTAAAAACTTGGAATTTGTTAAATGGCCTACTTCAGCTGGCAAGGAAAGTCTTTGGGGACTAGATTTTCCTTGGGAAGGTAAGTGGGAACATCTCACTGATAGGGTTCTTCAACCTGATGCCTATCATTCTTCATTGCTTGTGATTTCTCATATAATTCCTTGATAGCTAAAATTTGTTGCTCTAATTCATGTAACTGAATCTTAAGAACATTTTGTCATTCACATTCAGGATAACCATCTTCATAAGCTTCATTTTGAGCAGCATAAAAATCATCATACGTATAGTCATATTGATTCCCAAGGTTTGGATCATAAGGGTATTCATTATCATAGGGATCATAGTACTGATCTGAAGGGGAAAATGGATAAAAAGGATGCTGATATAATTGGTAATACTAATGAAAATTGAGATTCATGGCTACGAGACCTCATAAAATTTATAAATATTCAAAACATGTGTGTTTCACATGAAAATAGTTGATAACAGTAAAATACCAGATCTGAATTTTTTTTGTAAACTACCTAAAAACTACAACTGAAAATTTAATGATGTTGAAAAGTGTTGTAATGATCTAAAATCAGATTTTTCAAGTTGTTAAATGAATTTTGATCTCAATTTTCAATTGTTTTAATTCATCAATAGTATTTTCGTCCCATCGGGTGTGCTAAAAATTGTTATCTCTCTTAAGTACACCCTTGTTAGGAGATGACAACAGGGGTTATAATCATGTCTTATCTCTCAATTCGATAGATACAATGGAAACACCTCAGGTTTGTGGCTATACCTACTATTGAGGCGAGTCTCTCATATCAAGGTCAGTTCCTTATTGATATATCCTAAACTATTTTTTTGGCTTTTTGAGGGTAAAAAGATTATTATAACTGAATTGAAATACAGTGATACACCAAATTGATTGGGGGATTTGACTGAGTACATGCACAATGAAATTGAGAATAAAATGCAGATGCATGAACCAATGGGTTTTAAGCCTGACCCTAAGGAAAACACTTGCAGTGTGTTGAGGGAGTAAATCACAACAACACAATACCTAACATGCACACTAAGACTGTATAGAAAACACAAAATTTGTAGCAAGGTAAGAGAATTGACTAGGGAATTAACATTCAAAAGAACTAATGGGAAGATACAGACCACTACGAAAAATTGGAAAGAAAATATTTGTTTCTCATCAAAGGGAAAAAATTGGCAAAAAATATGCTTCAACAACCATGTGTCAAAAACTTCTTCCTCGTGCCTTTCTAGTGCACACAATATATAGGAAAACTATTTCACCCAACCCATCCTAGAAATAGAATGCAGTCGGTACTTGCCCATGGATATTAACTTCATCCTTTAGCATGAATAAATAAAGAAATAAAAATAATCATGTTTTTACAATGAGTTATTAATAGCCTAAGTTCCAAAAATACACTTAGTCAAACTCTAGTTAACTACTCTATTTTAATACCATAAATAACTTGGGTGAATAAATTAGCTAACAATTATTTTTTCTTGCAGTGTAAGTCTCCTTTTGAAAGTGCATGATCTTTGTCTTCTTGTACATGATGTGACACGTGAATTCAACCACTTGCAAGGGTATTTTATCTTATCTCTGATATATATTCTAATAATGGAAAGTAAAGACACACTCATGTGTAAGAAAAATAATGCTTTTATTTTCTATACTTTGCAGAATAAATGACTCCCACTGTAGGGACCACCTAAACACATGAGTGTAGATCCAAATTTGTCTTCGTCCCCTTTTGTCAACTAGTGATCACAAGCAAAAATAAAAATAAAAAATTCCCTTTCCTCCTTATACGAGGTTTCCATGCAAATTTTAAGGTATCCTTGAGGATATTAAGGTAATCATTCCCAATTTTGGTATCTAAAATCTATCTTGACCATATACTACTTGGCTACCTCCATACTATAGTAAACCTATAGTGACATTCGGTCTTTCATTAATCATTTCATAGACTATAATATATAGTCAAAGCAACTAATAATAGGGGGAACCCCCTCTGAATGATGAATCACCCCTCCTGTAATGCCGCCAAAAGATGACGACGCGCCATAACAATTAATCCCGAAAATGCGACCAACTTTTTTTTTTGAAGACTCCTTACAGTTAGCCCCAAGTTCTAGGTTTATCCCTGATACAACATTGTTTTACAAGGATGTACTATAGGTATAAGTAAATAAAAAACTATATAAAATTAAATCAATAACAAGTTGAGAGAAATATGGTTTTTTTTGCAAATACAAAATTCTGTTAAAGGAGGCTTGTGAAAATTAGTGGGCAATTATTAGAAGGACATAGTTGATTATTGGATTGAAAAGTTATACTATACATATATAAAGAAGGTTGATAGTAAGTCAACGAAGTATAATACCTCTAGGACCACTAGTCTGAGACCCAAAAAGGAGACCTAATAGACAACGATACAAGCATGAATCAAGATGTGTTATGTGTAAAATAACATATTAAGAAATGACAAGGGTGAAAGTTGTAACAAAGTACTTATACAACGGAGAAAAAAATGAAAGTAGGATGTGTATGTAATCCTTAGTCGTTGGGATAACCCCAAACTATCTTACAAGATTAGAAGGACTAACTATAGCAGTTTGGTCAACTAACAAACTATTCCATTGTTTAAGCCTTGAAACCAATTAAAGTAAGTAACGGACAATATTAAATTGAATGTTTACTCAGTTTTCTCTATGCCTTTAAGTATGAAATTTCTGAAAATGACAAGTTACTTTGATTGATAGTACTGAAATGTATACCTTAATGATTAAAAACATAGAAGGGAGATAATTGTGAAAGTCGGTGTGGGCGCCATAAAATTTGAATTTGAGTTTGAAGACAAATTTGGGGTGGGTGGCTTTAATGGCCACCTGCCGAGCATGGAAATTTCCTCCTATTGCATGTGGACTAAACCACCTGGCTGCATGTTTCTCTTTCAATTATTTCACTTGAAAATTGCAAAGTCTATGCTCCACACAGCCGCGTGGCTTAATGAAGCAAATAAATGTGAACCTAACTCTGGACAGGGATTTTCAACAATCCCCGGGCCGCGTATTCAATCACTTATTTAGATTTTGCAATTCCATTGTTGTACAGTCATCCTCCTGCTGTCCCAGCCGTGTGAAGGCATTGTGGGAAGAATAAAACCGAAGTTATAGGTGGGTGACAGGCGGTTCGACTGGATTCATTTTTATTTTTTTTATCTTTTTCTTGTCCCTGGTGCGTGAGGAGGTCTGGAAATGGTGTATAGCACGGACTTCGGTGCGTGAGGAGGCAAGTTACCTCCACTTTCGTTGGGTGCTGCAAGGTGTGTGCATGGTGGGGATCCATAGTGGCACCTACACCGAGGGATAAGCAGTGGGGGCGCCTAAACCAGCAGCCATTTCAAACTATGTTGCTGTCTGTTCAGTATCGGATGCATCCTCAAAAAAAAAAAGGGATCCCCCTACCCAGATATTTATATCAAAATCGATTAAGGGACAGTGAGAGAGTGTAGAGGCGACCAGAGGAAGCTTCCTGCGTGTTTCTTCATGGGGACTTACCAGTTACACGGTGAGCTCGTGAAAGAGACTCACGGAGGTGGATATGTTTAGATAAGAATATATATGAAACAATACTTTGTTTTACAATCAAACAAGCACTTCCATGTGACCCCCCCATTTTATTAACAGGCTACTTGCAAGTTTTGTTATTCATTGGGGATCAAGCATGGAACATTGCAGATTTGTCAGGTTGCAAACTTGTTTGACATGGAGCATGGAGACTTGGCCGACCTATGTGGTAAGAAGCATAGTGACTTCCAGTGAAGGATCAGAAGCAACCAGCGTCCAAACACAATCACGGCTGTTTGGCGACCTCTGATTTTATACAGACCTGAAGCATCGACCAAGAGAAGAGAAACCCTGACCTGTACAGACAAAGGAAGAATTTGGCAATGACCTGTTGTTTATTTGACTGTGCATGGTTTTGTTTTTGTCCTGATCCGTGTGACATTTTTTTTTTATACACTAATATTAATATAATTCAATAAGGATAAATCCATTAGCTTGGGCATTACTTAGATATCAATTATATTGAAAGTATTAGTTTCCTAATAAATGAGAGGTGGGTAAGGAACTAACTAAGCTTATAATTTTTGTGTTAAAACCTCTTTCTACATATTTTAATAGGGATATTTGTATGAAATTTCAAGCGGATTTGATCTCCTTTTACAATTTGTAAATATATTTACAATGGTTTCTTAAATGAAGAAGCATAATAGAGCTAGAGCCTAGATGATTTCATGGTTATATTGATGGCTATTTAAAAACTTAAGTCCTTTCTTCAATAATACAAGAAGAGGAAATACACTAACATTCCACTTTTGAATACATCTCCTTTTAAGCAACAAAATGAGATCTAACATGTATATTCTTTTGTAATTTCTTCCCAACATTCCACAAAAGAATTCAACCACATTTCCAATAAATTTTAGAGTAAGAAATACTATCATTTCAATGCAAATTTTCCTTCCAAATCTTTTTACAACATATCCTACTTCATGTGGAAACAAATTTGCAATAATGGAAGCTAAAGAAAGTAAAGCAATATTACATTTTTCCTCCACTCAAGGTGGGTAAATACATGATGTTTTTACATTGTCAACAACAAGGTTCTTGTGCTCCAAGGTGTTCTTCATCCATGCTCCAAGTTCCAAGTATTTCAAATCACAATCAAGATAGGGGGAGAGGCAACACTCTCCTCCCAACCAAAACTCAATGGAGAAGAGAAGCAATCTCCTCCATTGACCCCCGAGCCCCAAACAAAACACAATGAAGGGTGGTCTCCAACTCAAGGCAACAACACTTGCTTCCACAATACAATTTTCTTCCCAAAATTCAAGGTTAAAAGAAGAAAACAAAAAGGAAACACAAATAACACAATACTTTTCACAACAAGGCTTTCATCCAAGCCAACAAGAAAATGAACCATGGGAAAGTTTTCCTTATGCCTCCCCATTGAGATGAGATGCCCATCCAAACCCTCCACAATAAAACTCAAGCCCCTATGACTCTTATGCCTCCCTCAAGTACCCCTTTTTCCTCCCATGCTCTTATACCTCCCTCCTCTTATGGCTCCCTCAAAGACAAGGTAAGAATGTGAACCTTCTTACCCAAGATGGGCATCCCTCTCAAACTCCCTCCACAATTTCCTAATTCTACTCTTATGCCTCCCTCATGAGTTTTCCCATAGACCTCTCATACACTACACATTAAGCATTCTATCCATTTTTCCACAATACACAAAGTAAACATACATTCTCCACAAATTTAAGCTTAGAAACAACAAAAATGAGAAAGCAAAAAGGGAGAAGGTTTCCTACCTCTCCATTGGAGAAGCCTAAACCAAGAACTTTTTCCAAGCTCCCTTCAAAACAATCCCAAGCATGCAAGTCCAAGTTCCTTATTTTTCTTTCTCCCCCAATCTTTTCTCTCCCCCAAAAGAAAAAAAGAAAAGAACTCTTCCACAAAAAAAACCTCCAACCCCCTCAACAAGAGAGGAAGTTTCCATAAATAGACAAAAGGGAAGGGTGAGAGTGATGTGGCTCCTTGTAGGATGCCACATCACACATCCTCAAGACCACCTCCTTTTAATCAACTCAAATCCCAAAACACCATAAATGGGTGGTTGGGTTGAATGACATCTCTTTTCCACATCCATCCCTTCCTATGTGTCTTAAGGCACAATTAAATGCAAAAGGAAGACAAGTGCACTCCAAAGTCACATTTCCCTTCCCAAAACAATAAATAATCCCCTTTTTGGCTTCCCAACTCATAGATATGGTTGGTAAGGAGTTTTGGGAAGTGTGGGACAAGTTCAACTTGTTCCACAAGTCCCCCAAAATTTCCCTAAATCTCAAATTCGAGATTCAAAGGATTTAGAGTGGTCAACACTCAAAACCAAGCAATCAATACATGAGGAAACACAAGGCTCAAGGAGCCAACCATCAAAATTAATTACACCCACAAGACTTCCCTCCAAAACTTAAAAAAAATAAAACAAGATGTTACATTAATCTAAACATACTTAGCAAAAGTAATTTAAAAAAAAAACATCACAATTGAAATCACCTACTAAAGTAAGTTAAAACAAGTAATTAAAATTCTTACCCCCTTGGTCACATTCGAAAATTTCCCCCTCATGGAATTTTTTCTTAATACATAAAAGAATAAAGGTAACACAATACAATTTACTAGTTGCCTTGACGACCAAATGTTGTAACCACCTGACATCATGTTGTGTTTGGTTCCCAATCCCCCTCATGGTTGTGATCATGTTGTGTTTCCTGCAAAATGCAAAATACCTCCTTCGGCCTTGCGGCAATGTTAAAATGTCCAAAATAATCATATGCATGAAATTTATTAACATCTATACGTAATTCAATTATCCATTATTCCAAGGTTTAAATCACAACTTAATTATGCATTTCATCATTATCCAAAGTTATAGTAATGTAAATTCAACAACTACATTCTATTTAACATGGCGAAGAAATCCAATGTTAGAACACATGCAATATATCCATATAAAAATAATATCAGTATCCGATAGTCTGTCCATGAGCCGATGTAGATCATACTAAAAACAAAATCCAATTATAACCCAAATGCGTCTACTCACAAAACATCATGCTAATCAACGTAAGTATAAATCATGTCCATATCCAAAAGTCTGCATAACTCAAAATGATAATCAACTACATGTCATAGGGAAGTCATGGGCATTACACCTCGTTTATTTTCGAAAGTCGAATGCTTAACTATGATGGGTTATGGTTTGTGGATATTTGAATGAATTTCGTGTGTATATTTTGAACTCTACCTGAGTTGGCTAACTCACTGTTGGGTTACGTAGGAAAAAACTTTGGAACCCTAAATCATTTTATTATTTCACTTGACTCGTTGAGGGGCTGGAAAATCCATGCAAATTTTATTCCGTGGCCATTGGAGGTTTTTGAAGCTCTGAGTCTGCGTAGCTCGACCCTTGCATTCCATGATCCTAGATCGTCAGTTTGTACTTCTATCAGCTCGTGGTAAAGCTCTGGTTCTAGAGATTTCTCGCTGTTAAGCTGAGTTCCTTGACTCTTTTGGGTCAGCCACCATGGAGAAGATAAATCTTTGTTTCTGGTTCTTTCCTCACGTTATTTACGATCTTCTGCATGTTCACTATAAATCTATACTTCAAGATGCATTACGTGATCTGGGTTAGATTTATTCTTTTTCTGAGAAATTGGGGTTTCCATATCGATCTTTGGAGCTTCTGAAATTGTTACCTGTGACTTTACGAAAAGAAAACTCTAGCTTTGGATGAATATTCATTGCTTTGTTAAAATATGGGTGCATCTAAATGAACTGCTTCAATTAAACAATATGAAAATTTGGGGCTTTCTTCCGAAAGGTGGGTCATGATTTCGTTATTATTTATTTGCGGAAATTATGGCCACGATCCTTTTGGGTATTTCATTTCTTCCTCAACCCAGTTTAATATCAATTAACTCGTGTATTATGTAGATCAAGTTTTGAATCTATAGCTCGATTCAAACTCATAATGGGGAACTTTTGTTGTATTTTCTCTTGGTGATTGCCATTATTTGTGATTGAGCTCCTTGTCCTAAACGACTCTCCATTTATGATGTTAAAACCTATATTATCAAGCTCACTGCTTGGAAGTTGCTCATTCCTATTGATCGGATCACTTGGAGCTTATGGGGGTTCAAATATTAAACTTTGTTGATTTCGTCTTGCAATGGGTTAGATATTTTTTGAAGCTCTTTGAGCATTTGGTCTATGTATTCCATAATGGATAAAATCTCCCTTGTGGGTTCTTTACATTCTTTGCATTGGCTATACAAGATCTTTACGTATTAAGCCTTTTCGTGATCACTATATCTTATTTATGCACTTTCACTGATAAAAACGAACCGTGTTTACTGTGGAACTTCCTGAAAACACGCCCTTCACTACTTCTTCGACTTTTTTGAATTAGCTTTTAAGCATTTGAGATTTGTTATATTCTTTAATTATAGTATTTCTTTGAGACCATATAAACTATTTGGAGCTTTTTTTGTCGCATTTCGAGCAACTATTTTCAGTTACAAAACTCTGTTTTTCAAAAATTGGCATGGTCGTTATTTTTTTCCCGAGAATAAATTCGTAGCTTGATATGAGATCATGCATCTGGGTTGGAAGCCGTAATTTTACAAGATTGGCATTTGCTGTGTGAAATTTATTATAATCTTGATACCTATTCTTGATCCTTTGATGTGCCATGCTTTGCATTCTCGTTTTTAGTAGGAATTTTAGCCAGCAGTGCATATTCAAACAATGCATTCTTCCTTTTGATAGAATATGTGTTCACAAGCCAATGTCAAAAATGATTTCACCATTTGATGTATTGTGCATTATTCATTCCTTTGAATTTCTATGTTGGAATGTTTCTTTTGATTTTGTGTCAGATATGTTTTCTTTGCCAACGTCATTATCTAATCTGATTTACCAGAAATTGATACAGTTTTTCCCTTTTTTGACTTGATGAGCATTATCTTTATAAAACAACTATACCTCGCTTGATAGTTTGCCTGAAACTTTAAACAATCCTTTTCTTGATATTTGCATTTGAAAATGCATGAGTTTGTAGCAGAATCCTTTCTGTATTATTTTTGCAATGGTGTTGTTTTTGAATTTATGAGAAACACTTATTTCTAAGACCAATTATGTTTTTCAACAGCTTACTTGTCTTAACATCGAGATAGTCTCTATATCATGCATAATTGGGTTACATTTCATTTTCATCTTACTGTAATATGATCTTTTGTTGACGAGAATTTCCTTGCCTTTAGAAATCATGTGAAGAGGAAGCCCAGATTTGTTTCTGTATCATTTTGGCTGATTATAAAGCTTTCCTAACTTATGATTTTCATCCTAAAATGTTCGTATGGGAACCTGATTGAATCTGCAATTGATGAATGGTAACATGCATTCCTTGATCAGCAGTGAACCTTGTTTCTTATCATTCTGGAAATGAAATTATAACCTTTGTAACATGATCCTTTAGCGGATTTGATTACGAAAAATAATCCATTACTTACAGCATTTATTTATATTATTCTCTGAACTTATTGTGAAGACATGTACCTGAAATCTGAAACTCCATGTATAGATGTTTTCCTTTTAATGCATACAATACAATCTGGTCTATTTAATAAGCCTGGGCATTGTTAGATAACTACATCCTTCTTGTACACTAAAATTGTACATTTGACATGAAAGGACTTGTCTTCGTTTTCAAATCCAGAGTTTTCTATTTGGAGCATAATGCAATTTTGTACTTTATATATGATCTTTTACTTTGTTCAGGATGTACCTTGTGATCTTTGTTTCCCTGTGGTATCCATTCTGAGGTTGCATTCTACATTTACTCATTTCTCTAATGTATGATTTCACAATCATGTTCATGAAAGTTTAATTATCTAAAACTATGAATGCAAGAGAATGATGTAATGTGGAGCTCTGACAGACTGTTGTTTTACTTTTCAGAAACCTGCCGAGAATGAAATGGAGAGTAGGAAGAGAAAGCTGAAACCACTTTTTTCCAGAGTTATTCCCACGACTTGTGTGGGTTCCATGTACTTAATAATTAAATGAGAATTTATTCATGTGATGAGCTATAAATTTATCTATTTTGCATTATTCTTTCACTTACATGATGTAAAATAAAAAAATTACAACTCATACACTATAGGAACATTTCATTTAATCATAATTAATGAACTTAAGATAACTGGTAACAACTAAAAAGTTTACAAAGATAAGCTAAAACCTACTTCATCCCTGAACTGGACTATCCCTTTGTAAGCTTTAGGCTGTCCATCTTCTTTTGATTGTGTCCTTCCCATTTGTGGGAAGATCCTATCACTTTTCCGGAGGGATTTCATGTAATTTTCATGACGTAGATGTCATGGAAGGACATGCTAAAGAGAAAAAAGGCATTCTAAAACTGGTAAAGCATCATTTCACTTCTCTTATCTCCCTTAGTTTCATCCATCAATTTCTTCCATCTTAAACAAAGTTTCGAGTTTCCCATTTTTTCACAAGTGTAAAATTTTCAACAATTCTTTCGAAGTAGTTTTACAAGACTAAGTTACACCTCCTTCAAACATGATGCTAAAGATTCTTGAGGTGATTCTTTCTAATTAGTTTTACAACGAAATATACAACACCCTATGAGAAGAATTTTGAAACAATATCCTTTGAATCATGTTCTAACATCACTGTAGACAACAAGAAACACTATCACTCTCATTACATTATTAAGTAGTATAATTATACAACATGATTATTTTGATCTTTAAATAAAATAGATGGTAGTTTAGTTATAAAACTTACTCAAATATGAAGAATATTTCTACGTATCTAGTGACTGACGGTATTCCTACATTGTAGATCAATCCCTTACAAATAAGGTATGACTATATCTATTAAAATAATATCATAATGGTCAATTGGATATTTTAAAAGTTGTCATGTTTATTGGCCATTTGAAACACCACGAACTAAAAGACAACATGAAAGCCTTGAGTTAATATCAAAATTAAAAAAATGTTGGTAAAATAAGTTCTCTTAATGATAATACATTGAATCATAATTCAAATAATATTATGAACTCTAGGAAATAAATCAATACGTAAGTTACAGTTGAATTTAGATGTTGTAGTTGCAATAACCCTCGTAGACATACATGTAAAATGTTGAAGTATAGACAAGACAAGAGAAATGTTTGACATAATGCCTCAAAGAGAAGTGTTTGCATGAAACATTGATTTTTGGCTATGAAAACAATGGATTTGTTGAAACAACATTAGAAACATTCAAGTAAATGCAATTGGAATATTTACATAAATATTCCACATCCTTTGTTAGCATTTTACTTTCTTGTGCCAAAATGGGTGTTTGGAACAAGGTGTGGATATTCATAAAACATAAATGATATAGGGATTTTTTTTAGATGTTGTGGTTAGAATTTCATTGGTACAAATACATGCAAAATGTGGAAGCATAAATCGGAAAATTGAATTTTTGACTGAATATTGAGAAAAGAGGTGTTCACGTGGACGATATTGATAGCTTACTATGCAGAAAATAGATATATTGAAAAAGGATTTAGAAAATTATGAGAAAATACAATTATAAGATTTAAAGCAAAATTCCATAAAAAATTTTATCATCCTACCTAACTAAGCCAAAATGGAGGCTTTGGAGCAAGGTATGGACATCCATAAAAGTGTAATAAATGATAGAGGAATTTTGTTAGATGTTGTGGTTACAACTTATCTAGTAGACATGTATACGAAATGTCTAAGCATAGACAAGGCAAGTGATTTTTTTTATTGAATGATTAGAAGAGATGTGTTTGTGTCAACAACATTGATCGCAGGTTATGCAAAAAATGGTTATGTTAACAAGGATCTAGAAACTTTCAAAAGAATACAATTGGTAAATTGAAAACCAAATTCAACAATCTTTTTAAGAATCCTACCTTCATGTGCCAAAATGGGGAATTTTCCCCAAAAAACTTTAGTAATGATGCAACATTTCTTTCGTCAAACATCTATAAAACATTGGGCTAGTGCTGTGAGGTTCAAATGTTAATAAGACTAATGACAAATAGAGGAATCAAAAATACCTCATGGTGTCATTAGATTGAAGGCAAAAGAATGATACATTCTTTTTGTAAAGGAAACATCATCCTTAGATAAAAGAGACCTATGTAAAGATGAAGAATTTGGCTTGGGAGATGAATACAATAGTGTATTATTCAGATTTAAGACATGTTTAGATTCAATACATTTACTTAAAATATATTTTTCATATTCAAGCATAATGAGTTAAGAAATATTTATGGAAAGATAAAAGTAACATACAACCAGTAGTGAAGGAAAACATCATCTTACTTTCATGCATTGAAGAGAGTCCAAACCTAATGGATTAAAAAGAAACAGACCTGGAAAAAAAGGAAAGTAAGAAGAAATGACATGAGACAAAGAAATATAATATAAGAAAAATGAAAAAAGAAAACTACAAGAAGCTCTACATATACAAAATAACACATAATCATTTGCAACAAACAAACCTTCCAGCACATAAATCTTGGAACAAATTTTTTTAAAAAATAACCTTTTACAGTTACATCTTATTACCATAATTTTTTTCCATAATTCAGTGCTAAATGCTTTTATATTTTCTGTTGGTAATCACCTAAAATACATTTTATTCAATACAAATGAATCTTAGTCAGATCATATGTACCTATATGAGATATTTAGAATAAGGCATATAGATCTATGAAACAATAATTGAAAGTAGCTTTCCATCCAATGTTATGAATGTGAATGTCCTGATAGACATGTATGTAAGATTTGGAATCATTTAGAAAGCATGCAAAATGTTTGAAAATATTAATCATTGCGGTCTAATGGAATGTTTTGATATAACTATTATTAGGATTGTAATTGTCACATCACTATATTTTTTTTATACATGGAATACTATGTTAGAGAATGTCTAATGTCAATCATAAAATTAAATAAAAACCCATATTTTGTTTTTCTAAACTCGAATGCAATAAAATATGTCATGCGAAAGCATTATTCTTAAAAACTCTGTCAATTTCGTCATGTAATTGTCAATGTAAAGGTATTAGCTATTAATAGGTCTTCGTAAACATGCTTTTTAATCCAACTCTAATAACTACACCTAATAAAATACACAATATTATTATAATCAATATCGATATTTTTCATACCATGAACTAAATGGATTTATAACATTAAACAATTGACATATTAAGTCTCTAGTGTAAGCAATAACTTTATCACATATACCAAACATTACTCTATACCTCCCAATTTATCACATTCAAGACATCTAATTTTTTTAACATGCACCAATACATATTACATAATGATTTCAATATTTTTGCATAAACTCTAAACTTATAAGTCAATAATGAGAAGTTACAATTTCATATAGGTGATGCCATACAAAATATTGATATTGACAATATCATATTCATCTCTTTTCTATGCTTTCACTATATGCAAAAAATACACCTCTAATCCTAATTTACATTTTCTAGTGTACTCCCACCTTATGCTAAAGTGTTATATTTGAAAAAAGGTATGAACATCCATAAAATCATAAAAGAAAGAGGAATTTTTCTAGATGTTGTAGTTGCAACTTCCCTAGTAGAAATGTATACAAAATATTGAAGCATAAACAAAGCACATGAAATATTTGACATAATGACTTAAACAGATGTGTTCTCATGGATAGAATTGATTACAAGTTATGCAAAAAATGGATTCATTGAAAAGGATTTAAAAAATTTCAAGAAAATGTAATTTTAAGGTTTAAACCTAAACTCAAAAACATTTGTATGCATCCTACCTTCCTATGTCACCATGGGGGATTTGGAACAATATCTATACATCCATAAAACCATAAAGAATAGATCAAAAATTTCACATGAAATTTACAGCCACTCCGGTATATATGAATGCAAAATTTGGAATAATAGACAAGGCGCATGAACTATTTGATATATCCTTGAAGAGACGTGTTCTCATTGAATTAGGACAGTTCCAACTACATCTAGGACACTTGAAACTACATCTTCCAATAACTTATTTTCATTATACCTCAAAATATGTCTACACGCTACTCTAGATATCCAATTTTGGGAGAGGCCAGGAGGATGCTGGAAAAGGTTGTATAGTTTATCCTCAAACAAAAATTTCTCCACTTTTTAACAAACGATATACATTTATCTCTTTGGCAGAGTTACCTCAATCATGTCAAGAAGCACTAGAATTGATGTCAACATTTAAGTTATTTTCTTCTAGAATCAGTGATGCAATAAAGAAAATAAATACAATTTTCATTAATGTAGCTTGATTCTAGTCCCGGAATGCAATGCTTACTAAGATTAAATTCTGTAACAATATAGACATTTGTTTTATACATTCATCTTAATTTTGTATGTAAGTAAGGTTTGACTACAAACGATTGATGAATTTAACATCTTATATATTAGCCGATGTTTCTCTATCATATGGAATATTAAAATATTGCATCAAACTGTTCGACAAAATATCTCAATGAATTTCACTCTTAATTGAGAGCCACCTTCTTGCTTCAGGAGGAATGGAACAGTCGATGTTATTAGAGAAGATACGTAAATGGGAGATCATTGCGGCCAAACAATATTTCAGCCATTTAGGGAATATCTCACATAACTTTCAATTAAGAACTTCAAGTTACGATTGGAAGAGGTGTTATGTGTTCCCGATTTACACAATCTATAGGGATTGCAGATTGTTGATGTTACAAATTATCTTAGGAAAGTAGTGGTCATGAAAGAAAATATCACTTTTTGTTTCGAAGGAAATATGAGTGGAACCATAATAAAAAACAAAAATACCATTTGTGAGGGTAATTGCACATTCAATGGCACATTTTGGACAAAAAAATTTATTCATTCAGGAATATTTGTTGGTGATTAAATTTTTTTTCCAATACAATTTTTCGAACGAATGATTTCAGGAAAACTAGAGTCAACTTGAAAAATAAAAAATGGAAAATCCGAACCAAATGAGGTACAAACAAAATTATTTCATAAAATTGCCAAAGAAGTCTTTTTTGTGGGCTTGAGGCGTTACCAAAATTTTTATTTTTTAATAATAATGGAAAGGAGAAAAATAAAAAATCCCATGATTCAAACATTTTGTAGATAATCACGGATCAAGTGTCAACATTAAGGTAAAATTCACAACACATTGTACAAAAAATTAAACAATTCATAAATTCTAACAAAATAAATAACAATTAATTACACATGTAATAAAAAATCTAAATAACCAAACAAACAACTCATAACCTAGATTTGAAATGTCTTGTGTCTTGAATTTTTTACTTGTTCAACATGAATATCCTTGTTGTAACCAAACCAATAACATGAGTGGAATAAAATAACAAATAGTGCTTAATTCATTTTTTAAAGGATTAATAAATTTATTAGCTTCTTCTGTTGTTTTCGATACATATATATTTCACTCCAAGTTAGCTTCGATGGCTTTAGGTTGTTTCACACATAGCACCATATTACACTATTTCACATTAATTTTTGAACAAAATTTTTTAAATGCAGAAATCAAACTGGATAGATAGGATTCAACGTTTACCACTTGGAAACAAAACCAAAATAATAGTATACAGTACTCAAAAGATGGACAGTATAATGGAGAGCTCACATCTACCCTCAATTAAAGTTGGAGTTATAGTATATTATATCATAATATTGGAGGAAAACTAAACTACATTATTATATTGATAATTTCATACCTCTATACTTTTTAAAATTACATCTCTATGCTTTTTGAAATTAGAGTCCTGTTTTATGAAAAAATTACCACAAATATTTCAGAATCTAATTACACTGAACAATATAAATGTGGACTATTGTCAGTATCTTACAACCTTAAGTCCAATCTTTTGTACTCTATGTTATTTGTAAATCTTGGACTTAAACTATTATTATTTTTTATCCCTTGTAGATAACTTTATCTAACTTCATGCTCTAAGTTATTTAGGTTTTATGAACTATGAAAAATTTACTTTATTGAACAATTTTTTTTAGCAATATCATTACTTTGGAAAGGTTAGATTTATCATTTTGTGGTTTAGGAATGCTTGCTACCAACTTTAGCCAACTTAGATACCTAAATTTTTTGTCAGCAAATGTAATTGGGAGATTTAAAGCCATATTCCATAACCTTATCAAGCATCCTACCATCCTATACCAAAATGGGCGCTTGTGAATAGTTTATGGACATCCATAAAACCATAAATAATATGTAAAATTTGTAGAAGGCAGAAAGGAGAGAAGAATGTGGATTGAAGTAATCTACCCACACTTGTTTTATTATGAAGAAGTGCGTACAATATATAGGAGAAATAATCAACTACATTCCCCTAAACTAAAGGAGGAAGATTTGGATGAAGGAGAGAGAATAATGGAATACATGAAGGAGGAGAAAATAAAGGGATAAAACAGAACAAACTCTCCTAAAAATATAAACTATTCAACATATTCTAACATTCCCTCCCTTATTACATTATTCTTGCAAATGTGACCCCTAAAAAGTTCAAATTTAACTTTGCCAAGAGATTTAGTGAGAATGTCGGCAACTTGTGCTTCAGTAGGACAGTACTGGAGCTTAATTTGATGGTTCAAGATGTGCTCTCGAATGAAATGGCAGTCAATTTCAATATGCTTTGTTCGTTCATGAAAGAATGGATTCTACACGAGCTTCAACACACTCTGATTATCGCAATAGAGAATACGTGACTATTTTTCAGGAATTCCCAGGTCATCCAAAATGTAGCATATCCATATCACTTCGCACATAGCTCCTCATGTAGCATCATATTTTGCCTTTGTGGATGAGATAGAAACAACATTCTACTTCTTGCTTATGCGCGAGATAGGTCTAGATCCAAGATGAAATATGTATCATGTAGTTAACTTCTTGTCATCAACAGATCCAATGTGGTCTTAGTTGATGTATCCCTGTAAGAAGAATTGATCATTCTTCTTATATTCCAGACCATAATTAGTTGTTCCTCAGACATATCTCAAAACATGATTTTCTGTATTCCAGTGACATTTCTTCGGCTCCTGCATGAACCTGGAAAGAGAGCTGACAGCATAGCAGAGATCTGGTCTGGTATAAGTCAAATAGATGAGCCCTTCAACAAATTGATTGTAGAGAGTAGCATCTGCTTGAGGTGAGTCCTAGAATCTTGAAAGTTGTAATCCTTTTTCCATGGGAGTGGATATATGTTTACAGTCAGATATTCTATACTTTTCCAAGAGTGTCTTACTGTACTTTATCTGGGAGGCAAAAATGTGATGCTCCTTTTTCCATATCTCAAAGCTAAGATAGTAATGTAGTAGCCCCAAATTTGTCATGTCAAAGGTTCTTTTGAGATCATTATTTACAATATCAACTTGATCTTTTGAACTCCTAGTGATCACAAGATCATCTACATATACAACTAGAATGAAAATTTCTTTCCCTACCTTCTTTATATACAAATTCAAATATGAGGGGCTATGAGTGAACCCATGCTGCAAAATGTGATCATTGATCTCGATATACTATGCCCTGGGAGCTTGTTTCAGTCTGTAAAGTGATTTGATGAGACGACATACCTTCTTAGGCTGCTATTCATCAACAAAACCTTCAGGTTGGGTCATGTATACTTCTTCTTTCAGATCATCATTTAGAAAAGCACTCTTGATGTCCATCTACTGAAGTCTCCATCCTTTCTATGCTGTAAGTGCACAAACTACTCTGATGGTCTTCATCTTTGCAGTGGGTGCAAAGGTTTCTTCATAGTCGATGCATTATTTCTGAGAATATCCTTTTGCTACAAGTCATACTTTATGTTTGTCGATTGATCCATCTACCTTTTATTTTGTCTTGAAAACCCATTTACAGCCTCTGGGTTTCTTTCCTATAGGAAGATTGACAAGTTCCCATGTCCAATTTTTCATGAGCGAGTCATATTCTAAATCCATGGCTTCCTTCCACTAAGGTTGATTGAGTGCGTCATGAACATTATCTGGCTTGGAGCTATTCATCAATGAACTCATGAGTACAAAGTTTACCTCATTTCTTGTTTTGACTCCGGATGATGTATCTAGGAGTTATTACAAATGTGAGTCCTTGATAGTGATTTATACCCACTTCAGACGAGAACTTGGCTTCTTTTGAGAAGAACTGTGTCATTGCCATGTGGATTGATGTGGAGTCACGTTCTCCACTTCTCCAAGGTCAAAAAATAGTTGTCCTGACAGTATTTCTTTTCTCTGAGTAGTCTCCTCTAGCTCATCATCTTATTCAGAGACTAATCGATGAGATGTGGTTGGAAGTGGATCTTCTATTGATATTATTGAGTCAAAGGATGACTCATCACAAACCACGTCCTGACTCTCATATATTTTCTTTGTCTCAGGATCCATGAGATGATATGCCTTTAAGGTAGTACTATAGCCAAGAAGGATACACGAGAGTGTTTTTGGCTCTCTCTTCTTTATCTTTAGAGATGGGACATGCATGTATGCTGTGCAACCAAATAATAAAAAATGAGAAATTGATGGCTTTCTACCACTCCATACCTCTTCTGGCATTTTTTTCTATAGAATATTTATCGGTGCCCTGTTGAGAAGATATAAAGCCATTTGTACTGCTTCAGCCCAACAGCATTCTCCTAGCTTTGTAGTTGATAGCATACAGCGAGCCATCTCCATCACTGTGTTATTACAATGCTCAACAATGCCATTTTGCTGGGGTGTATAGGGAGTAGTCAGGTGCTACTTAATGCCGTGTTGGTTTAAGAAGGCCAATAACTTCTTTGATGTGCATTAACCCCTCGATTTGAGTAGAGTAGAAGAAGTGGTTGTCTGGACTCTTTGACAACATGATGATAGAAGTTCTGCAAGTGTTGAAGAACCTCACTTTTCTTCTTTAGGAAATATACCCACATCTTTCGAGAGTGGTCATCCACGAATAGTTGGAAGTACGTGTATCCTGAAAAAAAAGTAGGTAATGGCCCACTCAAATCAGTATGAACTACCTCCAGACACTTCTTGGCATGGAATTTTCTCACTTGAAATGGATCTTTATGTTGTTTTCCTGCAAGACATCCAAGGCAAATAGGAAAGGAAATGGACAATTTGGGTAGTCCATAGACCATTGCTTTTAAACTCATCTGGTGAAATGAACTAATCGACAAGTGTCCATATCTAAAATGCCATAGGGCAGTTGATTCTATTGTTGAAGCATATAAAGCTACTGTAAAAGATGAAACAATATATAAATAAAATAACTTATCTTTTACAGAATATTTAGCAAGAACCGTACCTTTTTGGTATATTAAGCATGATTTAATGCCATTTTGAACAAGAAATTCTACCTTAAGGTGATGATTCAAGATCTGAGTAACTGATAATAGGTTGCTAGTCAAGCCAGGAACATATAGTACCTTTGTAAGTGTACATTTTCATGGTCCCAGAGGAATGGTGACATTCCCTATTCCTTTTGCAATGTACTTTTTTTCATCCACTATCCAAATTCGATCTTCAATTGGTTGTTTGTGTAGTGAATCAAACAGCTTCTTGTCACCTGACATATGCTTGCTTGCACCGGATTCTATGAACCAAACTTTATTCATGGGCTGAGAAGTTTGAGAGATGAGTACAATATTCTTACTACAATGGGCTCCTTCTGATGTCTCCTCATCAGATTCATCATCTTCTTGTTGGGCTGCGAGATGTCCCTTGTGCTTTCTCCAACGAGGAAGTCGTTTGGTCTTTTGAAAATATTCACGCCTGGATGTGCTTGTATGGATTGAAGACTGCTATTTCAAGCTATTATGTCAGCTGTGATAAGTGTCCTCAGTATTGGTTCTACATATGTGACACAATCTCTTTGACTTTTGATCTTTCTGTTGTTGTTTGGGTTGCGTTGGATTTGGCTTCTCTGGGGGGCCCTTCCGATTCTTTTGGCCATGGTAAGGCTTGAAGAACAAGGCTTTATCCCAAGACTCCACATGGGATGAAGTGATGGCCTCTTTCTACTACAGAAAATTCACAAGCTCTTCGAATGTCAATGTTTGTTTAGACACATTCAGTGTCATAACAAGAAATTGAAATTGAGAAGGGAGTGCTCTCAAGGTGATTGCGACAAGAAGTTTATCATCCACCATTTCATTAAGCACTAATAACTTTGATCTCATCTCAGCCACGCGACGTAAGAATTCCTCCACTTTCTCATCGGACCCCATAGAGAGGGTGTGCAACTTTGACTAAAGATGAAGTATCTTCATCTGATTTTTGGCTTCATAAATGGTTGCCAACTTGTCCCAGGCCTCCTTGGGTTTCTCCGCATTCCTAACATGCAGTTGCACATCATCACTAATACTGAGCATTATCAGCATCAAGGCTTTAGCACTAGCCATTTCATCTTTTATTAATTCATCAAGGGTTGTGGGGGCAGACACAAACCCTGTGAAAAATCCCCATAATCCTTCAAACTGAAGGATTGTCTTCATTTTTGTCTTCTAGGCTGCAAAATTAGACCCTTTGAGCAACTGAGCATCAGACAGAAGTAACTTCGGAGAAAACATCATAATATTTTTTTTTTATTTATTTATTTGAAGAGTTATTACTACCTTCACTCACTGATGCGAATTACTAGCTCGTAGATGCTCACGATGTTCATGTGCTATGAGATGGCGATGCTTTGTAGAGTGTTCTACTTCATCATCACAGTTGGCATCGTACCTGACTTCTAATTCTTCACGTACTCACTTTTCTTAGCAGCTGACATCGAAAAGAAAGTATTCAAGAAGTCCTTCTAGAACTAGTTTGTCGAATGCTAGATTGTCGGTATTCTAAAGCTCGTTTAGCAAAGTAAAGTAGAACTTAGAGCTCTCAGGGGATTCTTCACGGTGTTCTCTAACTGGCGAGTTAATATTCTAGATTTTAGCTATGGCGACTGTGTTATTGACACTCTCAATCAAATTGTTGACACTCGACATTCGACGAAGTGTTGTATGATCTGCTTTCTGTCCTTCGTTGTCTTGGTGGAAAGGTCTATTCCAGACACTAATGGCACTATATATATATATATATATATATTTTAAAATATGACCTTCAGGCTTCACAATGCTAAATTGTTCTCTTCTTGAGCCACTCTCACTCTTCACATGGGATTCTACACATTACATGCAGCTTTCAACTTCCACACAAGCTGAGAATTATCTACACAGCAGCACACATCCATGCAGATTGTTGTTTCTTCTACAAAAAAAAGACAATGATGCAAATTCTAGCAGCTTCAGACTGCTTTAATTCCTCCACGCAGCATGATATTCTTTGCACTGTTTTTTTGAATGTCTACAATCACGTAGCAGAAGATATAATAACCTCCACGCAGGTGAACAACCTTTCCATGTTGAGCTTGTTTTGTATTGGCTGCAGCAAATAAGTCAAAATACATTAAAAAAATGGATTCCCATGTTTTTTTATCCTTCCTTCCATGCAGGTTTCTAGGATAGTAGCAGCAGCAAGATCAATATATAATTCCCATGCATATTCAATCTACTACAGGCTACTTTAACTCCTCAGTTCCTCCATGCAGTAGGTGGTTGGATACACTTTTCAGTGTAGAAAACAAGAAACAAAACATATGTAAGAAAAAAAACAACATTTAAAATTTCTACGTTTTAAAAACAAAACGTTTTCTCTTGTCTTGCGTAGGTTTAACAAAAAAAAAATTCTCCTCTCCACACATAGCTCTCCAACTTTACGATGGAACAGTCCTTTCTCCACGTGAGCCTCTTATAGATTGAAGACTTCTTCCAAAGGTAGAGATCAAGTAGGCTCTGATACCAAACTGTAGGAGGCAAGAAAGGAGAGAAGAATGTGGAGTGAAGTACTCTACACACACTTGTTTTATTATGAAGATGTGCATATAATATATAGGAGAAATAATCAACTACATTCCCCTAAACTGAAGGAGGAAGATTTGGATGAAGGAGAGAGAATAATGGAATACATCAAGGAGGAGAAAATAAAGGGATAAAAAAGAACAAACTCTCCTAAAAATATAAAATATTCAACGCATGCTAAAAATTTTTGTCAAATGTTGTGGTTGCAATTACCCTAGTAGTAATATATGTAAAATGTTGAAATATAGACAAGGCAAGTGAATTTCTGGATAAAATTCCTCAAAGATATGTGTTCTCATGGAAAAAGTTGATTTTATACCTACATCACACCATAAAGTATGTAAGGAATGTGTCAGATGAAGTTACAACTACCATGGTAGACATGTATGTAAAATTTGGAACCATAGAAAAAGCACATGAACAACCTCAAAGATATATGTTCTTGTGGAATGCCATGATAATATGATATGAAAAAATCGATCTTTTGAGAAGCATTTAGAAATTTGAAATAAAATACTATTATCCTGGGTGTAAATACAAATTCCACAACCTTTGCTTGTGTTATATGTACATGCAAAAACACATTTTAAGTGGATGAGGATTGTAAATAATTCAATCACATGAATATCCCTTATTGCATTACACTTTTAATTGATTATTATGTGAGAATGGTTGAGCTTCTTTCCCGTTATGGCTCTCTTAAGGACACCCTCAAAATTTATCACTAAGATTCCAATTACACTTTTATTTTTCCTTGCCTTTCATTTCTTTCTATTTCAAAATATATAGCATGTTTCAAATATGGGAGACTCTTTAATTCATGCAGAAAAAACACTTGAATCTGTTTTATTAAAGTTTTTGTTACTATTATAATTATAATAAATATAATAAAAATGTCCCTTCTACTAATATAGTACTTGATTGGTTGTAAGATCCATATGTTTTCTTGATTTCCTCTCCTCATATCTGACTTAACTACTATAAATAGTTATAAGATCTAAATGTTTTCTTGATCTCCTGTCCTCCTATGTGACTTATTTTTTTTACTATAGATAAAAGAGGGTTAAGGGGACCCTACCCCATACAGAAGATGGAGAAAAATATAGGAAATTGAGGAACAAACAAAGATACCTCTACCAATCACAAAGCACATCCAAAAAACATTATAAACACAAAACTAACAACAACAACAAAAAAATGAGAAAAATATCTCAACACTAAGACCCCTTCCCTTTATATCTTAACTGCATCTTAAGTTGGGAGATAGTCCCTTAATTTTTCCTACTCAAAAATTTAGATTTTCATTTCCATTATTATTGATTGGAATCAAAACTTCAATTTGCTCCATTAGATATTGGGACCCTCATAAGGAATCCATTTCATTATTTCTAGCTTGTTTCACTTCCACATATTCTCAATCATCCAATTTTATAGAATTAGAGTTAAAATTACAATCTTATGGGACATTCCCAACCAAGTGTTTAGAATGAGAATTCTTCCACCATGATTTTTCTACCATTAATATGTTTACTTATGAAGTGACAATCGGAAGCTAAATGGCCAAGAGTGAAACTTGTTCTACACCTAAAGGGATACCCTTCATCGTAAAAATTTTGAATCCAAATTCTATCCTCAATTTTGAGTTCAATAGTGGCATGGAAGAAATCCAAATATTCCATATCTACCAAGATTCTATCATATGTAGTGTGCTAAAAAATTCGCTATAGTGTTACCACTAGCGATTAAAAAGCTTTCCAACAAAAATTGAAGGGGTAGATATGGTAGATGAATCCACACCGGCTTAACACGGAAGGTATACAAGAATGGGTATAAAAAGGAAACCATGGTTTCATCAATATCATATAGGATTCAAATTTACAAACTTCCCCAAAAAAAGGATTAAAATCCATAAGATCTTATGTGACTTACAGATTTTACTATCAAATTTTCTTTCTATTGGGTTTCAGATTTGCACTTGGAATAAAGCCACAGTCAAGGGACAAGAAAGTCCCTCCTCTTTCATGGTAGAGGTTCCCTTATTGAAAGCAAGGTCAAAACCTATGTACAAATACACAATCTTTCATTCAATGGTGGTTTCCCGATATCCTCAAATGTGTTTTATGCCTTGAAAGTTATCAATACATGAGGATAGATGACTTGAAGAGAGGAGGGAGGTAGAAGATGACAATACTTTCAGGGAAAAGAGATGGTTGAGAAAACCCTTATATGTCTTAAGAAAATATGATATAGAATAGAAGCATTTACATTTATAATGGGCACAATCTGTAGACTCAAAGTTCTTGAGATTGTATAAACTAGAACAAAAAGTTTCTAAGCATGCAAGGATTAAATGATTCACAGATCACAACAAGAAGGAAAAAGAAAACAATGGAAAGAAGGAGAAAACCTTTGTATTGATTTCTTCCAATTCGAAATTACAATTTCAAAATATCAATATTCCAACCTGTACAATGGCTTTGAAAGCTCATGATATTTCTCGCAAGAGATGGTTAAAAATCCCTGGAGCAAGAAAGAAATAGTTATAAATTATTCTAATCATCCACACCCTTTCAAATTTTTGATTTGCAAAGAAACACTAATGGTGGAAAAAATAGGTTTTTAAATATACAGCCGTTTCATTATTTCACCATTTGAAACATGGACCATTTGATTTGCTTCTACAAATTTAAATTTGGGCTATCCACATGGAACGAATTGATTGGAACGAGCATACAGATGCCTTTTGCATTTTTTTGCCTTTGAAGCTGAGTCAGGATGAAACTTGGAGAAATCCACCGGTTCCTTTATACTAAGCCAATTCGGGCTTATTTCTTGCTTGACCTATGTTGACCCCTGGAAACATGGAGGATTGGCACTCATTTGAGTTTCTATTTTGGAAATGCCTCTTAAAATTGCAACGAGATGACAAATGTATCCTTCCACCGGTCTAGGAATTTTCAACGGCCAACTCTGTATCTCCATTGACTTTCACCATGTGGAGAGATGGTACTCATTTGAAGATTGACCCTTTGATTTCACTTCTGAAATGGTTTCATTAAGGCACATGGATACTTCTGCCCATACTTAGTCAATTTTAACGATCGACTCTTTCTCTTTTTGGACTTGGGACACGTGGAGGAATGACTTAAGTTTGATAACTACCCCCAACCTAAGTATTCAAGCTACACTAATTATGAACATGATGTCATCCACTAAATCTTCCATACTTAGCCGATTTGAGCTTGTTTTACCTTTTTTTGAACTTGGGACACACGGAAATCCTGCGCTTATTTAAGGACTGTCCCTTAAGCCTTGCTCCTGGAGTTACACCATTTGGACACGTGGAAGCTTCCACTGTCACTTGAAATATGGACATGTCGTATCCAATTAGGAATATCCATGTACTACCATGGATGCTAAGGTAAAAATTAATGGGGAAGATACGCTTGTCATTCCAGATTGCGGGAAGAAAATAAATAGAAGGGAAGAAACTTCACCAATACGCCTGACTTTCAAATTGCTTTCCATGAATGGGAAAAATGTAAACAATGCCAGGCTCAACATTATCCAATACTCCAAGGTACAGAATCAAAATTTTTGAAACTTGACTTCAAAAGAGGGGAATTTTGAGGACAACAACAGATGGCTCTTTCTGGGGATGACTTGGCTTGGAACAAAGACACAATGCAAGATCAAAAACTACAAATAATTCTAGGAAAGAGGACCAGTGTCTTATCCATTAGGAAAAGGAGTCAAAAATAAAACCAATATAAGGCAACACACACAAGATGAGAAAAAGAAACAAAAGAAACCAAAAGGGAAGAACATAAATGAAACTCAAAGGAACGGCCCAAAACCGGAAAACTAAACCAAATATATAGGACCACCTAGTCACCTAGGACTTGAACAAATTCAGATACTTCCCACTATAAGGAAGTGGGAGAGTATAACCATCCATGAAATCAAGATAAAAAGAGTTCTCTCTAGAAAAATATTTGATTCTAAAAGGACCAAGCCAAAGAGAATCAAAATTACCATGACTTCCTCGTAGCTCATGTCTTTTGTCCCAAAGCAGCACAATGTATCCCACTTGGAAAACTTTGGGTTTGGCTTTCTTTTCAAGAAAATCCTTCACTTTCAAATGATGAGCTTCTATCATGTCAACCACCTACAATCTGTCCTCATTAAGCTTTGGTAGGTACAAAATTCTCTTGTCCAAAGAGCTACTGAAACTTGAATCTTCAATGATTTTCATCAGATGCAAGTCTAGAAATTCCACCGTGTTTGGAAGTTGAGACTTCCACACCATACACCACTTGAATAGTGGACATCCCAATTGCTCTCTTGGGTGTAGATATATCAGCCAAAAGTGCATCATATAGCTTCTTGTGTCAATTCCTTTGAGAATCATTTACAATTTTTCTTACTATGTTTACCAAGTTCTTATTTGTTGATTCTACATGTCCATTCCCTTGAGGGTAGTAATATGAAGAATGAGAAAGTGAGATCCCATACCCATAGTATAAATATATCATCTCGAAAGATGAAAAAATGGAAGCATTTTCAGTCACAATTTTGTTTCGGATCCCAAACTTGATCAATATGTGCTCCTTGATGAATTTGCAAACTACCTCAGAAGTAGTGCTCTTGACTAGGATGGCTTCCACCCATTTGGTGAAGTAATCTATGGCAGTAAAAACATGGGTATGTCTAGCACTTGAAGGTGGGTTAAGAGTTCCAACGAAATCCAATACCCACTGTTGAAAGGGCTCATCAATCACTACTGGCTTTAGTGGAAAAGAAACCAACTTATGTCTTCCAACAAACGTTTGGCATGATTCACATTTACCAACTAATTTTTATGCATCTCTGAATAGATTGGGAAAATAATAACCAACATGAAGTATTTTATGAGCTGTTACAGCATAGGAGAAATGACCTCCACAAGCCTTGTCATGAAAAGCATATAACAACTTATTTTGTTGCTCCTAGTCTACACACTTCAAAAATGTTCCATCTATGCCTCATTTGAACAAAACATTTTCCCATAGCACATATTGGGTAGACCTCGGTTTGATGGCTCTGTTCTCTTTGGCACTCAAGTGAGATGGACACTCTCCATAGGTCAGAAAGTGAGCAATGTCACCATACCATACATCTAATGAGATGAGGAACAAAAAAATAGGGACATCAACTCCATCTTTAGACAACTCCTCGGTAGATCCTTCAGCAATGATTTCACACATGCCCTTAACCCGAACCAGCTTTTTTGGCTTGATATCAAGATCATACTCTTGGACCTTTGCTACTCAATTACCTCTTTTGGTTCCAAACTCTTGCTGAGTAAGAATGGATTTGATTGTTGTATCAGCCACCAACACCATAGAATGAGAATTAAGGATGTGAAATCTAAACTACTTGACAACTTTCACAATTGCAAATGCATGTTTTTCCATCATGGTGCACTTCAGTTCATGATTTCTAAAGACATAACTCATGAATGCAATTGGGAGCTCATGATCTTTAACATTCTTCTAGGCTAACACATCAACTAGGGTATTTTCAATGGCATAACAATAGATAGTGAAATATTTTTTAAAGTTAGGGAATGATAAGATTGGAGTCTTTGCAATAGCCTATTTAATGTGCTCAAATGATTTCTTCTCTTCAGAGGACCAACCAAAAATTTTCTTCACTTGCATCATGTGAGAAATGCTCATAGTAAGTTCTGCAAAATAAGGGATGAATCTTCTTAGGAAATCAATCTTACCAAAGAAAGAATGGACACCATTATTACATGATGGAAGAGGAATTTTCTAGATGGCCTGAGCTCTCTTCGGATCAATCTTGATCCCTTTCATTGAAATAATGTTTCCCAACAACTTTCTTTCTGTGACACAAAACATATAATTATTAGGGTGTAAAGAAATTCCATGATCTCTACACTTCTATGTCAATACTATTTTAACGTGTTGGAAGTGATATGTTCTTGCTTTAGAAAACACTCTCAAGTTATCCAAATACACAACAATGCATTTCCCTTTCAAACTTCCAAAAGCCAAGTCTATGGCCCTTTGGAAAGTAACACTAGCGTTGATGAGACCAAATGGCATCCACTTGTATGCAAAGGTGCCCCAAGTAGTAGTAAAGGTAGTCTTATGTTGATATGTAGTATTCACCTCTACTTGATTGTACCCTAAGAATATATCTAACATAGATAGCATCTCTGATTTGTGACAACTTGTAATACTTAATCCATCATGGGGAGACGATAGTTGTCCTTCAAATATCCCTGATTTAGATTTTTAAAGTCCAAACAGATACAAATCTCACCATTCTTCTTCCTGACATGAACTATATTAGCAATCCATGTTGAATGATTGATGGGAAACATGATCTTAGCCTTCAAAAGATTTTTTATTTCTTATAAAATTGTATCATCTATCTTTGGATTATATTGCCTTTGCTTCTATTTTAAGGGTTTGATCACAGTCTTAAGAGGAATGCAATGTTGCATTTTTTTAGGTTGCAAAGCCTTAAGATCATCATAAGAGTAAGACAAAACATCAACATACCTCTTCAACAGATTCACCACTTTCTTTTTCTCTGCCTGAGTGCAACATTTTCCAATGTTGACTATTTTGGGATCATCAAGACTCCCAATATTCACTTTCTCAATCTTGGAAGATTTCCAGGCTCTTTGGGAAACTTTAGAATTCATATTTATGTCATGTTTATCAAAAATATCCTCCAAACTCACCATCCATTTAGGGATTTTGTTGCCTTTAAGTTTCATGTATCCATCCTGATCCATCTCTTCTTTGACACCCTCTTCAACATATGACACACATACTCTAGGTAGATTATCACTTCCTTAAAATTACAATTGATCGAATTTATCTCTAAGCTCCAAGAAAGAAAGCAAATTCTGGTAATCATTGAAAACTTTTCCATTATTTACATTGTTAGGCACACTGGGTTTATGAATCATCTCAATGGTGAATTTCTCTCGAGGGAAATCAAGATGAGGAATCAACAAGGACCTCGAAATATCTAGAGAGTCAGCCCTAGTGTTTCTTTCCCTTGGCACAACTTCAATGGAAAAAGCATCAAGGAATTCAATGCAATCCTAGACCAGATTCCTATAGTGATTCACCCTTTTGTTCATTACCTGTTAAAGGTCTCTAGCTTGTTTCACAATTAGGTTTGCATATCCATGAGAAATAAGGTTTTTCACTTCCATTTCCTTCTCCATGCTCAACCCGATAATAAGGGCCTCATACTCAACAATATTGTTGGTATTTTCAAACTAAAATTTGAAGGAGAAAGGATGAACCTTACCCCTAGGAGAAATGAGCACTACACCAGCTCCAGAACCAGCTGAAGAGCATCTTACATCAAACTCCAAATTCCACACACCACTAGGATCAAGCAACACCCCATGTCACAGACTTGCCTCCTCTTGTGACATGATCATGTAGTTCTCATAAGCTATATCTGCATACAATATTTGTGCTTTAGGATCATCTATCTTTTACACAATATACTCTGCTTGTTTCTCAAGAAGAAGCTTCTTCATCTTCTCATTGACAAGGATCAAGGCATGTGACCAATCCATTTGGATCTCACATCTAACATCTTTGAAAAATTTCCTACTTAGTAACATGTCATAGGAAGGAGGGATATGAGCAACCAAGATGGTAACTAAGAACTTCTTCCCTAGTAAAGAAAAAAAATCTTCTTGCGCATCCTTGATTCTTCCAACTAAATGCACTTCTATACTTTCCATGGAATAACAAGAGACATAAGTGCAGGTTAGGGTTAGACCCAAAGCATGAGCCACTTTTTGTAGGCTTTACATTATCAGATGCACTAGAGTCAATGGACATAATTATCTAATCTTGTGGCCATCTCTGAGGAGAGTCACATAGAAGGGCTTGATCTTCTCATTGCATGAAGTGAATGTAGCCACAAGTTTGGGTTGAGGTGGAGAAGGAGTGAAAAAAAAACCCTTTAGAAGAATTGGTTGGGGCTTCAGATTTGGAATTTACAAAGTTAGCCATTTTGGACAAGGCTTTAGGATGAGTTTGACAGAACTCTGCCTCAAAAATCTGAATCTTGGTTTTTTTAAGATTGTCTATAATGTCAAAATATCTAGACATGGATGGGGAATCACTACTAGAAGAAGGAGGATATTTTGATCTATCAACTTTATCATTTGTTGGGAAAGAATTATCAGAAGCATAAGTAGAGGGAGAAGGAATAACAAAGCTTACCTTTTGAGTGGAAGTAGTAGGAATAGGAGCTCCTCTTCTTGCAATCACCGTGGCATGGTGATGGGGGAATCCTTGGATCTATTTTCAAGTTACACCACCTTTTCCTTTTTGTTGGTCTTCTCCTAGATAATAACAACATATGATTCATTGTTCGTCTCACCCACTACATAATCATAGTCATATTCATCATCCACACCTTCAGTGGTGAGAAAATGAACTTGAGAACCACCAGGATCCTCCATCTCTTCATCAGCTTCCTCTTATTGTTCATCATAGAGCCCATTCTCTTCCTCATCATTAGGCTCAAGAACTTCACAAGTAGCATTAACAGGCACCTTGAGGGGTGGACCTTAAATGGCCACAATCTAGTTTTAGAATATGGAAAGTGGTTCCTAGGCTGAAAGTTCTTCCTTGAAACATCTTGATATGGAGAATGTTGAGATAATTATTTCTTGATGGAAATGAGGTCATTAGCTAGCTTTTGCACAAAATTATTTGCATTACCTCCAAGAGAAGAGGAAGAATAAGATGCTTTGGATTTGAAAGGATCCCTTTTTAGCTTTCCAGACAAGATCAATTCATGTTCCACACTGACAGACAATCTCTAATCAACATCCAAAGTTGTAAGATATTTACTCTCCTCAAGGCATAGCTTACTTTCAGACAATTGAGCATTCAATAAGAAACACTTCTGAATCTGATCAATAGGCCTAGTAATTTTGTAGAATATTGTTAATAAACTTGTTGACCTTGGCCATAAATTCTCTCATAGACTCATGTAGCTCCTTCTTGTTTTGAGAAATCTAAGCTAGTAAAGCATACACATCCTCAACAGTTTGAAATGCTAATCAAATTGAGTTCTCATAGTAGCCCAATCAAAGATGGTCCTAGCAGGAAGATAGTAAAACCAATTTGTAGCATTATCTTGTAAGGTCTCAACAAACATCTTAACAGAAACATCCTCATGCTCAACTCCAGGGACCCCACATGCAACAATGAAGGCTACAATGCATTCATCAAGGTGCACTTTTCCATCCTCTCTAAATTATGGAAATTTCTTCTTGTTACCCCTAGGAATCTCTTGCAATGGTTAAGGAAGAGCTAGAGGCCCAAATCTTTGTCCCTAAGGAATAGGTACTGCCCATCCTTGGAAATATTTCTTGAAGTGGAATTGAGAGACCAACAAGAATTAGGGTATGGAGATTAGGGCTAAGTTGTTCTTAAGAAATACTATTAACAAAAGCTTTGTCTTTGACAGGAGGTGTGCTTGTGGAATGAGATATTCTATTTATTCCTGTTGGAGGAATTTTAAAACGCTGTTGATTCAAGAGTTGAAATTGGGGACCTTAAATTCCAAGAGCCCTTCTACCAGGAGTGTAACTTAGAGTCATCAGAATCAACGAAATGATCAAATTAGTTATTCTTTTTAGAAAGGAAATTTGTTGAAAAAATTCACCAGCATTTTCACCAAAAACTATTGGGTTTCATATTTTCAACTTGGAATGAAACCACAATTAGGGGACAAGAAAATCCCTCCTCTTTAATGGGAGAGGTTCCCTTAATGAAAGAAGGGGAAAAACCTATGTACAAATACACAATATTTCATTCAATGGTCATTTCCCGATATCCTAAAATAGGTTTTATGCCTGGAAAGTCAGCCAATACATCGAGGATAGAAGACTTGAAGAGAGGAGGGAGGTAGAACAAGACAATACTTTCAGGGAAAAGAGATGGCAGAGAAAACCCTTATATGTATTGAGAAAATGAGATATAGAATAGAACCACTCACGTATATAATGGGCACATTCTAGCAGACTCAAAGTTCTTGAGATTGTTATAAACTAGAACACAAAGTTTCTAATTATGCAAGGACTAAATGATTCATATGATCAAAGTAAGAAGGAAAGAGAAAACAAAGGAAAAAAGGGGAAAACCTTTGTGTTGATTTCTTTCCCAATTCAAAATTACAGTTTCAGAATATAAAAATTCTAACCTGTTGAATGGATTTGAAATCTCATGATATAGCTCGCAAGAGATGGTTACAACTCCTCAAGCAAGCAAGAAAAAGTTACAACTTATTCCAATCATCCATGCCATTTTGAATTCTTTATTTGCAAAGAAATGTTAATGGTGGAAAAAATAGTTTTTTAAATATATGGTCATTTCATTATTTCTCCATTTGAAACATGGGCCATTGAATTTACTTCTACAACTTTAAATTTTGCCCACCCATGTGGAAGGAATTGATTGGAGTGGGCCTATGGATGCCTTTTACATTTTTTTGCATTTGAAGCTATGTCAAGATGACACGTGGAGAATTACATTGGTTCCTTTATACTTATCCGATTCGGGCCTATTTATTACTTGACCTATGTTTACCCCTTGACACATGGAGTGCTGACACACATTCAAATTTTTGTTTTGGAAATGCCTCTTAAAATTACGCCGAGCTAAGACGTGTCTCCTTTCACCTGTCTCTGACTTTTCAACGGCCAACTCAGTCTCTCCATTGACTTTCACCATGTGATGAGCTGGTGCTCATTTGAAGATTGACCCTTTGATTTCACTTCTAAAATGGTGTTGTTAAGGAAGATGGAGACTTCCGCTAGCCCACCCACACTTATTAAATTTTAATGATGTACTCTTTCTCTTTTTGGACCTGAGACATGTGGAGGACTAGTGCAAGTTTGAGAACTACCAATCTGCCGACCAAACTCTTAAAGCTGTGCTGATGAGGCACATGTTGTGTCATGTACTGAACCTTCCATACTTAGCCGATTTGAGTTTTTTTTACCTTCATTTTGAACCTTGGGACATGCACGAAAAGCTTGCACTTATTTGAGGACCGTCCCTTGGGCCTTGCCCTCCAGAGTTACGTCATATAGATGCATAGAAGCTTCTATTTTCATTTGAAACATGGACATGTCATATCCAACTTAGGAATATCCACGTAATACCCATGGATGCTAGTCGAAAAAAAATTAATGGGGAAGATATGTCCTGTCATTACCGAATTGCGGAAGAAACTAAAAAGAAGGGAACAAACTTTACCAATACACCCAACTTTCAAATTTTTCTCCATGAATGGCTAATACTATAAACAATGCCAGGCTCGATGTGATCCAATAATCCAAGGTATAGACTTAAAAATTTTTGAAACGTGACTTCAAAAGAGGGGAATTTTGAAGAAGAAAAAACTTTCCTATATCTAATAATAGAGAATCCGCATTCATTGACATTGAACATTACAATTTTAAAAAACCATCTCTATTGAAATCCTTAACAAAAAATTAGAAGCTTACCTTTCTAGTATGATGTTGAGTGTACATGATTTCTATTCCAGTTTTGTAATTAATTTCATCCTATTAATCTTGATATTATTTCATAAACTGTTTGTATTTATTATTCAAAGTATATCTAATAAATATAAACTATGTTCCTAGACAAAATACATCTTCTAGTAATTTAAAGGATAGTAATTTATATGGATTTTTTGTGGTGGAGATCCTAACTCTTATGGATAAATAAATTCAACATAAATTAGATTAAGAAAATATGCGTTGAAGGTACTAATGAGATCCCACAAATTGAGATTGTTTTCTATTAGAAATAAGGGTCACTCATAAAAATTATTTGAGGATAACTCTCTAACAGAAAATCCTGATGATGTCCTATAATAATTGGAGGTTTTCCTGATATAGTGGAAATGTTTGTTTAACTCTCGAGTTTTGTCATGAGGTAAAAACATAAGGGAAGAAATAATTTAGAAATTTATATAAAGTATTATGAAAAAGTATTCTTATTTTTATTAGATAGGTCTCATACAAAAATTTGCTTTCCTATTATGGGAGTGCCTAAAAAACACTTTTATTTTAACTTATATTTCTTATTTTTAGAGATGTAATGGAAATATTTATAATATAAAAACTAGATGTTTAAACTAATAAGATTATAAGGTTGATAGGATTTTTTCCCTTCTATTTCACTCAACTCCAACTAAAATTCCAAGTCTTGACTCCTAACCACATGTCACCTCAAAAAACCCTAAGTTAGTCATTTTTAAGCATAATAATTTATTTTTCCTACGTAATTTTTAAAATGGAAACTAAACTTGAATGATACCTAAAGAGGATAACATAATACAAAATTTTAGTTCAAACTATGCCAGTGATAATCTAACACATATAAACATAAATGAAATTCTCTTTTAACACAGATTCCAAATAAACCAAAGATATTTAGAAAAATTTAAAATTTGAAAAATATTTTTAGTCATAACATGCTTCATTAAATCTTAAAGAAAAGAGAATTATGAAATTGGAAACCAAAAAATCCATTGTATTTTAGTACAAGAGATATTTGGAATACAATTATTGCAATGTAAAGAATACGCCGGTTAACTCATAAGGTACTCAACTTGTTTCACTATATGCAACAAATAGGTCTACAACATGATAAAATTTACATTTGTCAATATACTCTAAGACTATACCAAAATGGGAGGTTTAGAATAGGGTATGAACATCCATAGAAATATAAAGGATAGAGGATTTTTATTTGATGTTATAGTTGTAATTACCTTAGTAGGCATGCATGTGAAATTTTGAAGCCAAGACAAAACAAGTGAAAATTTTTACAGAATGCCTAAAAGAGGTATTTGCATTGGCAACATTAAGTGCAGGCTATGTAAAAAATGATTTATTGAAAATACTTTAGAAACCTTCAATAAAATAAAATTGTCATATTTTAATAAAAATTCCACAACATCCTACCTACCTATTAGAAAATGGGGAATTTGGAATATGGTATAAACATCTATAAAAGCATAGAGTATAGAGGAATTTTATCAAATGTTGTGGTTGCAACTTCTTTGGTAGACATGCAAGAGAAATGTGAAAACATAGATAAGGTAGGTAAGTCGTTTGATAGAATCCTAAGAAGAGATGTGTTCTTGAGAATGGCATTAATCACATGCTATGCAAAAAATGGATCTATATTGAAAAGGATATATAAACTTTCAAACAAATATAACAATAATATTTAAATGAAAATTATATAACCGTTGTGGTTAAAACTACCATGATAGACATCCATAAAAGCATAAAGGATAGAGGAATTTTTAATATGTGATTAAAAATGCCATGATAGACATGTATACAGAATGTGGAAGTGCATATATAATTCAAGTGAACTGTTTAATATAATGATGAGAAAAGATATGTTTTTGTGAACAACATTCATCACAGGATATGAACAAAATGGATATGACGATAAGGGCTTAGAAACATTCAAGAAATGTAATTGACAGATTTTCTTACTCATAATGTAATAATACATGTACATGGGATAATTGAGAAGATTGATAAAAAATTCATATCAAATATTTTAGAGGGAAATTATTAAAAATGATCACATGCAAGATGTCACTCTGACAGTAAAGTGAAATATGCTCCAAACATTCATCCCATTCTCTCTAGAACTTTGACCACTACTATTATTTGCAAGCCCGGTGAAGCCTGATGGTCTTTACCTATTCTCCTAAGGTAAATGTATTGTAATTCATATGTAACCTTCTTATATTATTGATAAATTCCTAGTTTTAATATACATGTAAACGTTTTATTATAGAATACATAGATGAAGAAACATATAAGAATGAATGGGTGAATTTAGACACCATCAATGTCTCACCTTCACGTTACTATAACCACCAACATTGTCTCAACAAGACTTGTATATGAAAAATTAGTTATAATAAAATTTGTTTTTAACGAAAATATACAACTAAATTTAATCTAAATTGTCTATATTGAAAATGGGACTTCAAATCATACGAGAAAAGGAATTTTTTGATTCATGATTGCTAAACTATGGACGATGTTAGAAAAAATATGCCCATGTGACAAAAGTGTTACAACTATCAATTAATAAACTTAGTTTTCATTAAAAATATATATTGAAACTTAGTCAACCATATAGATCGTGGAGGATCTCTCTTTCAAAACCTAGAATCAAAGTATAAGAGGCATGCCAAGACACTAAAGAGGATAATAGTAAGGGAAATATTAAAAAGAGTGCAATGATATACTCTTCATAACTTATTTATTTTTTAGTTTTTGTTCTTAATAACATTTTCTTCAATCTATTAGTAGAGTAAAATTTATATTTTCGAAATGTTGTCCTAGTGAAAAATAAGGATATAAAACATAATAACCATATAATCAAATGCTTTTGAACATTGTATATTTTCTAAAACCTCATACAAAATGAGAAAGGATATGGGAAACACAATACCTGGGTGGAGAATGAAAAATACATGTGTCTCATTTGTTAAAATGTGTTATCATGGCTTGGAATGATTACATTGGATGCACAAAAAGTTTATTTAAAAAAGGATGCATGAAATTTTGTCAATGTTCACACACCAACAATGGTCTGCAATACTGATCTACAATCATTAGCACATATAATACAACCCAATACACATATCGAGGAATAAAAAATCAGAAATACTATTTCCAAGAGTTGGCTATCATCCACAAGAGAAAAAGTAATTAAAAAAATAGGAAATAGTTCTTTTCACCCAAAAAATACTTATAAATATGTGTAAGGTAGAAAACTAACATACAAACAAAAAAAAAGGCCTAACTTATCTTACCTTCTTACACTAAACGTATTCCACACCCATTGGAGAAAGAGGAAATAATGTGACCTGAAATTTTTTTGAAGAAAAGAAGAATAAACTAGACCAGGAAAACAAATCTAATCTATGATAAATCAAAACAAATTATCATGAGGAAGTGTACCTATTTAAAACAATGCTACAAAAAGAACTATTATAAGTTTCAGGGTTCAAGTAATAATTCATATATTTCTCTTTGGTTTGTAAAAAAAAAATATAATTGTTAAATAAAAACACTACAGTAATTTTATATATTCCATACATACTAGGGATGAAATGGATTTAGAAGAAAACTTAATCCTTGTAACTTTTCATAGGTCTTTGTTTTCATTAGAGATATATTATATTGTTCTAAATCTTTTGGTATCAATCCAATTATTTCTAGGCAACAATGTGGTATCATGGTAGTAGTGATTACAAAATATGCACAAAAAGGGGTTATTGAGAAGGCCTTAGATCTTGAAGTGGGAAAATAAATCTATATTCTTGAAGTTTTCCCAACATTCTCCCATCTTGTGCCAAAATGGGAACTATGTTTTGAAAATATTTCACAAGAATTGTAAAGTACAACATTCAGTCCCAATTAGCTTTTAAAAAAGTATAAAATCATAAGTAATTTGATAGAGTAGATATAAGAATAACAAGATTGGCATAAAAAACTCATTTCTAATCTCAATCTCATAACATTATGTAGAGAGGCATGGTCGAATAAAGAAATCAACATTTTTCTTACTACACATAACCCCCTATAAACTATTTTACATATCCTCAACTATTGCAGAGTTGCATTTCAAGAAAAGAAAATTCATCTCCACATAAGTTAAAGGGGATTCAAAATTTCATTGCACCAATTTATACATAGCACCTATGTGTGACAAGTTCACAAGTATAGTGGAATTGATGATCATGAATTGTTTGATCAAATCACTGACCAAGAAAAATTTATCATGTAATATCTTTATTGCAGATTATAGAAGACATGTGAACCCATTTATAACATAAATAGTGTTTCACTAAATCCAAGAAAAAAATTTCAAACTTGATCCATCTTTGACATGATACTCCAAATATGCGGCCCTTTAAAATAAAGTATTCAAAAGACTAAAAATGTTATTTAATATTTGGTAGTTGATTAATAAAAAAATAAAATGGGGTAGAGAACTCTGCAAGCATTAGATATGGATCTGTATAAACAAAAAGTTTCAAAATACAAAGGTACTAGAACAAAATATAGATTATGGAATAATGGAAATCCTAAAAAAATGATATTGTGAATGGATTCTATGCCATGAATAAATTATCCATTAAATAAAAATGGAAGGAGGAAAGGTTAAAAAAGAAATAAAAAATTGATTTGGAAATTGATAGCAAAAACTAAGATAATAATTTTAGAGTATAGTTTGAACAACATAATTTGACATGTTGATTTCCTTGTCCACATATGATTATTTCATTTCAATATTCCCTTTAATATTGTTCCATATTTCCACTTACCTGTTGAGTTATTTCTATTCATCCCTCCTCTAAACCTCCCCATTTTAACATAGGTTGGGAGAATACTTGAAAATATTGTAGAGTCTAGTCTTCCAATGAAAAATTGCATTGACATGAAAGTTTCCAAGGAATTTTTAACAAACCCATTTTGTGCATATCCTACAATAATTTCTTTCCACAAGACCAAATATTTTAATTAGTTTTTGTCAAACACTTCATAGTCATTCGGTATATATGTACACAAGTTATGGAATCATGCACTTGGTGTGTGAAATATTGAAATAAATGCTAGCAATAAATGTGGTTTCATCATCTTCCCATAAAACATAGAGTAAATTCTGAAATGTGTTGGTGGGTTGATAATCAAATTGAACTATATATGACATTCCCATATTTTAATATAGTATACCCATTTTGCCTAATATAAAAAACTTCAATCCTTAAAACTAGTATATTGGTAATGTTTTGAAGAACACACTTGGTATATGAATGATTTTAGTAAATGACTCAAAAAATGCAGTTTCCAATGGTCAAAAATCATGGATAGGTATTTACAAAAAAAAATTGGTGAAAATTCTTCTTAAAAATGTAGGACAAGAAGTTAGAATCTACATTCTTTTCTAGAATTCGACTAACTAGTTCCAAAAAGGGAAATTTATTTTCACAACATTTGACAACAAGTGTAAGGTAAATTCAATGAATTTTTCATACACCAAAATTCATGCGAAAGATTATAAACACATCTTGGTTCATCTTCTATATAATATTCCATGTTTTTATCAATTTGTCGAAGCACCCTTTCTAGGAAGATATCTTAAATGTTTTTATGAAAAATATCACTACAAGCTTTCCCTATAGAGAATTAAAAATTCCCAATATATCATTTTCACAGTTCAAAATGATATGTTAGACTCAATAAATACCAGGATTCACTTTATCACTACAAGTCTTTAAAGGTTGCTTTGCTTGGATGAATGTGACGCAGAAACATCACTCCTAGTTTGTATATAGAGTTGATCATATCGAATTTTTGTTTTGTTAGTGTGTCTATGGATGTTAGGGGAAATTTAGAGTCATTAAGGTATGACAGTATTTATCTAGCTTTTTAAAAATTTGAATCAAGCAATTTCCCCTTAAAAGAGCAAATTTAAAATTTGAGGGCATTTTGGCTTATATTTGCTTTTTACAGTTATATTGGAGCAATAAAACTTGTGTAAGGTGTTGATTGTAGTAAAAAAAAATGCACTATATATATTTATTTATCTCGGTCTCATACTAATATTTAGAAGGTTCATCAGTGAAGAAAGCACAAATTAACCCCTATCCTTTGGCCATTTTATTTATGGCCATTTTCAACCTATTACACCCATATGCAAAGCCATTTTTTGATATTCTATGTTATTTTAGACTATGTTATGGTGCCAATATTTTTTCATGATCTCCAGTCCTTTTTACACTATCCCAAAAAAAATTCAGCCTCTTGTAGCCATTTTACATCTTTATCTTTCTTTTAGTCATCCTTTTTAGGGTTAATTACAAAATTAGAGCAAGATAACCCTATAAATATAAAGTTACGAGACCGTAACGAGGGACCTAACAATCGTTTACTACTATCACTCATCTATAATTGCATCCATCTATTACATTAGCATCCACATAACTCCATCATCAAGGCACAAACAAGGAAATCTTCATCACACTTCATAAGGGGAGGGATTCTATTCTATTCCATTCACACATACTACTACATTTTATAGATTTAGCTATTGCTCAATATTTCACAAAGTGCTACTGGAACAAGATAACCTAAGGCACAAAATGAAAACACACACATCAAACCTACATCCAGTTCCAAAATTTAGTGCAACACTCAATTAGTAAGCCCAATTTTGTGGCAACTGAGTTCAGTCTGACCCATTCATTTGCATCCTTATTTTTTTAGGGTTTTGATGCTTGGATTTGTGTGTTCTTCATTGTAGGGTTTTCGTCAAATCCATATATCTTGGTGTTACTTCAAAGTGACAAAAAAAATAATATTTACGACACTTTTTCAACCCAAACAAATTCAAATCCTAAAAACCTTTGAGGACTAAACATCACAGATCAGGTGTGGATAGCCAATGCATGCCCTGGTCGCTTCCACAAGAGCTCTTGACCTCCCTTATCAAACAGTGGCATAAATTTCTAAGCATATTTATGATAGTGTATATTTACATTTTATGAGGATTCCAACTCAGCCTACCATCGACATCATTGTGAACCATATAAGTATTTTATTTCTTTAAATTTACAATTAGGATTTCATACCTTTGTGCTTAGTTTTCTTGAATACACATTGTACTTACATGTTCATTTTCTTATTGCTACAATATCATCAGATTATTCTAGAACATTCATATTTTAGTTAATCATTTTGGTGAACCCGACCACTTTTACGCTTAGTTTCCCTTGTTTCTTTTATCATGGATCGTCAAGTCTCTTTATCTTATTTACTTAAGATATATCCCAATTTCCAAGGTGTTTTACAAAAATACGTAGAAACCATGTATTATGATGAAAATATGCCACCACACCAATTATGTTCTATGTTTTTTTGTCTATTTTTCAACCCTAGTCTTAATGATCCTCCATCTAATCAAACCCTCTTGGATTCAATTCAAACCTTACATGCTTTATTTCAAAAAAAAATTACGGCTATGGAGTCCATAATCATCTCTCTCAAATATGAAATCCAAAAACTTAAGGATGCTTCTCAATCGCATGTTTGTTCTGCTCTTACATCTCATATGCAGTCTATCTCCACTACATGTTATCTAGTTGAACCTCAAGACATGACATTTCCTAAGCCTCGCATGTTTGAGCATAATATTACACCGCGTGACATTATTATTCAGATCCATCATCACCAGTTGATTACTCTACCAGATACTCATTACCATTCTCCGTATTGGTTGGTAAAATATCAAGGTCATCCATATTGTAATTATAATCGAATCAATGGACATAACGAGAAGGATTCTCACATTTTTCCTTGAATAATCAAACAGATGGAGCGTTAGGGTTTTATCTCATTCAATGCACAACATTCTATTACATGCCCATCTACACCTGATATACCATGGTATATCGCTACTAGTGAGCCTTATTATACTCTTTCTAAGGAAGTTCTAAATCATTCTCTTATTCATCATGTGTTTTCTATTAATAATAACTCAAATGTGCATAGTAATTCTTCTCCTAGTCACAAAAATACTATAGGACCATCACATGATGTCGCTTCTTCTCCTCTTAATGAGCATCATGCGACCATTTCTCCTAGGACTACTTCGATCATACAAGCACCTCCTAATAAATAACCTATGGTATCCCCAAATATACAAAATCAATCACCTATCAAACTTATTTCACAACTCCTACTAAGTTGTTAACTACATTACCAAGTCAACCTAAGAAATATCCCTTAAGAATTAACTCAACTTCACCTCCTCTAAAATCTAAGCTCTAACTAATTAATTTTATCCCAAAAACTAATTCTCCTACTTCTAGTTAAGACATGTTACAAATTCCACCACCACCATGCAAGATTTTGCCATTACCTCCTACTGTTAACCTTTTAATCCCAACACCTCCTATAAAATCTATGTATATTGATGATTGGGACCCAAATACATCTCATTATGGTGATGAATTATTGGATCATTGCACTCCTCCATCACTTTTGGGTCCCATCACTTTTTTGAAGGTAACCACTCATTACATTGATCCACTTACTATCTTTTGACAAGATCTTCATTTCTTACACTCTTAGGAGGCATAAAATTTCACATTCCCTACCACTTTTTCTTAGACTAGTCACACTCATCATATTGTACATTCTTATACATTAATATATTCACATTACGAATACTCAGCATACATTCTAGTGTCACTACCTAATGACACACTCTTGTGCTTCGGTTAAAATTTGACTGTTGAGGGATTACTACTCTACTAAACCCCGCAAAATACACCATTGGCATTACACATTTCACTTTAGAAAACATTACGCGTTATACCATCCAAAAAAAATTGTAATTTGTTTCTTTACACCCCATATATTATGATACTTGCATACATTATTTTCTTTGTGTCTTACATCCTACACTACTTATCATAAATATTACATTATTTGTTTGACTACATACCATACATATTACACTGCACATCTTCACACATATTCTACATACTATACTAGTCTTCATCATACAAGGGTATAGGATTGCATTAGTATTCTATCTATATACTACATACTATATGATCTTATCCACACTAAATTTATTGCACACTACTTTATACATTGCATTATTATACATCACGCATAACCAAAATTTTTATTCACCTTGAATTTTTCATCTTGCATTGGTATAAATAGACATTCCACTCCTCACATGGTCAGCTATTATCATTACATATATTACATTGTCTTCTACGTGATTCACTTACTACCCGAAAACACATTTAATTCCTCAGTCCATACTCGACTACTGAGGGTTTAAAAATAAAATGAAACTTATGTTATTCACATGACCTTTCATCATGCGATAATTCCACATAAGTGACGTACACTTTAGGTTAAATTTTCACCTATTGTATCATTTTCTAGTGGTATACACCTTAGGTTACATCACCACTCCATACTATTCATATCGTAGTGAAATACACTTTAGCATAAATTGCCACTTTTTCTATCATTTCCTACTAGTCTACACCTTAAGTTAAATCACCACACCCCATTGCATTTTGTAGTGATATGCGTTTAGTGCTAAATAATCACTCATCCACTCATCTTATAGTGATATACGCTTAGGCTAAATCAGCAATATTACATTCATTTATTCGTGATATATGCTTTGACTATAAGGTTCAAAAATGCATCGTCGCTAGTGCACATCTCCTAACTACACCCATACACATTCATCACAATGTGTTAGACACACCACATCCTACTCAACCATTTCCTGATGACACACTATCATTTATGATTCATTCTTGAATGTTGAGGGGGAAAAGCAAATGAACCTCACTGCATACATTCTCATTCAATTAGGGGACATGCGGCTTCCATCACTCCATTTTTCATTCCATCCATCCATCCACAACATACTACATATTATGTTTTCTTATACTCTTGGTTAATTTTGTTTTTCATGATTACTTTATTACAAATTTTTGTTTGATTACTTGTATGTCCTTTATCTCTACCATTCATACATGTGCGTTCATGCCTTTTTCTAGTTTTGATCACATATACATGTCTCTTACACATGACATGTATGATCTCCTTCTACCCTTCCTACACTGGTCACTAGGGGCATCCACATATTCATCTCTCACAGGTGTTATTGTTTCATTTTTTACTTAGCACTTTACATTACTTGCTTATACACCTTTTTTACATACTAGTTATTTTTCTAAAATGCTAACGGATACTTTATCTACAACATTTGTTATGTATGGATATTACTTTCAATACATGTTTGTTACATTGTCTACTATTGTTTGTTATTAATTTTGGGCCTTGCCCTTAGTTTGGTGTGCACACTTATCTGTTGTCTTTGGCCACGATGGCAGTGTGTGTCTTGTGACAACATGAGTGATATACCATGTTTGCAACATGATTTGTGAGGCTTACTTGTCTTCTTCCATGATTACTACATTTCTTGGTAGTTTTTACACTCTTTTTGTAAACTACACACTATTTTCCATCTGCATGCATATTTTTTTACACTTTTCTTTGACTAGCCTTCTTGTTTATGTATTCCTTGTTGTCTACCAATAAATTTGAAGGGTTACAACATAAATGCATTTGGTCCTCTTTTAGGGTTACATGTCTCCTATCATCAATGTCGTATGCACAACCAAAGAGGGGGGAATAATTTTGGGGTTTTACATATTAACACAATGTATTTACACTAGTTCCATTCAAAGCACTTTCTGCGCTTGGCATTGTGAGTTACATACAACAAGTGAGTTTAAACAAGTCTACAAACCCTATACACAATGTATTTTATAGAATATGGTGTCCTTAGTATTTTTTTGAAGCAGTTACAGGCATGAAGGCTATAATGGGTGTGCCTCTTTACACTAATTTAGCTAGTGGTATCAGATTGTGCAAAAAAATCGAATGTAAAGAGAACTCTACACACAATTCAGGGAAGTAGTTAGAGCTTGGAGGAAATAGAGAATTTCCTCCCTATACTTCTTCAGCCTGGGGCGTGAGGTCACCCAAAAAAGTTGTATTACAGGATATCCTTCTACACTCTACTTTCTTTACATGGATCAGGTGCATATGTTCCATTTACATTTACATTTATATATTTCACATTTACATGGTTTCATATGCACGTATCTTTTACATAGTGTTTTAACACTTACAAACATACACACTTGACTACTTGATTGATTTTGCCTTGTAGGTCTAGTTGTATGAGAAACAAGCAGTCAAAATGGGGAAAAAACAAGAACATACACAAAAACACTTCACAACAACATAGTATTTACTAACCATTTATTTTCACTATAGATTGTGTTAGCTATAGACACATGTTCCACCCTAGGTAAAGTCTCATCACTTTTTCTTTGCGCATTTTTCAACTTTATTTCCAACACTCCTCCATCTTTTTGTCATTCCATTATTTTTTTCTAGTCCTTTTATGCATTTCTACTACACTCCTCATGGACATCAATTACACATTTGTATCTATTTTATATTACCAAGATTTCCAATCACCAACATAAAGTGGGGGCAAAATGTAGTAAAAAATTCATGCACTATATATAATTATTTCTCCTGGTTTCATACTACTATTTAGAAGGTTATTGAGTGAAGAGAGTACTAATTAAATACCATCCTTTGGACATATTATTTATTTTATTTTGTAATTTATGACCTATTGCACCCATATGCCCAACAATTTTCTTACATTCCGTGTTATTTTAGCCTTGGCTGAGGCACCAAGATTTGTATTCGGGCACGCATGGGTGCCTTGGTCCCACCATGGCCACATTTGGTCCTTTTTACAGTTTCCCACCACTTTTTGGGCCTCTTCTAGTTGTTTTACATCTTTATCATTCTTGTGGTTGGCATGTTCAGGGTTAATTATGAAATTAGAGTAAGAGAACCCAATAAATATAAAGTTATGAGACCATAATGAGGGACCTAAGATAATTTAATAGTATCACTTATCTGGAGGTGCATCCATCTATTTCATTAGCATCCACATAGATCCATCATCAAGGAAAAAGCTAGGACATCTACATCAAACTTGATAGGGAGAGGGATTCTATTCTATTCCATGCAAACATACTAAATCATTTTCTACATTTAGATATTGCTCGGTATTTCACAAAGTGTGACTGGTACAAGAGAACCTATGGCATGAAATGCACACACACACTAGAACTACATATGGGTCCCAAATTTAGTACAGTTCTCAGTTAGTAAGCCCACTATTGTAGGTGAATTTAAGTGTTGTTTCCTTGTGAAAATACCTTCAGTAATTTGTTGCAAAGAAACAATTTCAATCTAGTGACTGAGAACATCTGAGTAACTTGGATTTTATATCCACAAAGGTGTAAGCTTTCTCAAGAGAGGTAAGTAAGGTTTATATAAGTACTAACTATATCATGTAGTCAATCTAATATCAGAAAATTTTTAAAATAAAGGAACTCTACATTAGACCCCTAGCAACAATAGGTTGAGAAAGTATTTTCTTTCATCAAAAACAAGTTATAATGTGTTTATGAGGTCATTCAAGAAAATCTACGGGTTGGAAGAGGTTCTACATTTTATCACAGAACAATTGGTGCCTACAACATCAAATAAAGTAAGATATTTTCTCAATAAAATAGTGTTTTTTCCTCTCATGCTCATCCAAAACTAGAAACCTTTTAACTAGTGTTTCGATAGAGGAAACTCAATTATCTCGAGAGTGAAGCAACAAACATCCTTAGAAATTTCCATAAATATCTTACTTGGTGTCTTCTTTGAGATTCTTACCAAGTTATATCAAAGTACTTTTTCTTCATACCTATCTTCTTTACATTTTTTCCTAGGAAGTTAGGATACATGATAAATCATTGAATTTAAACAAAGAAAATTTTTTTTAGTAACTGTGGAATCTTAAAACTTCTTATATATACTAATAAAAATAATGGGTAGTGAAATACAATCTTGTTTGGTTTGGAAGGTGTATCTTGTGCTAATTAAGCCTAAGAGAATTGAACTCAGGGCTGCTAGACTCAAGACAAGATGAATTGAATAATTAGGAAAACAAAAAGAAATGGGTTGAACTTGGACTCATTTTTATGGTTTTCAAACACCTTTTGGATATTTAAAGGGGGAGAATAAAATTATTTTTGTGTATTGAATAGTTTAATTTAGTACTACGGATGGAACTTGAAACTAATTACACAAAGAAGGAGAATTGGGATTCTACGAGTTACAAAATTATGTGTATCAGTCTAAGATAAACATCTCTGTATTAGAATATGTACTATTTTCAAGATAATTGCATCCAGTTTGGCTTATCTTGAGTAGGTCAGGTAGTACCATGCATAGCTTCTTTCTATTCACTGTAATACACGGTCAATTTTGATCTATGGGTACCCTAACATAGGGAAGAGTTCAATTATTAATAATATTACTAGGGAAGATGTTGATGTGCAACCTTATGCTTTTATTAAAGAGTCACTATTTTTTGGGTATAGTTATTATAACTACTTGAGGTATCATGTATTGATACTCCTAGTATTTTCAACCATCATTTGTAGGACATGGATACTATTGAGATGCTTAGTATTACTACCTTGGCTCATTCAAAGGAAGATGTTATATTTTTTTGGATATTTTGGGATCATGTAGTTATAGCATTGCTCAAGATGATGCACTATTTTGGAGCATGAATCCATTCTTTGTTAACAAGCCTCATATTTTTTTGTGTAACAATATTTATTTGTCGTTGTTGGAGACATTACAAGAGGAATACATGAAATTTTTGACAAATATTAAGGTAGAAGGTGGGAAAAATATGGTTGGATTGTATGGAAACCGAAATGAAGAGGAAGGAGATGATGGCGTCTTTCTTTTAATGAGTGATTTTAAGGAAGAAGGGGTGATTGTGGTGAATAATACATCATGTGAAAGGCTGTTGGAGTAGATGGTGGATATTAAGATGAAGTCTAAGAAAATCAATAGATGTCTTCATAGGATTCATGTTTCCATACTAAAGTCAAGAAATGAAATGGAGAGACTTCATTTTAATCCTAAAGTTATTTTAGATTCCAAGGTTTGAGTTTCTGCTAAAGATTCAAAGTACATGAGGAAGGATATTGAGAATGACATTATAGAAAATTCAGGTCGTGATGGCCCAAATGATCTAAGTATTGCGGGAAAGTTAGTTCCCCGCAAATATAAAATCATCACATATCAAAGGAAACACAATATGTTGAGGAGAATTTGGTACCTGACAGCCCAGATGGTACAAGTACCATGGGGACATGAGTTCCTCGTAAACTGAAAATCACCACATATTAAAGGAAACAAAGTGTGTTGCAGAAAATTTAGTTCCTGACTGCCTAGACGGTCCAAGTACCACGGTGACATGAGTTACCTGCAAACTATAAATTGCCACATATCAAAGGAAACACAATGCATTGAAGAAAATTCAGGTCCCGAAGGCCTAGAAGGCCCTTGTTCCCAAGTTTCATGAGTTCCCTGAAAACCCACAGAACCAACAATATAAAGGGAAAGTGGTTTAATGCAGATTATAAGAGCCCACATGGAACACCCTGACCCCTAAACTTCAAACGAACATAACTTTTGATGCAGAGCTCCGTTTTTGACAAAATTTGAATTTTCAAAAAGATCTCGACATCTTCTCTAGTTTACACTTTGAAAAAGTAAACTATTAGTGTAGTAAAGACAAATAAATTCTCCAAAAACCTAAAATAGTTGATCACACTCATAAGGTCATATCTTTTGTAATTCTCAATGGATTTTTAGAAAATTTGTCTCGTTGGAACAATGACTCCGAGAACGATGCATAGAAATCAAAAATTGTTGAAATTGATAAATTTTTTGTTACAATTATAATAAAAATGTGTCAGGTTTTAAACAATGATTTTATTAGTGGTAGGATAGGCATTTAATGATAATGGGTTGACATTCCTTCTCTGTTGTGGGTTGTTGGACACCTTGAGATTGGTTTTGGAAGTCTGAAATCACCAACCAAAATAATTTATTATGACTTGCATTTGGTTGAAAAGTTTATTTCAGAATTTACATCCCTTCTCTCTCTCTTCCAAAACTATATAAGTTGAAGTGTTAGGCTCGTTGTAAGGGAGGATAGTTTGAGTAGAAAAAATATGTCATTTCAGTTTTGTGAAGCCATTGTGTTGCAAGCCTTTATAGTGGACTCCTTACATGATGATCCAAGCCTTCCCTTTGTAATAGCTTGGATTGTTTATATTAATGAAGTAATAGATTCAAGTTTGTAGATGTATCTTACCTTCCTGAGTCTATTACATTCTCCCTGCCTCTCGAATGTTATTGCAAATTTTTGTGTCAAATCTTTACTCTTACAGGGACTTATTATTATTGTGTATGCATGGAAAGTTTTTTTGAATGTTGTTATTAGACTATGGAGAATTGTCATCACCCTCTATGATCTACATTTTCCTTCTATTTTCACACATTGGAAATTGTTCCGATTCCCTTATTTTGGTACATCAGCTCTGTAGTGTAGTTTTCCTTGATTTGTATGTTATTTCCCTCTCTCTAGTCCCTTAGAAATTGTAGGATTGAGATATTTAGTAGTTTCATCTCAATAGAGTTAGTTTGCACTAGGATTAGGAAGAAGAACCAACTTCCTATAGAGGTCTATCTTAAGTAACAAGTCCCACAACTAGGAGATAGTATCCATTTTAACTAGTCACACTGTGAGCTCAAGAACACACACTTGTGAAAATTGGAGGGTGTTGTGATTCCGTGATAACAGTTCTGGCAAGCCCAGTGGGACAAATAGGTATTCATTTTAGGGACAAAAATTTTGTTGTGCTCTTGTTGTGAAATTCTATCTTGTAAGAGGCTTGGAAATAGCACATCTGACAACTCCAAAAGAGCATAATATAATGGTTTTAGTAGTCCAAGCTTAGTAGATTTATTAGAAGAATTCAAACAAGTTCAAGAACTAGAGAAGAGGGACTTTTTTCTACCTACACTTATCCTCAGGAAGAGGTGGAAGGGGAAGAAGAGATCAAAGATCTCTATCTCTACCAAATAGAACTTTATCAACACCTCCACCTATTAGACATTTTATTCAATTGAATATAGTTCTCCGAACAATTAGGATGGTGTAACCAAATTCCTATGTCAATTTCATGGGAAGTAGCCCACTTACTCTCAATGAACATAATCCAATTCCAGTTGCAACATTATATAACCTTCCATATTTCACTGGAGAGAACCATACAAATATGATTGACCACATCAAGAACATTACAAATGTTTGTTCAATTCATGAAATTTCTCAAATGGATTTTGTTGTTAAGTTATTGGCATCCTTCTTTCAGGGTAAATCTTAAGAATGGTTCAATAGTCTAAAAACAAGATCTATCCACAATTGAGACCATTTGTGCTCAGCTCTTCAAAATCAATTTGGAGAGAAGGAAGATATTTTTTCTTTGTTGGAACAGATAACCACAATACAAAGAGCACTAAATGAGAAGATGGTTGATTTCAACTTCAAGTTTTAAATGACATGGGATAAAATTCTTCTTGTTGTGAGACCAATAGCCGAAGGTGCTTTTTTCTACTTCCTAAAAGACCTAAATTTTGATATTGCATTGATGATACAATCCATAGGAGGTATAAATTTACTTGCATGCTATAACATTTCTATTAGAGCTTAAAATTTCTTGATTCAGGATGGTAAACTTTCACCTCGGCAAACTATGCCTCTCTATCCAAAAATATGAGCCCCAAGCACTAGTCAAGCACGTACACTAAATCATATTCCTTTCCCCCCAAAAAAATCTACTGAAGCTTTTACGTTATCTTATAGCACCTCAAATGAGCTCCAAAAAGTCATGAAGCGGTTGCAAAACCTAGGTAATGAGTTCATGAAACTTAAGAGGTAGAAAGCTCAAACCCAACCCAATAGACCTTCATATTAGCCTAATAGGCCACCCATTCAAACTGTAAAATAAAATAAATTCAAACCTCCTACCAATAGGAAATTTCATCCTTACAATCCTAATTTCGTGTCCACATCTAGAGCCTTCATACCATTGAAAAACAACATGAATTAAGAATATGACTGGTGCTTCCCATACAACCAATCACTTAACCAGTCAGTGTGTTTCAATGGTTATTTGAATTAAGATCTTATGGTTACAAAAATGGGTGTGGAACATGAGACAAGCTAAGAAGAAAATTAGTCACAGGAAGCAACTCAGCAAGAGGCACCTCTAAATTAGACCACACTGGTCAATTGGCAAGTTGAATATTTATGTTTTATAAATCAATCCCCTTCTCAAATTTTAGTGGCCAATACATAGTCCAAGAAGATAAATATTAGAGATGGATAGTCCTCCAATTAAAATGATCCATGAAACTCTATTACCCAATAAGGTATCAGCAACCAAAATGTAGCTCCCAATGTGCAATGTTATCCCAAAAAGACTTCTAGATCAGCTCAAGTGTCAGTTCTAACTGCCCATATGAAATAAAAACTATGCAAAGCAAGGGGCAGTAGAGAGATAGCTCATCTCCATTCAACATCATTGACGAGATGAAGAAATTAAATGTAAATATCTTAATGTGAAAATAATTAGCTATATCGGTCCAAAGAAACCTATTGCAAGCTTCCATGACGAATTGGTATGCATCGAATCAATCATTCAAAGATTAAGAGAAGGTAATCACACATACATCTTAGCAATGAGGAAATAACAGAGGCCATAAAGGTAAAAATTTTAATCCCCTACCACTCTATATCTCATTCATCATTGGGGATAAGTTGGTGCATAGCTGCATGATTGATTCTGGAGCAAGAAATTCCATCATGACGAAAAAATAGCAAATCAGCTTGGTCTTCAATATGAATTCATTTCTAGAGGTGTGGTATAATTAGATGGGAACACAGTAACAGTAGTTGGAGTAATCAAAGGTTTGAGCCTTACATTGCATGTATATCCCAATGTGACTTTCTTGTAAGATGTGTCAATCATAGACTTTCCACCACTCTTTGAATTGTGTTTGTCAAGAGACTTCACCACTAAAATTGGAGGCTATTTATATTATGATTGGTCGCACATGTTTTTTAAAAAAACGTATGGAGATAAGGCTACAATCAGATCTAATCCTATTGCAAACTTTCATATTGAGCCTCATACATTGAGTCCAATCAATGAGAATTGTTCAACATTTGATCAAGAGGATTATCCAAGAACCTATGAATCATATACCAAAGTTGGATGCATTCCATACTTGAATCTTGATGAATGGGAGAAAAAGAGGCATACTTTTCACCCTTACAAGGAAATGGAAAAATCTGAAATAGGAGTCTTTCGTTTTCATGAAGAGAATCAACCTCTCCATAGTGCTAATAAGCATGATCAAAAATATGATAATGAGGTGTGACAGCTATTATTTTATGGTTAAAGGAGTAGACAAGGTGTTGGAGGAGGAGCTATTCTTTTTTTTCTACAAGGTATAGTGTATTACTGAGATTTCTACTTTCAATTTTCTTTCTCAAACAACATAACTGACTCTAAAGCCTCGATCCACACATAGAATTGGGAAAGATAGACATGTATTAAAAACTTGCAAGTGTTTGGATTCAGTGTGATGATCATGAACCAAGTTAGAGGACATATTTTTTCTTAGAATTATCTATTGAAGAACTAAAAAAATCAAGTATGGGATCTCGTTGAATATTTTGAAGCTTTTAACATCAATTCCATCCTAAAAAATAAGAACGAAGCAACGGAAAAACTTGAAGAAATTGGGGGTAGCAATTGATGTTGTAGAAAGTATCTAAAGTTATTGAACCCAACCTCATATCAAAGTAGTTGTAAGATATTATATTCTAGATAACAATAATAGTTGGCAGGTCTTTGAGAATGATCATAAAATCATGATATTTCTATAGGAAGAAGTTGAGTTCTTTGCTAGAAACAAAGACATGTTGGAGAAGTAGTACGGTGATGACGTTGTGCAGATGAGAAATAAAAAATTACCGAAAGGAATCGTAACTTTCGATTCAATCTTCAACCCAAATTATCAATTTCATAAAGAGAAGGAAAAAATTCAGGTAAAGGGCGAGGAATCAACACCCATCTCTGTAGATGAAGGAAATATATTGTGAATTGGTAACGTAAATACTGAACAAGATAAATCTAAATTTTTTCAACTTTGTAAATAATTTGAAGTTGTATTCTCATGGACTTATAAGGATTTAAGAGGTTTTAATCCAAATATAACACATCATACTATTGAACTAGATCCATAATCCAAGCCTATCAGACATAGGAAAAGGCCGGTGAATCCTCACATTGAACCTCTCATGAAAAAAGATTTGAACAAGCTAATTTAAGATAGCATCATCTTTCCTATTTAACAATCAATTTGGGTTAAAAATTTGGTGTTAGTAAGGAAGAGAAACCAAGAGATCAGACTATGTGTAGACTTCCTTGATCTAAATAGAGATTCACTCAAAGGTCATTATCCACTTCATTCAATGTAACAAATCCTACAAGTAGTAGCTAGTTCAAAAAGGTTTTCATTTCTAGATGGCTAATCAAGATCTAACCAAATAATGGTGAAGGAAGAGGATCAGTTCAAGATAACCTTCAATATGAAATGTGGCACATATGCTTATAAGAAGATTCCATTTGGATTGAAAAATGTTGGAGCAACATTTCAGCAAGCTATGGATATGTCATTCAAAGGATTAATCAATAAGATAGTGCTTGTATATATAAATGATATCACTTTCTTCTCAAAGAATGTAATGGACCATCTCTTTCACCTCAAGAAATTTTTTTAGAGATGTATAATATTCAGAGTGTCATTGAATCTGAAAAAATGGGCATTCTTAGCACATGAAGGAAAATCAATGGGCCATATTATTTCAAGGGAAGGTTTCATACTTGATCTCAGAAGAGCATAATCCATTTGAACACTTCCATTTCCACACAAAATAAAGTTCTCTGAAGCTTCTTCAGAAGGATAAAATTTGTCCATAGATTTTTGCTTGATTTTGGCACTCTTGTAAAGCCATTAAAAATGATGTTGAAGAAGATTCTAGTATTCAAATGGACATCAGAAGGAAAAGAGAGTTTTGAGGCTATAAAATATGCAATATCACAAGCTCCAACTCTTATCAACCCATATTTCTACAAGTACTTCAAGTTGTATGATTTTGAAGGATCAGACACAATCTCATCTATCTTGGTACAACTAAATAGAGAAGGTTCAGAACAACCCATAGAATTCTTCAGTAAAAGTCTGGAAGATTATGAAGTAAGGTATTATTTTATTCAAAAGCATGTTCTTGTTGTCATTAGGAATTTGAAGAATTTTAGACACTTGTTCTTGAACAATAAAATTCAACTTGTAGTGTCTCATGTTTTTTTCATGGAATTTCTCCTAAACAAAGATCTAAACAAGAAGAGGGTAGGTTAGATCACTCTGGCAATGGAATATGATATTTAAATCAAAGTGAATAAATTGGTTTTTGGAAAAGGTTTGTGTGAACTAGCCTCCAAACAACATGTTGAGTCAGAAGGCTAAGAAGAGATTAGCCACATACTATAGAATGATTAAGAACAATCAACTAATGATACACATATTCCATGTTGGAATCAAGTCAAGGTACATTATCTCCAAAAAGGTTTTTTCCCTCTAGAATAGAACAAATATAAGAGGAGATATTTGAGATTACAATCCATTATGTATGTGATCATTGATGGCATCCTATTTGAGAAATATGTGAACATGTTTTTTTTTAGGTGTGTGTCAACAAGTCAGGTTGAGAAGATACTACATGAGTTCCATGATGGGGAAATGAGAGGTAACTTCACCCCATGAGTAACAAATCTCAAGATCATGGAAGATGGTTACTATTGTCCTATTGTGTTTAGTGATTGATACTCATGGATTAAAATGTGCAAGAAGTTTGCACTCTTCACAGGAAAAGAAAGAATAGAAGTGTTTCCCCTCCGTTTGATCTCAGTAGATCAGCCATTCATGCAATGGGGATTATAATTCATTGGATTTATCAATACAAATTCAAGTCAAGCCCACAAGTGGATACTTACAAAAACAAACTATTTCACCTAGTGGACTGAAGCAACGGCACTTAAGGAGAAAAATGAATCTAGCATCTTGGATTTATATGAAGGGGTAGAAACGAGGTTTTGAGTCCTTGGTACTACCATATAAAATAACGCATTGGCATTCCCTGGAACCAAAATCACTTATTGGGCTATGAAGAATGTTATATACCTTAGCACTTCATCAAATTATTATTACCAGGGTAATGGCAAAGAAGATTCTATAAAGAATAACCTACTGAGAATCATCAAAAAAATCTTGACGAGAATCAGAGAACTTGGCCCATGAATCTCAAATCACCCCTATGGGTTGATAGAATCACTTCCAAGAGGTATACATGTAGCTTTACATACGATATTGTATACGGAAAAGATGCAGTGCTATCTATATCACTTGATTTTTTGGCAATGGATTTCACAAAACAGTTAGAATTGGTTGAGTTTGAGCCCATGGAAATTAGGTATGTAGAACTGATCGAATTAGAAGAAGCAAGAGAACATATAATGCAGACCATAGAAAAGGATCAATCATTGATCAAGAGAAGCTTTGATAAGAAATCTAAAGTTGGGACATCCCAAATAGGATACTTGGTACTGAAGTTGGATGTTGATCATGTAAATCCAGGAAATAATTACGAGTTTGATGCCATATGGAGTGGTCCATATATGATCACTTAATGCAAAGGTAGTAATGCCTTCTGGCTAGCTAAGTTGGATGGTGAAGCTCTACAAATTTCAGTCAATGGAATTTATCTCAAACATTTCTACTAAAAGGAGAAATTCTCAACCTTATACATATTAGTTTAGGTCTTTTCAATTTCCCTAAGTGATGGTGCACATGTTTTATTTCTTCTAGTGTATTATTTGTATACAACTCATCATGCTTCAAGAAATGTGAAACTACTATAGTGGGAAGCTCATAGTTTCTTGCAATAGTTATAAATTTCAAATTTAAACAAGCATAGAGTAACTAAAATTGGGTTTGATATTGTAGCAGACAACAGTCCAAAGTTTTCACTTAGCCTTCAGTTGGTGTATGAATAATAGATATAATCCACGATGCTCTCCCAAAGTTTTATGACATTTCTTACAAGGATCAACTGGTATCCTAAGTCTAAAATCAGCCACAGTCAAAGAAGCATTGGACATTCAAAAGAAGAAAGAAAATCAGAGCTTTAAAGAGTTCCATGATGTCCAAGATAATAGGTTTCACTCCAATTCTACATTATACTTCACCTGGCCAAAAGATCAATTTTGTCTATCCACACTTTGTAAGGAATAATATCTAGAGGCAGCATTCGTAGGTACACATCATTCAAGCTCATGGATAACAGTTTCTAGAATGGGTGAAATCAAGGTTTCAAGCAATTTTCTACTCTCACAAAACATGAATTCAACATTTTCTTATGAAATTTGAGAGTGTGAGCTATGTGAGGGAAACTTCATAAGTCAGCATCCTCATCTCAAGCATTCTGTGATCAGGTTCAAGAGTTTATATCCATTCATAACGAAAATGTAAACTACATGCCCAATGGATAGTTTTAGATAACTGGTCACACTCCGTTTAGTAGGAAAATGGCCCTGTTTAGTCACCAAATTGTTATCCGAAATTTACTTGGAGGTGATTTTGATAACTTGCACTATTTCTTTAGAATTGGGTAGATAGAAATGATGTAAATAATAAATCTAGATTTTTGGGCACACCTTTACTTTTCTCTAACTTCCTCAATGAAGAAAAATCTTAGGAGTTTTCATAAATTTGCTAAAATTTTGAAAAAACTAAAAAATGACCTATTTTAATGGATTATGGGTTTAGGGTATGTGCATTGAATAACTAAGGATAGAACTAGGGTTCCTCATCCTTAACTTGTGTTTGAAATACTAAGGAAAGAGTGCATTGTTGAAAATTTGGGTCTCGATGGCCCAATGGTCCACGTACCACGGGTACTTGAGTTCCCCGTAAACTTGAAATCACCGCATATCAGAGGAAACATAGGGCATTGCAGAAAATTTGGGTCCTTGCAAAGTTATTTTTACGCAAGCATCTTACTTACAATCCTTCATATTTAATATCTTGGAATTAACCATGCATTATTGTGTCAAGAATGAAATGTAACTTAAGTCACACATTAAAAAAAATCAAAATTTTAAGGAAAGATTTCAGTAAATATGCAAATTTGGAGTGTGATTACCAAAGTGTTTTAGGTTTTTTATCCCGTCTGATATTTTATAACTACAATATGATATATTTTATTAGGATTCCATGATATTTTCAGCGTAGGTTGTATAATTTATGAAATCCCATATGGTAGATATAAACGGATTCATGTACTGAATTCTTTCCAGGATTAACAAGGATATAAATATGATTCAAAATACTAAGCACCATGATATGTTCTCATTGTAAAATATTTCTTGAAAACAAATTTATTCCAATATTTCCATTATAAAGCACCTATATAGATAGTCTATTTGCACCTGCAAATTTTTAATCCCAAGTATGTTAGAATTTTGAAACCAAGGAAGATATATAATTTCCATGTTATGATATTGTACTCATAAAATCACACACTTACTACTATTATTATATCTCTAAGTATGTTTTTTTATATTTGTATCTTTCGAAAGAAAAGTATTCATTGATGACACATCGCATAACCCATTCATCTCTCTTTTTGGTCTTTACCATTGTTCGTCTTTTATATTTATTAATCATTCGCAAAGTTCCCGTAAATACTTAGGGATTCCTATCATATGAGTAATCACTAATGTTTCAACACAAGTCTCTGATAAGGGTGCCTAGAGAGGGATTAGGGCTCCTAAGGAGCCCTGGTCTGAATTCTAGGTGTCCTATTCAGAGACTTGTGATGAAAACTGACTTAGTACTCATATGATATAAATCCCTGAGTCTTGAAGGGAATTGTGTGAATGAGTGAAAAATATACAATACCAACCTTTTCATTGGCATATCTCTTCATTGCAGGTTTATGGTGACATTAGTAAGCCAAGTGTGAAACCCATGCAATGAAAGGAGAATAATTACGAAGACCTAATGACCATATAAGAATCAGATTGAGATATTTTCAATAGACTAATGCACTCATATTTCATACTAAGGTTCCCAAAAGTTCCCCTATCCCTTTCTAACTACCCCATTCTGGAAAAATCCTCCACTGCAATATTTGGAAGATCATTATGATGTTGAAATTGGCCAATCCACCACTCTGATAAGTCCCATATCAGTGCGAGGTAAGTCCAATTTAGATAAGTACCTTCCCTTTTCATTTTAATTTATTTTAAATATCAAACAAATTCTTAGCATTTATATTTAACTTATGTTTCATTTATCATAGTTGTACATTTTTTATTTTAATAAAATATTCATATTTTATTAAATCATTCTAGTGAACCCGTAGCTTAGAACATTTTTCCCTGTGATCCACTAAAACCTTTATGGTTAAGGATTTATCCTCTCCTTCTTAGATAATCATGCCTCATGTTGTTATCAGTCACATCTATGATGAGGAAAATATACCTGATATTATGGCTTTATATTATGATGTAACTATGCCACATCATATTCAACAACAAATCATAGCTAACAAATTCATTATATATACTCGATTTGAAAATTCTTACTTTAGCATAGTTTTAGATCCGGATAGATTTTCGAGTTGTCAAATTTTTTATAAAGTTAGCTGTGATTCTCCTTAAGACGTTTCCAAATAAATTCTCAATGACTCTCATATTGATTTCATGCTTTGTCCTTACGATAGTAGACATCTGCATATTGATTCTACTCTTAGTCTTACCACTACTATAGTTTAATCTCATGCTTCTCCTAGTTTGGATAATGTTTCTCATCATCCATCGCATACTAGTTCACATACTCCTTCACAAAATTGCAATTTATATGTGTTAAACACATTATTTCCATCTTCTACTATTCCTTCACATGATATCTTGTCTCTCATGCATGCTGTGGATAATTTATAGTCTCTGGTTCAATCAATCACATTAGAAATAAATGCCTATTATGATATTGTTGATAACAATTCATTGCATAGTAACCCTATTCCTAAGAAAATTAATAATTTAACATTTCATAAGGATTTTATCATGCGCACCTTTTCATGTTTCAATAGTACCGGAAACCCCTACTTGCATCTCAAAAATTACTATATGGATATGGATTCATATTCTAATGATCGATTTTTAATTAAATCCTTTCGACATAGTATTACTTATGTTGCTCTATAATGGTATACTCACCTACCATTTGGATCTATTAACACTTATATTTATACATACTTGACTACCTGATTTTTTCTCCTTGCAGATCTGGACGTATAAGAAAAAATAAGTCAAGTGGGGAAAACAACAACAAAAACATACACAACAACACTTCGCAAAAATACATGCTTTACTAACGATGCAGGTAAACTACACAATATGATAGCTACACACACGTTCCACCCTAGGTACACTCTCATCACTTTTTCTTTGTACATTTTTCAACTTTATTTTCCACACTCCTCCATATTTTTTTCATTCCACATTTTTTTCAAGTCCTGTGACAAATTTATACTACACTCTTCATGTACATTAGTGCTGCATTTGTATCTACTTTATGTTACCAAGATTTCAACTCACCTACATAAAGTGGTGGAAAAATGTAGGCACAAAATCATGAACTTGAGATATTTATTTATCCCATTCTCATACTTCTATTTATAAGTTTCTTGAGTGAATAAGGTACTAATTAACAACCATCATTTGTACATCTTGTTTATTCTATTTTGTAATTTTTGATCTATTGCACCCATATTCCCAACCATTTTCGTACATTCCCCTCTGTTTTAGCCTGGGATGAGGCAACAAGATTCGTACTGGGGAACCCATGGAAACCCTGGTCCCACCAAGGGCACCCCAGTCCTCTTTAAACTTTCACACCACTTTTTGGGCCTATTCTAGCTGTTTTACATCTTTATCTTTGTTGGGGTTGGCTTGTTTGGGGTTGAATATGAAATCAAAGCATAAGAACTCAATAAATATAAAGTTATGAGACCATAATGAGGGAACTAAGATCATTTACTACTATCAATCATCTATAGTTGCATCCTTATATTTCATTGGAATCCAGATATCTCAATCATCAAGGCACAACCTAGGACATCTTCATCACACTTCATAAGAGGAGGGATTCTATTCTATTTCATGCACACATACTATTACATTTTGTACATTTAGCTATTTCTTGTTATTTCCCAAAGTGTGACTGGTACAAGAGCACCTAGGGCAAAAAATGCACACACACACTAGAACTACATTTGGGTCACAAATTTAGTGTAATGATTAGTTAGTAAGCCTACTTTTGTAGCATCTGAGGTCAGCCCAACCCATTCATTTACATCCTTTTTTTTAGTGTCTTGATATTTGGCTTTGGTTTTTCTTAATTATAGGGGTTTTTTGGTGAATCCATCCATCTTGGTGTTATTTTGAAGTGACAAAAAATTAATATTTGCGATACTCATTTCACCCAGAAAAATTTAGATCTTGAAAACCTTCGAGGGCTATAGAGCCTAGATCAGTACTGGAGAGCCAGTGGGTGCCCTAGTCCCTTCCATGGATGCTCTTGTCTACCTTTATCAGATAGACAAAATATTCTTAGCATGGTTACGATAGTCTATAATTATATTTTACTAGGTTTCCATCTTAGCATACCCTCAATGTCATCATGAACCAACTAAGTATTTTATTACTTTTATTTTACAATCAGGGTTTCATACCTTTATGTTTAGTTTACTTGGATAAACATTGTACATAACTTTTCATGTACTTATTGCTACAATATCATTAGATTATTATAAAATATTCATATATTATTTAATCAGTGAGCATACCTATTAAGGTCTATAAGACATAGTAAACTTATAATTTTATCATATTCCTTAGGTTATAAAATCTTATACTAAAGTTATTTTTGTTAATGATGTAATAAATGCTAAACCATGTGACTTGAGATGTCTTATGAGACCTAGGTTTTATTATAGAGAGAGAGAGACAAATACAAGATATTTACTTCATATTTTGTAACTAATTAATCATCATTCAAATAATCAAAAATTGAAACGAGAGTTGTAAGAAGTTCAAAAGTGATTCTTTTGTATTTATAGGGGTTTTTTATTATTGTTCAAGGTTTTTTGTATTGTCTTGATCAAGGAACCAAATGAATGCATGAATATGAGAGATCATAACAATAAAAATTTATATGTTTGATTGTTACTTTGATGCTAATGAGATTTCATGATTGTGTTTATGAGGAAAAAAACATGAATGCAATATACAAACTTGACACTAAGCATGGATTACAGTAAAAAAAAGTGCTAGTCATTAGTATGAATGATTTTTGTTAGGATTGTGAGAAGAACCAATGAGAAACTAGTCCTCACACCTAATTCCAACTTGAAGAAGATTAATAAAAACATCCAATAAACCTGGGAGATAATGATAAAAAATAGTTATAATAGTGAAATTATGTTGCATGAGATATTTTTGATCAAGAAAAACATTAATTATTATTCCTTAATGATTCTATATTATTTTACTTAATGGTATCACATATTCTTGTTGTATATTGAGGTGAATTTAAGTTTGGTTTCCTTGTGATGATAGTTTAAGTAATTTGTTGTGGAGAAAATTTTTCAATCTAGCTACCAGGAACATCTGAGTAACTTGGATTTTGGCTCCAAAAAGGTGTTGCATTTTTAAAGAGAGGTATGTAAGGTTTATCTAAGTATTAATTATATTGTGTAGTTGATCTAATATGAGAAAATATTGAAAATAATGGAACTCTACATTAGACTCCTAGTAATAATAGGTTGAGAAAGAATTTTCTATCATCAAACACAAGTTATATTGTGTTGATGGGTTCATTCAAGAACATTTAGGGGTTTGAAGAGTTTCTACAGTTTATCACATACCAATTGGTGCCTACAAAATCAAATAAAGTAAGATATTTTCTCAATAAAATAACAATTTTACCTCTCAGGCTCACCCAAAACTACAAACCCTGCAACAAGGGTTTCGATAGAGGAAACTAAATTATCTCGAGAATGAATCTACAAACATCCTTACAAATTTTCAGAAATATCTGCCATGGTGTCTTCTTTGAGACTATTACATAATTATACCAAACAAATTTTTCTTCCTCCTGATCTTCATTACATATTTTTCCTAGGTAGTTAGGATATGTTATAAAACATGGAATTTAAAGAAAGAAATGTGTTTTTTACAAACTGTGGAGTCTTGAAACTTCTTATATATACTAATAATTATAATGGGTAGTTAAATACCATCTAGATTGGTTTTGAAGGTGTCTCTAGTTTTGATTAATCCTGAGAGAATTGAACTTAGGGATACTAGACGCAAGATAAGATGAATTGAACAATTGGGAAAACAAAAAGAAATGGGTTTAACTTGGTCACATTTGAATGGTTTTTTAAAACCTATTGTAGATTTTAACGAGGAGGATAAAAAAAAATTTGTGCATTGAATAGTTTAATTTAGTATTGAATAAATGATGTAGCTAGACACTAATTGCACAAATAAGGAGAATTGGGATTCTTGGAGTTGCAATATTTTGTGTATGAGTCTAAGATACACATCTCTACATCATAATATGTACTATTTTTAAGAGAATTAGGCACAGTTTGGCTTATCTTGAGTAGGTTAGGTAGTATATGGCAAGGTTTCCTTCTGTTCATTGCAATATTGGGTCTATTTTTATCTATTGGTATCCTAATGTAGGGAAGAGTTCAATTATTAATAAAATTACGAACGAATATGTTGATGTGCAACCCTATTCTTTTACTAAAGAGACACTATTTTTTAGGCATACTGATTATAAATACTTGAGGTATCAAGTCACTGGTACTCATAGTATTTTCAACCACCCTTCGGAGGAAATGAATACTATCGAGATGCTTAGTGCTCTGACATTAACACATTCAAAGAAATATGTAAAAAAAAATTATGTTTGGGGGTCTTGCAGTTATAGCATCGCTACATAGGATGTACTATTTCATAGCTTGAATCCATTCTTTGTTAACAAGCCTCATATTTTGGTGTGTAATAAGATTTTTTTACAGTTGTTGGAGACACTACAGGAGGAATATGAAATTTTTGGCAGAGATGAAGGAATATGTAGTGAAAAATATGGAATTATTGTATTGAAATAAAAGTGTAGAGGAGGGATATTATGGTTTCTTTGATTCAATGAGTTCTTTTAAGGAAGAAGGGGTGATTGTGGTAAATTTGCAGCATTAGAGAGTTTGGAGCAGAGGGTGGAGATTAACATGAATTCTAAGAAAATCAATATATGTCTTAATAACATTCATCTTACCATACTGAAGCCAAGAGATGGAATGGAGAGACTTCATTTTATTCCTCAAGTTTTTTTTTATGCCAAGGTTTGAGCTTCTACTAAATAGTAAAAGAACCTCAAGAAGGATATTGAGAATGAGAATGATGGTGTTGGAGTTTACTTTGCATGCTTGAAGAAGTACTATATTTTGGAAAATGATGAATGGAAGGAATATAAATTACTAGAGATAATAGATGGGCACAATTTTACCATATTTATTAATGTATATATTTTGTAGACACTTGAGGAGTTAGAACTGGAAGAAGGGCTTAAAATAGCAACTCAGGGTGATGATGATGATGACATGAAAGAGTTAGATCTGATCCCTGAGGAAAGAGAAGTTATAGATGAAATTACATAGAAGAAGATTATTCTCTTTTAGGAAAATAAATTGAAGAAGAACATTATAAAAATTATCCTTATTGTACCCAAGAAGTTTTAAAAATACAGAGAGTACAAATCAAATGGATTAGGTATACATCTCTATAGCTTGGGTCTAGATCCTTCTACAACAATACAAAGATCTCAGAGAATATCAATGTCTAATCAAGGCCATAAGTGACAGAGGTCAAGTGGAGGGGAGGAAACTATTATTCGAATAGATATTGATCAACCCAAAAAAAATTTAGCATCTATTATCACACTCAAGATCCATGTCTACGCCACCCAGTGCAGTTGTTCTAGGAGAAGGCTAAAAAGAATCTACTTAGAAATCAAAAGATACCAAAATTGGAAAGAAGGCATCAAAGAAGAGGAACAATGATTCTCACAAGGGAGGGGGAGATAGAGTTATAATGAACCTAAAACCAAAGCATTTATTTTCTAGAAAGAGATGTATTGAGAAAACTAAAAGATGTTAAAATGTTAATAGTTTTCTTCGCAAATCTGCAGTTTTTTTAACTATTTCTTGTTGGATTAAAATACCAAATTTCATTAAATGTAGGGTTTTGTTTTCCTGACCACAGTAGAGCTGATTTTATTATGTTTTTGCATTGTAGTTTAAATGAGTTCATTATAATAAGAGTTTCTTCACGTTCATTTTGTTTAAGATATATTATCTTGTCTTTGTACCAATGGCATGAATAGATTCCTTAGTTAATGAAGCAGATAATATTATTTTTTCATAAATTTAGCCATTTATCTTTAATGCATTTTTTAGATATGGAAAACTAGATAAAATCATATAATTATAACTTTATTTGTGAATTCACACCAGAGGCAAAAATATGTAACTTAAAATTTCCACCACTCCATCGTCATCCACAAATATGATTATCTTCCAAAATTTCAAGCTTCCATAGTAAAAACATGTGTCATAAAGAGGAAACATGTGTCAAATCCATGCATTGAGGTAATTCTTCAAAATTTCGAATGCCATAACTTTAATCACATTGGTCAAAAGAAAAAAAAAACTCCTCCTATCCTTTGTTGTCGAATACTTAAGAGATTGAAATTCTAAATATATGATACAATGTTCCTATTGGAATATTCATGTATACAACATGTAATTATCTTGTAGATATTTAGGAAAGACAAGTTTAGATTTACCATGCATTAGATAACTCCAATTATGTCTATATTTTAGGAAAAAACAAAAATTGTAAAACACCTTGTTTTATGCATGCACAACATGCGGTTGATTTAAAACCATGGTTGTATTTATTTTTAAATATTTTTTCAGAGAAGTTCATAGTTAAATTTATTAGAGGTTTTTTTTAATATAAGTGAAGAAATTTTAATTACTTTATATTCTCAATAGAGACACAACATAAGTTGAAGGTAGATGCAAGAAAGAGTGCTTCATGCACATATTCAATTGTAATGAGACGAAGCTCTCAGAGAAGTTAATTAATAAAAGGATTTACGTACAAAAGTGTTGGTTTGAGTAAATACTCTATTTTTAATTGCAAGTTTTTTGTTATGTTTTTCACTCTATAATACTGCATAATTTCTACAAATTGGTATCAGAGCATTGATTTCTAGGAGGTTATTAAATTAGAAAAAAGTGATGTATTCTACATCTGATATACAAACACTATAATTCAATGCAAATAATTTCAAGTACTATTCATTAACCATGAAGGAATTATTCAAATCCCAAGATGTTTGGGAGGTTATTGATAATGGTTACATATAACCTATAGATGAAACAATGTCATTTGCACTCTCTCAGATAGAGAAAGATACTTTGAAGGAAATATGAAAGAAAGACAAAAAAGATATTTTCTTTATTCATCAAAAAATGTATGAAATCGTTCTTCCTAGAGTGGAAAAAACCAATCAAGAAAACACTACATGGGATACTCTCAAAGTTGCATGTAAAGGTAAGGAGAAAGTAAAAACTGCCAACCTACAGTTACTTTGTAGAGGTTTTATAAATATTTCAATGAAAGATTCAAATTATGTAGAATCATTATTTACTTATGTAGATGTTTTGGTGAATCAAATTAAATCCCATAGTGATACTATTGGATACATTAGTATTATTGAAAATTTTCATAGAAATTTAGTTATGAAATTTGATATTTTATTTTTTGTTATTGAAGAAATTAAGGATATGATTCAATTATATATGTATGAGTTGTGTGCGGCACTATTAAATCATGAAAAAAGGATGAATATATCACATTTAGTTCTATATGAATCATTTTCATCTTAGACAACATGTATTCATGATATAGAAAAAGGAAGCTTCATCACTACAGGAAAAGGAAGGATTTTATCTAGAGGATGTAGTAGCAATTATCCGAATTCAAGTGGAAGAGGATAGATCAAAGATTATAATCATGTTGAGAGATAGGATATGTGTCATGTTCACTATCATTATTGCAATAAGTTTGGACATTATGCTTATAATTGCATTAAGAAGCAATATGATTAGGATAGGAAGAATCAAAATCAGGTTCAAATATAGATCTATGTTTATTACGTGCATAAGGATTGCTGAAGCCATACCTTATTTATCCCCTATTGAGTGTAATTTATCAATAGAACATCCATCTGATGTATGGGAATTGGATTCTTGTTGTAGTAATCACATGTTAAGAAATCTTGATTTATTTTCCAGTTTGGATAAATCAATTAAGAGTGATGTTACTCTTGAGAATAACAATATTTTGTCCTTAAAATAAAAAGGAATAGTAAATATTATAACTAAAAGCGGGGAAATATTATGCATGAGGTTTACTATGTTGTAGGTTTAAAGCATAATCTTATGCATATTGAGTAGTTGGTACAGAAATGATGAAAAGTTTATATGGAAAACAATGAGTGCGTGATTGTGTAAAAATATCCTAACACTCAGTTGATTTCAAAAGTGAATATGAGTAGCAATATAATGTTTTCCTTGATATTAAAACTAGGGAAAAAAAAGAGAAAAGCATATGTATTTGTAGAAAAATCAACAACTTAGTTTGTTACCAAGTCCTACATTAATAAAAATCAGTCCTATGTTGAGTACTGCACTCAAGTAAATTAGTCTTGTTCTCAAGAAAATGAGTTCTATGCTAATGCAATAAATTCCTACGCTAATACGGTTGATTCATGCACTCAAGGAACAAAATCATCTTTTCAATCAGTTGTCAAAGATGAATCATGGATTTAGCATCTAAGGAATGGATATTAAAATATTATAGGTTTGAATTTATTACAAAAGAAGAATATGTTTAAAGGTTTGTAATTTTTCAGAAACCGGAAAGAGTATGTGAAGTGTCTATTTTGGCGAAGCAACAAAGAGAGTCTTTCCTAGTTGGAAAAGCAGTAAGAGAAAGTTCACCTCTTGAGATTATTCACTCAGATTTGTGTTGAAATATGAAAACATCATCTTTTAGAGGTTGTTCATATTTTATGACATTCATTAATGATAATACAAGGAATATATTTCTCTATTTTTTGAAACACAAATCAGATTCTTTTGAAACATTTCAGTAGTTCAACACTTTAATGGAGTAGAAAAGTGGATACTAAATCAAGGTTCTGAGGACAAACAAAGGATTTGAGTATGCTTCTAATTATTTTCTAATTTTTTACAAATATCATGGTATAAAAAAGAAATTTACTACAATGTATACATGATAGTAGAATTGTGTGGTAGGGAGAAACAATAAAAACATTATGGAAATGGAAAGAAATATGATGAAGGAAAAACATATTACAAATTAGAATTGGGAAGAAGTATTAGCAACTGTTGTTTATATTTTGAATAGGTTTCCAACAAAAATGTTTAGGAACATGGTTCCTCAAAAATCTTGGACTAGTAGGAAACACAATGTTTCACATTTCAAAATTTTTGGTTGTGTGGCTTATGCACATGTGCGATTTGAGCTAAGGAATAAGTTAGTAAACAAATGAGAATAGTGCATATTTTTTGGGTAATAAGAGAATAAAAAATCATACAAGTTGTATAATTTGGTCACTAGAAAGGTCGTGATTAAAACAAATGCAAAATTTATTGATAATGAAGCATCCGATGGAATTATAGAGAAAAAAGTTAGTATATAAAAAGTTATTCTGCATTATGATATAACAAATGAAACTTTATAAGAGAAAGGTACTATATTTTCTTTTAATCTTTGACATGAATCTCAAGTTGTAACACAAGCTACATCTCCATATATATTTATGAGGTCTCAAATATTTCATTCATCTTCAGCCATGCAAGATACACCAAAAATAACACCAGTGTAAACTTATTCATCACAAAAAAATCCATCATCTGATATCCCTTTGCAAAAAAAAAACAAGGAGTCTTACTGAGATTTATAATGTTGATACTACTAATTAATTTTTATGTTTTTGCATTGTTTTATCATGCTACAGATACATTGTATTTTTAGGAGGCTATAAACAATGAATTTTGGGCTCAAGCCAGGGATGATGAGATAGATGCTATAGAGAAGAATAAGACATGGGAGATGGTTTATCTTGGAAAATGAAAGGACGTTATAGGAGTGAAGTGGGTATACAAGACCAAATGCAATGCTGAAGGAAAAGTACAAAAACATAAAGCGATACTGGTTGCAAGAGGTTTTATATAGCAATATGGAGTGGATCATAATGAAACATTTCCACCAGTAACAAGTCTTGATATAGTAAGAATGATTTAAGCAATTTCAGCTCAAAACAAATTTCCTATTAATTAGATGGATGTAAAACCATCATTCTTGAATGGTTTTCTTGATGAGAAAGTTTATGTGAATAATCCAAAAGGTTATGATATTGAATTTCATGAAGAAAAGGTATACATGTTGAGAAAAGTGCTCTATGTTATCAAGGAAGCATCTAGAGAATGATATAGTAGAATCAATCCTTATTTGATACAAAATTATTGTAGTAGAAGAAGAAGTGACCCTAATCTATACATGAAGATAAATGATCATGGTAACATTTTGATTTCTTATTTATATATAGATGATTTAATCATTACTCAAAATTTATCTACAGATTCATTCAAGTTAGCCATGAAGAAAGAATTTGAGATGACAGACCTTGGTCTTATGCATTAATTTTTAGGAATTGAAGTTCAAAAATTAGGTGGAGTTTTTATACCACAAGAGAAGTATACCAATTATGTTTTGAATATATTTAACATGTCGAATTTTAATCCAGCGTCAAACCCAATTACAGTAGGTTTGAAGTTAAGAAAAGAGGATAACAGATCATTATTTGAACCAAAAATATTCAAAAGTTTAGTTGTAAGTACATGTATTTAACTGCCATAAGGTCTAATATTATATAATGTGTAAGCCTAATATAAAGGTTCATGGAATATTCAAAATATTCACATTGGCAATATGTAAAAATAATTTTGAGGTATATGTGAGTAAAAAAGAATCATGAAATTTTATATCCAACTTCATATGAGTTCAAAGTCATAGGTTATATTCAAAGTGATAGTTTCGGAAGTGTATATGACAGGAAAAATAGATCCGGCTATATTTTTCATTTTTGAACATGATTGGTTTCATGGGCATTAAATAAGCATCCCATTTTCATGTTATCTTTAGTATAGGAAGAGTATGTAGCATTAACTAGAGAAAAATCTCAAGTTGGGTTGATGAGAAGAGTGCTGAAAGATTTGAAGCATAATCAAGAGGAGACTACACATATTTTTTGTCACAAAAAATCAGCAATAACATTGTCCAAAAATCATGTTTTCACAAGAGGATCAAACATATTGATACAAGTTATCATTTCATTGGAGTGTTGGTCAACAAAAAAAAAATTGAATTGAATTTTTTAGATCTGAAGATCAGTTTGATGATATTTTTATGAAGATCAGTTTGATGATATTTTAATGAAGGAGATAAAATGATTTTATCATAAATTTGGGTATTTATCTTTGATGCATTTCTTTGATAGGAAAAATTATATAAAATCAAATTAGTAACACATCATTCATGAATTAATACTAGAGGAAAATATAGATAACTAAAGATTTCCACCACTCCATCATCATAAAAAATATCATTATATTCAGACTATCAAAACTTCCACATAAGAAACATATGCAATTCAGAGGAAACACATGTCCAATCCACGGATTGAACCAATTATATCCTAAGTCTTAATGCCATAACATTATCTACATTGGTAAAAATAAAAAAAATGCCTCCTATTCTTTGTTTCTAAACATCTTAGAGATTGAAAATAAAAACATTCCATACAACATTCCTTTAATCCTATGTAACATAGTAGATACAACTCCCACCATATAATGTGTATAATTTTCTGTTAGACAAGTTCCAAAGTAGATGAGGAGTGTTTAGTTCCACCTTACGAAAACAAGAATTTGTAACTTTAACTACTTTCACCCCTATATAATTTCATTAGGGATGGTAGATAAATAGAATTACTATCATTACAAATCCATTCTCATTATCTACTTCCTCCAAATATTTTTTTATAACCTTTGCATTGAAAAATGTCCCAAATATTTTAGGAAGTAGGCTAGCATGCTCTTACTTAAGCAAAAAAATTTCATACATGCATCGAAAATTCTTTTCGTGCAAGCATCTTACAAAAAATCCTTCACATTTTTTCTTTGGGAATTAACCATGCACTATCATGTAAAGATTGCAATCGAACCTGGGTCACACATTACTAAACATCAAAATTAAAGGAAACATTTTAGAAAATAAGAAAATTATAAGTTTTGATTACCAAAGTGTTTTAGGTGTGTTATCCCATTTTAGATTTTATAACTACAATAGGATATATTTTATTAAGCTACCATTATATATTTAGCATAGGTTTTATTAGTTATGAAATCCCATATGGTATATATCAATGGATTTAGGTACTTAATTCTTTCCAGGATTAACAAGGATACACATATGAAATACAATACCAAGCACCATAATATGTTCTCGTTGTTAAAGATTTAGTGAAAAATAAATTAGTGCAATATTTCCAATATACATGCACCTATATAAACAATCCATTTTTACAGTAAATTTTTAATACCAGAACATTAGAATATAGAAACCAAGGAATTTATACAAGTTTTGTGGTATGATATTGTAGTCACAAAATCACACACTTACTACTATTATTATACCACCAAGTATTTTGGTTTATATATGGATCTTACAAAAGAAAAGTCTTCACTCATAACCCATTTCATATTCCATTCATCTATATTATTGGTCTTTACCTTTGTTGGTCTTGTATATTTGTCACTCATTTGCATAGTTCATGTCAAGTCTCAGGGATTTCTATCATATGAGTACTCACTAATTTTTCATCACAAGTATCTGACTAGGGCACCTGGAGAGAGATTAGGACTCCTAGGGAACCTTGATCTAAATTCTATGTGTCATGGTCATATACTTGTGACGAAAAATGAGTTAGTACTCATATCATAGGAATCAATGAGACTTAATAAGAATTGTGTGAATGAGTGAGTAATATATAATACCAAACTAATTCTAGGAATTCTGGTCTGCATCACAATTGGTTTTATTTTTTCATTGGATTTCGGTCTTTTTTGTTTTCACTCTCATCTCCTGGAGTACTAGCTGAAATTTCAGGTCAATATTGTAAAAATTTGAACAAGAGATCCCTATGTAAACACAACATACATACTACCTTATGGGTGGACTATTTTAATCAAGTGTTAGCTATCTACATAGAGTAAGGGACTACATTTATGAATTATTATGTATCACACACTTCATAGGGAGGGGAATTTAATTTTATTCCATCTACCATTTTGCATTTTATCTCACTACTACCTGATATCCCTATGTCATTGGTACTAGGGAAACCTAAGGAAATTATTTCACACACAAGCACAAAGAACTAGATTGGGTCTTTGTTTTAGTGAAACACTCAGTCATAACTCCATCCATTTGGAAGCTAAGGACAGTTCAACCTCTTCATTTACATCTTTATGTTTTAGGGTTTTATGCTTTGTGTGGGGTTTTGACATGACTCTTCATTACAGGTTTATGGCAACATAAACGAACCAAGTGTGACACCCATGCAACTAAAGGTGCATAATTATGAAGACCTAATGATCATATAAAAATTAGATTCTAAGATTTTTAGTAGACCAGGGTGCTAATATTTTAGATGAAGGAACGCACAAGTTCCCTTATCCATTTCTAAATGCCCCATTCTAGAATAATCCTCCTCCACTGCAATTTTTTGTAGATCAATACGATGTTCTACTATGCCATTCCACCACTCTATTCAGTCCCATATCAATGCGAGGTAGGTCCAATTTAGATAAGTACCTTCTCCTTTCATTTTATTTTATTTAAAATATAAAATAAATTACTTAGCATTTATATTGAATTTATGTGTCATTTATCATCGTTTTTAACATTTATGATTTTAATAAAATATTCAGATTTTATGAAATCATTTTGGTAAACCCGTATCTTAGAAATTTTTCCCTAGGATCCACTAAAACCTTTATGGCTAAGGATTTCTCTTCTCCTTCTTATATCATCACATCTCATGTTAGTATCAATCCTATCTATGGTGAGGTAACTATAGTTGAGATTACAGTTCTATATTGTCATGCTACTATGCCAGATCATATTCAACAAAAACTCCTAGCTAAAGAATGTAATATATCTACTAGATTTGAAAATTCTTACTTTAGCATCGTTTCAGAACTGGATAAGTTTTCTTGTTGTCAAAATTGTTATAAAGTAAGCCATGATTCTCCTTATGACATTTCCAAAGAAACTATCGATGACTTTCTTATTTACTTCATGCTTGGTCATGATGATAGTACACATCTACATACTAATTCTGCTCCTAGTCTGACCACTGCTATAGATGCATCTCATGATTCTCCTATTTCGGATAATGTTTCTCTTGATCGATTGCATACTAGTTCACATACTCCTTCACACTATGTTTCTTATCTAATTGATGATACACTTAATGAAATTTTAATATTGGAGTCTCTCTAAGATTTTGATGAAACAATTGATAGTCATGACTCTACTACTTTACATATCATTCAGTATGAATCACTTGTTTCATTTTCATCTTCTTCTAAGGTTATACCTAGAAATAAGCATGACTCATCTCCATCTATTAGTAAATCTCCTCCTATCACTCCATCTCTGTCTATTAGTTTCTCTCCTCCTATCATTACGTATCCATATGACTCTTCATCTCCTAAGGATTTTATCGATGCTAGACCTATTAGTGCAAAATCACAACACCCATGAATGTCTACAACCAGATGGATCGAGACTCTGAGTGTGATTGCACAACATGGAGAATCTCTTAAAGTGTGGAACCTTGCGAGTTGAGAGAGCTCTCTAGATTAAGGATGGTTCCTATTCCTTTGTTGAGATGAACACAAATAAATTTCAGAGGATATATTCTAAACCTACTCTATTTTACCAAGGAGACAAGGTTGAGGAGATGTAAGAAAATAAACCTAAGTGAACGAGGTGATACACCAAAGGAATGTTAGACACCCATTTTGTAACTTAACACAGACCACAAGAATGCAATACAACAACATGCACAGGTAACCAAAATGAAATAAAAGACAGGAAAGACTACAATGAACACATGAAAGGGTTAGAAATCACCCACAGTCTTATATTATTGCTTGAGATTTGATACAATACATTACAGTGGCCAAGAGGAAAGAAAAAATGTATTAAAGCTTGAATGTGAGGTTTGAGAGCTCCAGAAATTCACTTGCAAGAAAAAGAAGAAGGGAGGGCACCAAAAAAAAATCTCCAACCCTTTACAATGATCCCAACCCCTTTTTCATAGATTCAACACAAAGAGAAGAAGGACAGAGAGGTAGGAACACTAATTTGAAGCTCAACTACCAGCCATCAATGCCTCTAAATTTTTTCCCCAAATCTATCAAATCTTCCTCAATTACTTGTTCGGTGCATTGAAGGAGGAAGAATGGCGGATCAGATCAAATCTGATATTGTTGTTAGAGAAATTGGATCCCACATTAATGGCACATGATGATGTTTTTCTATTTTTTCTCCACCTAACCACGTCAAAGTTAAAGTTTCACATTTCCATGCTATAGACGAAGTCGATATCTCTGTAATGGTGTAAAATTTGTTGGATTTCAGGCACTGGATGAGAAGATATGTCCATTTGAATATTTTAATCTGGCCCTTACAAAAAATGATAGAAACGAGTTAGCAGAACGGATCCGTGGGCCCAAAATTCACTTTTTGCCCCCCTACACAACAAATACAGAAATTTTAAATTTTACCATAGCCCCGCAATACCTTTTTGTCAAAAAATCATTTTTAGGTCCACCGGTCTGCATTTTCAATTCGGAAAATAAATCACTCCAAGGCCCACCAGCCCACATGAAATTCAAGCCTAACATGTGGCTCCTTAGGCATTGGCAGAGGCACAACACATTTTTATACTTTAGGCCTCTTGGAAACGGAGCCAAAAAGTAAAAATTACTCCTAGAGACCCACCTTCCCACTTTGACTTTGAATATGGCCACGTGGAGGGTTGATGCGCATTTAGGAACTGCTTTTGGATTTTTCTTTTGAAGTTACGTCGGGGTTGACATGTGGCTTTGCTCTTTCCCTTTTTATTTTTGACTAAGTCCTTTTTCTTGGTGGGGCCATACATCTGACTAGGGACACATGGAGGCTCGACACTTGTCTAAGGACCCACTTTTACATTTATCTTTGAAGATGCACCAGGATGACACATGGAAGCCTTGCACTCATTTAAGTCTTCACTTTGGGTCGCACGTTTAAATGTGTGCCATTAAGACATGTGGCACGTTTTGTCTGCACTCTTATACTTAACTCCCAGCCTCTGTTTATCCTAGTGGAGGTATGGCGCAAGTTTGAGTCTCCACATTGGGATCCCATTTTGAAATCACGTCAAGCCTCCACATGGTTCTTTCCACTTGTTTTGACTTTTCAACAGCTGGCTCTATCCCTTTTCGTGACTAGGACACATGAAAGCTCCATGCTCATTTGAGTCTAATTTTTTGAGTTTAATATTTGGAGATGCGCCAATGATACTTGTGGAGGCTTATGTTGATTCTTCCATACTTAGCCAATTTTGGGGCTCGCTTTGAATCATTTGTAGAGCTCGAAGACTTGGAGTCTTTATCTATTTCTCTCACTTGAGCCTCTAGTTTTCTTTGACATTTTTTGCTTCCCAAGCCCTACTACTCCATTGTAGAGCCTTCCTGTAACTTATTTATTTGATTTGAAGCGTGAGTTCATTTGACGGAACTGTTTCTTGAATTTCTTCCTGCACAAAGTCGTGTTTGATCAATTTTGTCAGGGTCAAAATAGAGATAACAATTTGGCAACTCGTAGGGGCATCTTCCTGCTAGATGAAGAGATCGGTTTACTTGTTGTATACATTGGGCACAGATTCATGATTGGTGATCCGAAGTTGATACTGTTCTTCTAAAAATAGACCTTTTTAAATCCCGATTTTAGTTTCTCTATATTTTTCAATTAGAAAATAGGCAACTACCACAACAACTATGGGTCTCTCTACTACAAATGCTGAAGGGAATGGCACATTCACTTGGAGGCACGTTGGACTATATAATGATGCAAACCTAGAGCAACAAAGAACTTGTGCCATAGCACTTAGGGAAACAAAACCTACGCTACAACAAAATAATGTGCATATGCACTTAGGGAAATTAAAGTCCTATTCTAATATTTATAGGGTGGAACCTCCCTATTTAGTAACAGTGTTTGATATGGATCTCGTTAACTGGGATCTAAAATTATTCACCATCTAATCTAGCTAGCTGGAAGGCATTGGTGCTTTTAAACCTTGTGATCATGTAAGGGCCACTCTAGATGGCATCAAATTTGGAATGCTTTCATGGATTATCCAGATCTAGATCCCACTTTAGAACTAAGTCCCATTCTTGAAAGGTTCTTGTTCTCGCTCTCTTGTCAAAACTCTTTTTGATCAATGTTTGATCCTTTTCTATGACTTGCATTGCATTTTCTCTTACCTCCCGTACCTCCATGAGCTTTGCATACCTGATTGTATTACATTTTCTCTTACCTCCCTTTCTCAGTCAGAGCTAACTTTCTCATGAGCTCTACAGCGGGAAACTCCAATCATATGGGCATTAATGCCTCTTTTCCATTCACAAGATTGTATGGGGAGATACTTGTGGACCTCTTTGATGTGATCCCATTAGCCCATAGGGCTGATTTGAGATTTGTATGCCAAGTTCTCTTATTTTCACCAAGAGTCCTCCTGATAATCCTTAATAGGTTCTTATTTGTGGAATTTGCTTGACCATTACCTTAAGGGTATTAATTTGATGAACTACTGAGGTACACATCATTCTTGACTGCCCATTCAGTGATCCTTAAACCAAGTAATGTCAATGCATTATCTAATATAATAGTGGCAGGGACTCTAAACCTGGTGGATATCCCTTCATAGAAATCAAAGATGTTTGATTCGTTTGCCTCCTTTAGTGCCACTGCTTTAGTCCACTTGGTGAAATAATATTTTGTAGTGAGTATCCACTTGTGGCCTTGGATCATATTTGGGTTAATCACCCTAATGAATTTTATTCCCCATTGCATGAATGGAAGATCCAATGAAATGGGATGAAGGGGCAGGGTTACTAGCCTCTCCTTCCCCATGAAAAATGCACACTTTTTAGACTTCTTGATCCATGAGTAGTAATCTCTGAACACTTTAGGCCCATACTAATAAGAATTCATGATCTTGAGAGCTATTACTCGAAGGTAAAAGTGACCCCCTACTTCTCCATCATGGAACTCATGCAACACTTTCTCAATTTGACCTGTCCCAATGCACCTCAATAGAACACTATCGATATCCTTCTTAAACAAGAAACCACTAACAAGCACGTATGGGATGGATTGTAGTTTGAGGTATCTCCTTTTTTCTTTTTTCCATTCTAGAGGGCACAAACCTATTTGGAGATAATTCACTAAGGCTTGGGTCTAACATGGAATAGGTGCATCATTAGCTAGTTGCTCTCGATCATTCTGTAATAACAAGACAACCTCTTTTTCATCTACTGACTCAATCTGTTGTTTGGAGGTGATTTGTTCAAACAGACCCTTGCTTCGAACTAGTTTGGTCACCTTGATGTCTATGTCATATTCAATTACCTAGGAAATCCAACCTACTCTCTTCTCATTCAAGTCTTTGTTCAGGAGAAAATCCTTGACACCAGGATGAGATAGTAGTAGTTGAATCTTATTGTTTGAGACCAAGTGACTAGATTTATTCAAGCTTCTAATAATAGTAAGGAAATGTTTTTAAATGAAAGATTATTTTACCTCATGGTCCTCAAAGATTTGACTGAAGAAATCTATTTTTTGTTCTGAACCTTCCTTGTTGGGTTGGACCAAGATGGTTGAGATGGTCTACGACCCTCCAAAAGCATATAGCATGAACTATTTTGAGAATTATAGGTTAATAAAAGTTGGAGCCTATGGTATTGCAAGCTCGATGGCCTCAAATATCTCTTTGTCTTCTTCTATCCATTTAAATTATAGAATCTCCTTTAACGTCATTGCTAAAGTCTTCAAAAGAGTAGAAAAATAAGGTAGAAACCCATGAACAAAGTTTATCCTCTTGAAGAAGTTTTAGAGACAATTTTTGTGTTGTACAAATGGAAGTGTCTAGATGGCTTCAACTTGAAAAGGATCAATTGTCAACCCTTCTCTTGAGACAATGTGGCACAACAATTTCCCCTCATGTGCCAAGTACACACACTTGTTTAGGTTTAATGACACCCTGAACCTTCTACATCTATGAAATACTTGTCTAAGGTGGAAGAGATGATCTGCTACATTCCTTGAGAAGATGGTGATATTATCTACATATACCAGGACTATATATTTGATTAATCCTTTGAATGCCATTTCCATAGCTCATGGAATTGTTGCTCCAGTATTTGATAGTTCAAATGGTATCTTATTATAAAAACATGTACCCCATTATCTAGTTATAGCCTGAATATCCATCTAAAAATGAAAATTTAGAACCAACTACAACCTATAAGATCTGTTCCATTGATGGAAGTGGATAGTGTTCCTTGAGTGATGCTCTATTTAGATCATCAAAGTCCACACATACTCTGATTTCTCTATTTATTTTCCTCACAGGCACCAAGTTTGCAACCCAACTCAAATGCTTGATAGGAAAGATGGTATTGGATTCAATTAACTTATTGTATTCTTTTCTTAGGAGAGGCTCGATGTGAGGATTTACAGGCCTTTGATTTTGTCTAAAAGGATTAGATCCTGGATCCATCTTGATAGTGCGTTGTGCCAGCTTAGGGTTGAAACATCTTATATATTTTTAGTTCTAGGAAAAGACATCTAGGAATTCTTGAAAAAGTTGAAAAAACTCATATTTTTCTTATTAGGTGCTTACCTTGCCAATCTGTAACATTTGTCTTTCTTCTATGAAAATGTGACCTGAATCTTCACCCCTTACCTTAATATTTTCCTTCTCCTTCCAGAATTGGTCATTTTGGTTGAGGATTGATTCAAAAGTTACAAGACCCTTTGGTAGTTTGTTGGTCCTCAAATTCACCACTTGATCGCCATACTGCTGCTCAATTTTTTCTTTGTTCCTAGACGAGAACTCAACTTCTTGTATAAATTTGACAATTCATTGATCATTTTCAAAGACTTTACAAATTGTGTTGTTGTCTGGGACAGTTGGCATCACAACCAACTTGATGTGGGGCTGATATTTATCACTCTTGATACTCTCCAAAATGTTGAAGGCTGCTCCAATTACTGCCAATCTGTTTGTTGCTTCATTCTTCTTCCTTGGGATGGAGTTGATGTTGAATGCTTTGAAATCCTCAATGAGGTCCATCCTCTATTCTTGTAACTCTTTAATAGGTCATTCTTAGAAGCATTTTTTCCTTGGACCTGATTAGTAACTAGTTTACTATCACCAAACACTTGCAAGTTTCTTGTACCCTTTTTCCTTGCCCAATGTATTACACGGACCAAAGCCTTATACTCTGCTGTGTTGTTTGAACATGAAAAATGGAAATGAAAAGTTGAGAAGTATTTCATACCTTGTGGGAAACAAGCATAGCTCCTCCTCCTGATCCTTGTCTACTTCTTGAGTCGTCAAAGAACAACTGCCATACTTCATTATCATCTTTGTGTTCTAGCTTAATGATTTCAGGAAGATGATGATCCTCCTCATGCAAACAGTAGACTCCCATCTCAGGTTCCTCCATCTCTTTATAAGGGTCTAAAGCATGCCTCTTGTTTTCCCACTCGTCGAGGGTCAAGTCTGGGATACACCCCACTTTGGTATCTGCTTCACAAGGGCTGGGGAGGTCCTCTTGATCAAAGACTAAAATATTGGCATTGATTGGGTTAGGTGCATAAGAATCAATATGGTAATCGACAATGGGATCAAACCTAATTATAGCCTTAGCTCCATACCTTGTTCTAAAGAGCATGTGTGACCAATTAGCAGAGAAATAGCCCCCAATCTTAGTAGTGAAGTCTATTGACAAGCACAATACAAAATGTGGTGGCAAGTCTATGACTGATACATTTTGAAATATAGTCACATTAGCGAAAGCGTGCAGTGTGAGGCTAAAATATTTGATGAATCCGACATTTTTCACTGTTGTCCCATCAAATTGCACTATCCCCCTAGAGTTCACATTGTATTAAAGACCCAGTAGATTGGTTTTTTGTTTCGGCATTATAGAACTACTTGCTCCTGAATCAATCATGAAATTATGCACCAATTTGTATCCAATGATCAATGAAACATATAATGGAGGGGGCTTCAAATTATTACCTTGTTGTCCTCCTTGGTTTCCCTCAGGTTGAACTACATTGGTAAACACTTTCTCCTACTTATTGAGGGGCTGATTGGAGCTTGACCAATTGTCCATAGTAGTCTGTAATAGATCTCTCTATCTTGGAATGTCCAGTGACTCCCACATTGAAATGTTCACATTTTTCTTCTTCATTTTTTCAATGATATTAAATGAGCTATCCCTATGTTGCCCTTTTCCTGGTACATTTTTCTCTTATACCTGAGTCATTATAACCAGTGTCTGAGTGGGTTTGGAAGGTGGCTTGGACTGACTCTACATATTGGGAGTTGCATTATGAGTGTGTTGTCCTCTTAAAATTACCCTCTTTTGAAAGTTTAAAAATTTGAAAATTTTGAGTTGGCACCCTTCAATAATGTTTCAGTGAAGAGGAAAATTGAAAAGATAGTGAAAATGCCATTTCTTGGGGTCATTTTAGTAACTTGTGGGTCTGTCAGACATTTTTGTCCCAAGTTCCTCTGGGCTTCCTATTCCTTGATTCCCCGCATCACCTGCATCAGCTGCATCAGACATTTTTGTCCCATACATCCAAAGTTCTGGTAGACCTTTTGTTCGCCGATCAGTTGATTTTCCCATAAGTTCTTATAGGTCGGCTTCTTCACATTTTTTTGGCCCATCTGTCCCAAGTTCTCTTGGACTTCCTGTTCCTTAATTTCCCACATTGTCCACATTGGTTTAATCGGGTCCTCGCATCCTTTGATCCACTTCACCCACATCGACCGAATCAAATTTTTATGTCCCACATGTCTGAATGTCCCATGGACCATTTGAGCCATTATTTTCCACTTCTCCTACATAACACTTTTTTGAGTTGGTGTAAGGGGTATTTAATGTGCATTTATGATCTTCTCTCTCCTGAATGGCTATTTAAAGGGACCATCATCTATGCATTTGTCACATTACTTGTTATTTCTTTCCCGCATTCCTGCAATTGACTCATTTTCCTGTATCCCATTGCATTTTTATCATGAATCTATTCTCCGAAGGCCATTCTTATGTGCACTAAAAAAATGAAGATGAAGTTTCAAGGGCATGAGCACCTGTCACCTCCAGAAACTTCTGTGCCTAATATCAGGGATAATGAAGTTCAACAATTAGATTTTTATGATTTCTGGGGTAGGTTGATGTGTAACAACCATGCTCCTATGGTCCAAATGATCAATGATAGTGGAATCACGTATGCGGCTAGTTTTTTGCATCTCTATGCAGTGTGTTAACACCATGCTCTCCTATGGAGCTCATTTCAACCCCAATACCAAGGAAGTAGTTAATGTGCATGGATAATTTATTATGAAACTAGATTTTTCCACCATTGCCACTACGCTATGCATTCCTGAGATAGAAGAATCCATTGATCTCACTCTTTCTCAAGATTAGGCTCTATTTGATAAGCACAACAAGAAATACAAGACACGAGTGGCTAAGTCATGGCTGAAGTGTCCTAAGAAGGGAGCATCTCAACTCTCCAAAGAGTTGTACAAGGTTTATTTCAATGAAGAATTTTCATATTTCATTATCTTTCTCACCTATATTATGGGGATGCCCTCTACCAATGACTTCCATTTTTGGATGTGTCCTTTCATCATCATTATCAGTGAGAGTATAAAAAACATAAAATAGGCTGAGATCATCTGTACGAACCTGACTGAACAATTTACAAATGTTTAGCAAACTAAAAAGTTCTACATGACTTCTTAACTCATGTACACCTTGGCAGAATCTCGGGAATGGTTTGGCTTCACTTACATTGAAGGCAAGAAGGATGAGCCCATATACATGTATTGCCCTCAATTTACCCTCAAGGATAGGAATCATAATTTCATAAGGGTGTATGGTGCTTTCAACATATACATTGTGAGACTTTTCGAGGGTGACACTACTAGGATATTTTCTGATGAGGCTATGGCTTTGATAGCAAAGTATGGGGCCTTCTTCATCTAGTTCATAAAGTTCTCATACATCATACTGGCTTGTTTTGAAAGTGCACCTCTCAAGCTACCCATGTTTTGTAATGATAAAATGGCTCTAATTGAGATGTGCAAGGAGATGGAAAAAATCCATAGAACCTATAGAGACAAAAATATCATAGGACTTCAGTTGACTATTTCCTTGGGGAATTATACATGTAAAACAACCCTAGATGCTGAAAATATAGAAAGGGCTATTACTCCTCTCACTTTTCATTTATTCACATCTAGGATTTGTTTTGATCTTAAGAAATTCATCGATTAGAATATCATAATAACCTATTATCATCGTCTTGACATAGAGGATTATTAAGCTGATTGTATTCATGATTTTGAATCCAGGAGGAGAAATTTTAGTAGATTGTTTGTACAACAAATCTTAGATCTTAATCTTCACCAAGTGTCTGAAGGGCTTGTGGTTGATGATGAGGGCTTACAATCCTTTGATTATGAAAGATCCGTCAAGAACACACCTCTAGAAACCTTGGATTGGTATGTAAAGGAGAAAGATGATTTGAGTGAGATAATTACCCTTGTCCTCATCAGAACTAAGGTTGGGTTTGATAGGAAAGTTCATGAATTCAGGAAAAATGAGGGTAGATATTCTTCAAGAGAAACTTCCACACCTGGAAAGGAAGTACATACACCCAGTACTGAGGTACTTGAGAAAACTCCTCCTTATTCCTCATTCAAAGAGCCTAAAATGTCAACTCCTTATTCTTCCACTCAAGTGTATCAAAAGAAGGTTAAAGAGGTTAAACAATATCCAATCGAGGAAGAGACTTTTCTGAAGCACTCAGAATTTTCTATTGGACCAGATAACATTATTGTTGTAAGTGAAAATGAGGATGATGAGACAACAAGACAAGAAAAAATCCTTACAACCACTACTAAGATGGAGAAGGAAAGAAACAAGAACTTAACCTCCAAGCTTAACATACTCCTCTGCGAAGGAAATTCTTGAGGTTCCAAGCCCTTCCCCACTTGAGGAAATTGGAGTTCAGACTCTGAGTGCCATGAGTTCTCTTGGACTTGGACCTCTTGGCTCCTCTGTGTTCTTCTTCTTCCTTTTCCTGGGTGCAGCCCCTAGTAGACAATAGGAAAATAAAGTCGTCTTCTCTATAAACTTGGCCTTATTTTAATGTTGTAGCAGCACTTCTTAGAACTACTTCTCCTCCTCCAAGAAAGAAAGATAATACTACTTGAAGTTTGGTATCTGATTCTCAAGGTTAGTAGTTTCTTGAGGTTTCAAACCGACCTAGGGTGGATAAGGAGGAGAAGGATCTCTTGATCTCTGACTTGGAACTTTCTAGAATTCCACTGGTAGAATATACACCTGAGAGTGAGGTTAATAACCTTCCAGAAACTGTCACTAAGGTCAGTGAATGAGTTGAAAAAGGGAAGAAAACCATGGACTAGTTGGAATAAAAAAACGAAGTTCTTTCTAACTTTATTAGATCATTGTTAACAAAAGATAAAGTTTTGGATCCAGCTCTATTGGCTACTCTCCCACCTCCCATGGTTCTCAGTCAGGTTGAAGTTCAAAGCATCAAGGACATACATAGGTATTCAACTTATGGGAAGGTTTTTGAGGCCATGGTTGATGATATGATTATAACAGGTTTGGATTTCATTGAGGAAGCTTTCAAAACCAATATAGAAGGTGATCAATTTGCTACAGAAACTCACTTCCTTAATCGAAGCCATGGAAAAAGAATTGAAGGTCTGGAGTGGATGTATTACAGACCTTCGTTTAATGGGCCAAATTGATGAGAAGATCCTATTGGGCAAAAATGTGTTTGATGATGGAAAGAATAACTTGTCAAGAACATGGATATTCAACATTGAGTGGAAGATAAAAGTTCTAGAGGAAGCAGTTGGGAGAACTAAGAAATGTGTGGCAAAAAGGGGAGTCCTTTAAAACCTGTCTTTTATCTACCTTCAAGGATATCCACTACCATCTTTAGGATGATACTATAGGTGTTCCATTTTCTCTTCAAAAAATCAAGGCCTAATTCAGAACCTTTGTCAAGGGCAATCTTTTCCAAGAAGAGTCATTCACTAAGGAGAAGATGAAAGACATTTGTTATCTTTATTCAGCTATTCCTGAGGCTAATAAAGAATATCTTGAGCATACTGAGTTCGATAAATATATGGAGAAATATTTAGACTCTTGGACACGTGTTACCTCCAACACAGCAATCCCAAGATCAGAAGCACTAAAAATATTTAGACATCGAATCCTCAAATCAGTGGGCCCCCCTCAGTCAGAATCAGATGTCTCTACTTCTAGCACTTCTTTCTCTTATTCTATTTTTAATGTAGAGTTCCTTGTAATTAATTAAGGACTTTGCATTTTACATTTCCTTAATTAATATTTTGGTTAAAAGAAATGGTTACCAAATGTAACCACTTTGCAAGCTATTCATTGAGCTCTCCTCGCCATTCCAAAAGGTGGTTTTTTTTTCAAAAGTGTAAAAGAGTCAAAAGCTATCAATACAAGATATTTCCCTTTTTGCTTCTATCTATGTTTATTCATTCCTTCTAATCTATAAAAAATTATTGAATTATTAATCTATTTTGCATTAAGAAGATTTTTATCCTTATAGATGTTATCTCTGGAACTTTGTGTCTTCGAAATAACATCTAATGTTTTTTATTATGAATGATTATGTTCTATATTGTCTTAGTTCAACATTTATAAGGAATTATTTTTCTATCTATACTTCCTTAGAGTGTTATTCCACCTTTTCCCTTCCATAGTTCTTCTACTCTTTTGTATTGATAATATATCTTTGGAGTTTATAACACTTTCATGAGATCAAAGTTACTCATTAAAATAGAAAGTTTTACATTTGTGAATAGTTTTTTACTTTCAATAAGGGCACCTCTCCATTAAACAGGAGGGAAATTCATCCCCTAACTATTCCTTTCATTAAAGTCCTATTTTAACAAACAATAGTTTTTGGTGATTCCGTTGAGGATTCATTTTAAAGGATTCTAGTCTTTAAAGAAAAAATTCTTGATAATTTTCTGATCTGGTGACTCTAAGGTTTACCTGCTGTAGATGGGCTCTTGGAATTAAAGATTCACAGTTTCAACTCCTAGAGCAGGAAGGCTTTCCCCTTCCTTAAACAAGAAGAGATAGAAGGACTCATTATTTAAGCACACACATATTGAAGAAAAATCTTCTGGGAGTGGTGTCCATCTAGAGAAACTCATCCCTAATCTTCATGCTTTGGTTCTTTCTGGTGTTTCAGTTCCACTTGAAGCAATTTTTCCAAGGATGGCAATTCCATTACCTTGGGGCAAATGAGTTGGGCATCTTTCCCTCCCTTAGCCCTTGCATGAGTTACCTAGGGGTAATAGAAAGAACTTTCCCAAGTTCAGAGGGGATGGCAAGGTACATCCTGATGAACATATTACAGCCTTCATAATAGTATGTGGAGTCGTTGGTGTTGAGCATGAGGATGTCTCTGTGAGGATTTTTGTGGAGAATTTACAGGAAAATGCAGTAGATTGGTTTTATCATCTCACCACTAGGGCCATCACCAATTAGAGTACCATGAGAACTAGATTTGAGAATTGTTTCAAACCTACTAAAGATGTGCATACTTACTAGCCCAAATTTATCAAATCAAGAAAGAACCACAAGATCCCATGAGAGGAATTTTTAGCCAAGTTCAATAAGCTAATTAAATAGATCCCACTAGACACCCAGCCTATGGATCAAATTCAAAAATGTTTCTTCCTAAATGATCAATTATCTAAAGTAATTTATGCACTGAGAAGAGTAAATATTACAACTTTGGATGCTAATCAGAGATTAGCCATCAGTGTTAAAGATGACCTGATCATGTCTAGTAAATTGAAAAGAGATCCTTCTAAATATAAAGCCTCTTCCTCCTCCTCCTCCTCTAGCTCTGGAGCTAATGCAGATCAGTTATTACAAAAACTTTCTAATGACCTCATTTCCATCAAGAAACAATTGGATCAGCATGCTCCTTATCAAGACATTCCAAGGAGGAATTTTCAGCCTAGAAACCATTTGCCTTCTTCTCATACAAGATTGGCAATTTAAGGACCACCCATCAAGGTCCTTGTTAATGCAACTTCTAATGTTGAAGAACCTAATGACAAACAAGTTAATGAATATTTTTAAGAACCTAAAGAAGAGGTTGATGAATAACTAGAGGAACTTGATGGATCTCAAGTTAATTTCCTTACTACTAAGGGAATTGATGAAGAAGATGATTATGATGAAGTAGTGGTAAAGATGAACAGTGAGTCATATGTTGTTATGACCCGGGAGTAGACCAATAAGAAATATAAAGTGATGGAGCTTGCTAAAGAATATAAAGAGTATGCCATAAATATTCTAGTGATGGCAAGAAGGGGATCCCTTGTTCCTAGTGCATCCACACAAAAGGTTAGTTCTGCTAATTGTTCTTCTCCTACTCCTACTTCTAAAACATATTTTTCTCTAGCTTCAAAACCTGATAAGCCTAAGATTCCTAGTGACGATTCCCCATCCACCTCTAGATCTTTTGATATTATCGACCATCTTAAAAAGAAAAAAATATAGATTTCAGAGGCTAAGTATTATCAAACCCATCCAAAAGCCTTTGTCAAAATGGTCCACTTTGTCAATTCCCATTCCAAGACTTCATCTAACACTTCTAAAGTTATTTTTCCTACTCCATCTTCTGTACCCCAACCAAATATTTTGGCTATAGTCACGTCACCCTAATGAGAAAATCAAACAATTTAATGTTACCCTCCTTATAGTAGGCCATAGACTTAGCAATTGTGTCATAGACTCAGGAGCTTCACATAATGTAATTCCTACCAAAGTGGATCATGCTTTGGGTCTTACTCTCACACACACTTATGGGTCTTGCAATTCCATGGAGATTAAGGAGGTGCCTTTGGTTAGAAGAATTAAGGATACACAAGTAGGTTTTGTTACTTCACCAGAGAAGAAAGTTTTAGCTACTATTTTGGTAGCTGATACCCCTCCTTCATATGGTATGCTATTGAGTAGGAACATATATAAGGACATGGGAGGAGAAATTGTCAATGGAAATATGATGAAGTTGTTTCCTGAGAAGTAAACTAAGTATATTGTGCAAAAGAGGGATGATCCCAAAGCACAAATACTTTACAAAGATATTGGACATGGAAACCACATGATCATGTCTCAAGATGAGGTGGAACGTCCTAATGTATTGCCCCATGATCCTAATAGCATTTGGAATTTAGAATTTAATGGAATTTGTTCTTCAGCTGGGTCTAGGGCTGGTGTGTTATTGATATCTCTAGAAGGAAAGATTCATCCTTTCTCCTTTAAGCTGCAGTTTGAAAATACAATAACACAACAGAATATGAGGCTCTCATCCTTGGACTGAACACAACAAAATAAAGGGGTGCGAAGAACCTCCTAGCTCATGGAGATGTGGAACTGGTTTTCAAGAAGGTCAGAGACCTTTTCCAGGTAAATAATATAAGGTTAAAGCACTATAGGAATCTGGTCTGGGATTCTATTGAATTCTTTTATGCTTTCTCTTTTGAATAAGTGCCAAGGGAGAAGAACACTAGGGCTGACTCCCTATCTATTTTAGGATCTATGCTGATACTTCATCCTGATTTTTCTCAAGATAAATCCAGCATTGAAATGATCCTTTATACCAGATAATGCAAACAACTTGAAAGTTTTCAATGATGATCAATATTTGTTCTCTTTCCTAAAACTTAAGGATGAATTTGATCAATTGTATTTTGAAGGAAGTGGGAATATGCCTCGAGAAAGCATCTCTTCTAATAAGGAAGGTGTCCAATAGGAGATGGATCAAGAGGAATGTGTCAAACTTAATGGCAACAAGATCCCTAAATGACTGGTGATCTTGGAGGAATTTTTTGATAAACATGACAGATATGTCAAATCCAAAGCTTCTAAAGGACCTCAACAGTCTGTTGAATATGAAAATATTAACATTGGGAACTCTGCTGAACCCAAAATGGTGAATATTGAAATGTGTTGTACCCACAAGGAGAAGAAGAAGGTGGTGGATCTTTTGAAGAATTACAAGTTCTTATTCTTACGATGATTTGAAGGTTTTTAAGCCAAAAGAAATGCAACATTTCATTCCCCTTAAACATGGGATCAAGCCTTTCAAGGAGAAGTAAAGGTTGTACAATCCAAAAAATTCTGACACCATTTTCCTGGAAATATAGAGGTTATTGAAGGCCAATATTATCTTTCCCATTCATCATTCAACATGGATTGCTAATATTGTGCCTATCAAGAATAAAAATTGTGATATTCAGATCTATGTTGATTTAAGGAATTTGAATTAGGATTCTCTGAAGGACAATTATCCCCTACCCATGATGGACCAGGTGTTGTAAGTTGTTACAAGTGTAGAGATGTTGTCCATGCTAGACGGATTCTTGGGATATAACCAAGTAGAAGTTAACACTACAAATCAGCACAAGATTGCCTTTACCACTCCTTGGGGTACTTTTTCCTACAAGAGGATGCGCTTTGGTATCTTTAATGCTGGTGCCACCTTCTAGAGAGCTACGGATTTTGCCCTTTCTGATTCTAAAATGAAAATGCATCATTGTGTATCTAGATGATTTAACTGTATTTTCAAAATCTAAGGAAATTCACTTTTAGCATCTAGAAATGGTCCTCTTGAAATGTAGAGAGCATAGAGTCTCTCTAAATCCCAAGAAATTTGTATTTTGTGTTCAGAGAAAGAAATTTATTAGGACATGTTATCTCCAAAGATGGAATTAAGGTTGATCCTGAACGAGTACAAGCTATTTAGCAGATTTCTCTTCCCACAAGCAAAAAGGGAGTGCACTCCTTCTTTGATAAGATTAACTTCCTGAGGAGATTCATCCTTGATTTTGTAGAGTTGAATTTTAACATTTCCCAAATGATGAAGGGAAAGCATGACTTTGGTTGGTCCTCTGAAGGAAAAGAAGAATTTGAAGGCATTCTTAAAAGCCATTGCTAAGACTCCTATCTTTGCATGTCCAAATTTTATCAAATATTTTACTATCTATTGCTATGCCATAGAGAGTACCTTGGTTGCTATGTTAACTCAGAAATATTATGAACATCATGAGCTCCTAATTGCATTCATGAGTTATATTATGAAAACTCATGAGTTAAAGTACACTATGATGGAGAAACATGCTTTTGTAGTGGTTAAAATTGGTAAGTAGTTTCGATTCTATAATCTTAACTCTCATTATGTTGTGCTTGTGCCCGATACGACTATCAAGTCTATTCTTACACAACAGGATTTTAGAACCAAGAGAGGAAATTGGGTATAAAAGGTTCAGGAGTATGATCTTGACATCAAACCAACAAAACTAGTTCGTTATAAAGGCCTGTGTGAACTCATTGCCAAGGGATCTAGTCTTGAAACACCTCATGATGAGAGTAGATATTCCTATTGTTCTATTCCTTAGCTCAACAGATGAATGATATGTTGTATATTTCTCACTTTCTCACCTATGGTGAATGTTCATCTCACTTAACCTACCAAGGAGAAGAGAGTTATCAAGCTAAGGTCAGCACAGTACATTTTATGGGAAAATGACTTTGTTCAAACAAGGAGTGGATGTAAGATTCTTAAAGTGTGTTGACAAAGTGAAACAAAAGAATTTGTTATCATCCTTCCATGACCAAGCCTGTAGGGGTCATTTCTCATCTACCATCACCGCTCAAAAAAATCTTCATGTAGGGTACTATTCATCTACTTTGTTTAAGGATGCAACAAAGTGGGTCGATAAATGTGAATCTTGTCAAACCTTTGTGGTAAGACCAAAGTTGGCTACTTTACCACTATAGAAAGTTGTGATTGAAGAACTCCTTCAATAGTGGGATTTGGATTTCATTGGAACACTCAACCCATCTTTGAGTGTAGAACATACTCATGTGTTGACTGCCACAGATTATTTCAATAACTGGGTAGAAGCCATCCTAGTTAAAAGTACCACTTCAGAGGTAGTATGTAATTTATCAAAGAAAACATTTTGATAAGGTTTAGAGTACCAAACAAGATTGTGACTGATAATGCTTCAAATTTTTCTTCTTCTAAGATGAAGGATTTCTGCCATGGATTTGTGATTTCTTTTACTCATTCTTTAGATTAATATCCCCAACGGAATGGTCAAGTAGAATAAATGAACAAAAAATTGGTGGCCATTGTAAGAAAAATTGTTAATGAATCTTAGATAAACTGGCACAAGAAGCTCTATGATGCTCTCTGGGTAGATAGAATTACACCCAAAAGAACAATTGGGATGTTGTTGGAATTAGTTAGTTTATTACATTGGTTGGTTAGGTTAGACAGTTCCCTGTAACTGTTCTCTGCATTGTATATATTGTGGTGTTTGGCATCATTTTAATTTAAGGCATTCTATAAATTTATATTCTATCTCTTCCTTCATTTGTATTGCATACAATCTAGAAGAGTATCTGACAAAGCAACGTGTAATTGGAGACCTGCATTTTCTATTAGGAGGATGTGTTTGGATTTGGAATGGATTGGAGTCTTCATAAATAATGAAGTGAGGAAACCTTCTTTTGACAACGTGTTCACTTGGAAATGAAGCATTTTACCACCGTCAAGCATGTGTGAAGACATTACATTCGTAGCGTGGTTATTTTTGGTTACCCCACCAACTCATGAGTGGTTGAATAACTTATTATCCTTCTCTCCTTTTCCTTACATTTCTATTTGGACATATAATTTATGCCATCTCTTCAATCAAAATACCTACACATAATAATAATATAATGTCTACAACACCATTTAGCAAGTTTGGTGACAGGGATCCCCTATTTAGAACCTTCATTCCTCTTTCAAGAAGAATTTGGGACAGCATGGATTCCCTAGCTTCAGAAATAGTCCATTGTGTTCATTCATGAACATCAAAGTCAAATGGAAGGAAACATCAGATGCCCACCTCTTCACTATAGATTTTCCTAGGTTAAACAAGGAGGAGGTGAAGATTGAGTTGGTTGATGAGCAGACACTGAGGATAAGTAGAGAGCAGGTGAAAGAGGAGACTGAAAATAATTATATGTGGAATTTAGTGGAGAGGTCGAGTGAGAGATTTATGAGGAAATTCAGGCTAGCAGATAATGTAAACACGGATCATATTTGTGCAAGGTTGGAGAATGGGTTACTTAGTGTGTATGTTCCCAAGATCAAGAATGACACTTCTAATAACTCTCATGTCAAAAACATAGACATCAATTGATGGCCATAGATTACTACCGAGAAGGGAGGAAAGAGGATAATGGAGGCTGGAGGAAATCCAGTGACCTCTTATAAGCCATAAATGATGAGGTTGCCAATAGATATTGTCGAAAAAAAGGTATTGAGGACCGGATTCCTCAATTTTTTGGTTTGTGTATATTTCTGTTTTTGTTTTTTTCCATGTTCTGTTGTTTTGTGATCTGATGCTAAAAATGGATTACTCTGGAGCTTAATTGTTTGCCAATGGTTATTCATTTTGAATTGAACCTCTGAGTTCTGTGCTTCGAAAAGAAGATGGTTCACTTGTGAATATGTTCACTTGCAAAATGAACTGTGTGCAAGAAGGTCTAAGTGGTAAGATCCAATCAATAACATGTTTCTTGATGCAGTATCTTTCTCAGTATTCACATTTCACATTATGGGTGAAAACGAATAGTCAAGGGAAACATTCAGTGGCACTGATTTGTTTCCTTTGCTGTTAAGGATTGGCTAAACGACGATTGACATTGGTGGCTATAACTAAGAACATGATTGCTATGATTCTTAGAAGTGAATGTGGAATATTTGTCAGTATTTTTTGTTGTTTTCCTATGTTGTTTAGTTGTTCAATAAAGTGTAGATGGTGCATAGTTTCCTATTTAGGACCTCTGAACTAAAGAGCGTCATGGGGAGCAGAAAAGCATTGAAAGCAACACATGGTACTCACACTAGGTTTGTGGTAAACCTGTAAAAGTACCGACATAAAAACTTCTTGGTTTATGGTAAGCCTATAAAACCACCGAGGTGTCATCCTCTTAGGTCACGGTAATCCTGTAAAACCACCGAGGTGAACAGTTGGAAAGTGCTCTTGTCCCTCTAGCTTTATGGTAAACCTTAGAAAAACCATGTGTATCGAGACCATGTAGGCTCATTCTCATGTGAAGAACCTCTTTGCATTGTTCGCATTAAGGGGGGTACATCCATTATTAGGAAATTGTATGTTTATACGAAAAAATGTAATAAGAGGGGGAATGTTAGCATTAGTTAGTTTATTACATTGGTTCGTTAGGTTAGATGGTTTCCTATAACCATTTTTTGCATTGTATATATTCATGTGCTTGGAATCACTTTAATTTAAGGAATTCTATCAATTTTTATTATATCTCTACCTTCAAATGTCCCCTTTTTAAGTAGTGTATGGTGTGGAAGCCCAACTACAAGTGATAGTGGAACTACCAGCTTTGCATTTGATGAAAGCTATTAAGGACACTAGTTTCAGCGATTATTTGGATAAGAGGATCATGTATCTCCATAAGCTAGATGAAGACAGGCTACAAGTTTTTGATAGAATATCTTCCCATCAGCAGAAGGTGAAATACTTATTTGACAAGAAATCAAGATCTGGAGAGATTTCAAAGTTGGAGACATTGTTTTTCTATGGTACAAAAGGCTTGAACCTTGTGGAAACCATGGTAAGTTTGAATCTCTTTGGCTTGGTCCTTTCAGAATCAGGCACTTTTCTGGTCAAAATTCTTTCTATCTTGATTACATGGATTGATCTTCTCTCCCACTTCCTTATAGTGGGCAGTATCTAAAATTGTTTAAATTCTAGGTGAATAGGAAGCCCCTTGTATATTATGTACAGTATGTGTTAGCGTTTTCTTGGTCTTTGTTTTGTTTGTTCTGCATTTCCTTTTTTTTGGTGTGTTGCCTTATGTATTATTTTTTATTTCACTATTTTTCCGAATGGATAAGACACTGGTCTTCTTCCCCATAGTTTTTCTTGGTTCTTGTCTTGCCTTGTTCATGTGATCTAGTCAAGTCATCCCCAAGAGCTAGCTATTGTCCTCTAAAAATTCCCCTCTTTTGAAAGTGTAAAAAATTTTAAAATTTTGAGTTGGCACCCTTCAATAATGTTTCAATGAAGAGGAAAATTGAAAAGATAGTGAAAATTTCGTTTCTTAGGCGTTATTAAAGTAACTTGTGGGGTCTGTCATACATTTTTGTCCCTCATATCTCAAGTTCCTCTGGGCTTCTTGTTCCTCGATTCCTCACATCGGCTCACATCAGTCACATTGAGACATTTTTGTCCCATATGTGCCAAGTTCCAGAAGACCTTTTGCTCGTCGATCGGCCAATTTTCCCACAAGTTCTTATCTGTCAGCTTCTTCACGCTTTTTCAGCCCATCTCTCCAAAGTTCACCTAGGCTTACTGTTCCCTGATTTCCCACATCATCCAAATCATGTCCTTGCATCCTTCACATTTATGTGTCCCTGGACCTCCTGTGCTCTTTTGACCTGCTTTACCTGCATCAGCCGAATTGGATTTTCGCATCCCACATGTCTGAATGTCCCATGGACCATTTGAGCCATTATTTTCCACTTCTCCTACATAACACTTTTTTGAGTTGGTGTAAGGGGTATTTAATGCACATTTATGATCTTCTCTCTCCTAAAAGGATATTTAAAGGGACCATCATCTATGCATTTTGTCACATTACTTGTTATTTCTTGCCCGACATTCATGTAATTGAGTCATTTTCTTGTAATCCCATTACATTTTTATCGTGAATCTGTTCATTCGAAGGCCATTCCTCTATGCTACTATAAAATTGAAGATCAAGTTTCAAGGGCACAAGCACCTATCACCTCAGGAAACCTTTGTGCCTAATATCAGGGATAGTGAATGTCTGACACTTAGATTTTGATGATTTATAGGGTAGGTTAATGTGCAACCACCCTAATCCTATGGCCCAAATGATGAATTGCAGTGGAATTGCATATGTGGTAGGTTTTCCCATCTCTTTGCAGTGTGCTGACAATGTGATCTCATGTAGATCTCATTTCAACCCCGATACCAAGGAAGTGGTTAATGTGCATGGAGAATTGATTGCAAAACTTGATGTTTCCGCCATCACCGCTGCCCTACGCATTCCTGAGATATAAGACTCCATTGTTCACACTCTCTTTCTCAAGCTCAGGATCTATTTTATAATGATAGCAAGAAATACAAGGCACAAGTGGCTAGAGTCATGGCTGAAGTTTCCTAAGAAGGCAACAACCCGACTCTCCAAAGTGTTGTATAGGGTCGATTTCAATGAAGAATTATCATATTTTCATTATCTTGCTTGCCCATATTATGGGGATTTCCTCTACCAATGAACTTCCATTTTTGGATCTTTCCTGTCATCAACATTATCTGTGAGGGTATACAAAACATAAGTTGGGCTGATATCATCTGTATGAACCTAACTGAACAATTGACAAATGTTCAGCAAACTAAGAAGTTCTACATGACTTCTTATCTAATGTACACCCTGGCAGCATCTCAGGATTGGTTTGGCTTCACTTACCTTGAGGTCAAGAAGTATGTGCCCATATACACATATTTCCCTCAATTTACCCTCAAGGTCAACAATTATAATTTTAGAAGGGTGACTGATACTTTCACCATGTATATTGTGAGAATTCTGGAGGGTGACACTGCTAGGAGATTTTCTTATGAGTATATGGCTCTGATAGCCAAGTATGGGGCCTTCTTCATCTAGTTTAGAAAGTTTTTCATACATCAGATTGGCTTATTTTTAAAGTGCACCTCTCAAGCTGCCCATGTTTTGTAATGATAAAATGGCTTTGATTGAGATGTGTTGGCAAGGTAGACAAACTCCATAGAAACTATAGGGACAATAAGATCACAGGACTTTAGTTCCCTATTTCCTTGGGTAATTCTACATGCAAGAAATCCCTAGATGCCCATAATATAGAAAGGCCTATTACTCCTCTCACTATTCATTTCATAAGGTCTAGGACTTTTTTAGATCTGAAGAAATTCATCGATCAAAATATCATAATAACCTATTATCATATTTCCTGACATAACTTTGATTATTCGGCTGACTATATTGATGATTTTTAATCCAAGAGGATACATTTTGGTAGATTGTCTATGCAACAGATCTTAGATATTAATCTTCACCAGGTGCCTGAAGGGCTTGTGGATGATGATGATGGCTTACAATCCTTTGAGTATGAATGATCCATCAAGCACACATCTCTATAAACCCTGGATTGGTATGTAAAGGAGAAAGATGATTTGAGTGAGATAATTTCCCATTTCCTCATCAGAACTAAGGTTTCAATCTTTTATAGGAAAGTTCATGAATTAAGGAAATACCATTGCGGAGCTACTATCTTCTTCAAGAGAAACTTCCACACCTAGGAAGGAATTACATACACCCAATACTGAGGTACTTGAGTAGACTCCTCCTTCTTCCTCCTCAAAAGAGCCTAAAATGTCAACTCCTTCCTCACTCAAGTGTATGCAGAAGAAGGTCAAAGAGGTTAAGCAAGAACCAATCGAGCAAGAGACTTTTCTAAAGCACTCAGAATTTTTTCCACTTTTCTGACTCAAGAACATTATTGTTCTATGTGAAAATGAGGATGATGAGACAACAGTGATCAGAAAAAACCCTTGCAGCCACTACTGATATGGAGAAGCAATTAATACCAAGGACTGTCGCACCTCACAAGCTTAACAAACTCCTCTGTATAAGGAAATTCTTGAGGTTACCAGGTCTCTTCCGCACTCAGAGGAAACAATATTTTAGACTCTGAGTGCCATGATTTCTCTTGCACTCATACCTCTTGGTTCCTTTGTTTCTTCTTCTTCCTTTACCTGGGTGCATTCCCTAGTAGAAAACATGAAAAGAAAGTCTTCTTCTCAACCAACCAGGCCTATTTTTTATGTTGTAGCAGCTCTACTTGGAACTACTCCTCCTCATCCAACAAAGAAAGCCAAGACTAGTTCAAGGTTGGTATCTAATGCTCAAGAGACCAACAGAATTCGTGAGGTTGCCAGATTTGGGGTAGATAAGGACTGAAAAGGATATTTTGATCTCTTTTTACTTGGAACTTTCCATAATTCCACTGTTGAGAATCTACATACTGAGAGTGAGATTCATAACCTTCGAGAAACTGTCACTAAGGTTATTGAACGAGTTGAAAAAGGAAAGAAAACCATGGAGAAGTTGGAAGAACAGAACCAATTTCTTTCCAAATTTATCAGATCATTTTTAACAAAAGATAAAGTTTTGGATCTAGCTCCAAACTGGCTACTCTCCCGCCTGCCCATGGTTCTCAGTCAGGATGAATTTCAAAGCATCAAGAAGACATACATAGGTATTCAACTTATGGGAAGGCTAATTGAGGCCATGGTTGATGATATGACTATAACAGGTTTGGATTTCATTGTGGAAGATTTCAAAACCAATGAGAAGGTGATCAATTTGCAACAGAAAGTCGCCTTGGTTTTGAAATCCCGATGGACAAAGAACTAAAGGTCTAGAGTGGATGTATTACAGACCTCCAGTTTAATGGGATGAAACCGATGAGAATATAATTATCTGGCCCCTTCAAATTTCAACTTGATTATGCAAAGAATAACTTGTCAAGAACATGGATCTTTACCATTTACCGGAAGATAAATGTTCTAGAGGAAGCATTGGGAGAACTGAGAAATGTGTGGTAAAAGGGGGAGTCCTTTAAAACCCATACCTTATAACGTCATTGATATCCACTACCATCTTTAGGATGAAAACTACAGGTCTTTCCCTTTTCTCTTCAAGAAATCAATTGGCCTAGTTCAGAACCTTTGTCAAGGGTGATCCTTCTTCCAGGAAGAGTCATTCACTAAGGAGAAGATGAAAGACATTTGTTCTCTTTATTCAGCTATTTCTAAGGCTAATAAATAATATCTAGAGCATACCAGGTTTTATAAAGATATGGAGAACTGTTTAGGCATATGGACACATGCTACTGATCCAACACAAGCCAATCCCAAGAGCAGAAGCACTGAAAAGATTCAGGCATCGAATCCTCAAATCAGTGGGCCCCCCTTAATCATAATCAGATGTCTCTGCTTCTAGCACTTATTTCTCTTATTCTATTTTTAATGTAGAGTTCCTTGTAATTAATTAAGGACTTTGCATTTTACATTTCCTTAATTAATATTTTGGTTAAAAGAAATGGTTACCAAATGTAACCACTTTGCTAGGAGCTAAGTCCAAGGTAAAGTAGGCAGATGGTCCTAAGCCATTCCAAAAGGGGCTTACTTCGAACTCTTATTATTTTAAAAAAGTTTAAAAGATTTTAAAAAACAATTAATATAGGATATTTACCTTTCTACTTCTATATTGATTTATTCATTCTTTCTTATTTGTAAAAAAATATGAATCATTAATCTATTTTGCATTAAAATAGATTTGTATTCTTGTAGATTGTCATCTCTGATGAACTTTGTGTTGTTTGAAATAACATCTAATGGGTTTTTAATATGAATGATTTTTTTCTATATTATCTTAGTTTAACATTTATAAGGAGTTATTTTGCTATCTAATACATCCTTTGAGTGTTATTCTATGCTTTTCCCTTCCATAATTTCTTCTACTCTTTTGTAGAATTGATAGATCTATCTTAGAGTTTAAAACACTTTCTATGCTATCAATGTTCCTCATTAAAATAGAAAGTTTTAACAAATATTGTGAATACTTTTTTACTTTCAATAAGGGCTTACGGTCTCCCATCAAAGTATTTAGGGACTTTCTCCATCTCTGACTGTTCCTTTCATTAAAGTTCTATTTTGACAACCAACAAAGTGCCAATACCTTGTGGAGTAATGGAAGGTTGAGGATTACTTGAGTTTGGTGATCATCCCTCTCCAATGTTTATTTTCTTGGACCATCTTTTGGTAGCTACAATTTTAGAAGGGGCTTGATTCATACTATAGAAATCTTCATCTTTCCAATTGACAAGCATAGTCTCACTTGGAGGTGCCTCTTACTGAGCTTCTTGCTACTAATTTTCCTCTTGATAAGACGTCTTATGACACACTTAATGGTTTTGTGCCATCAAGGCCTGATTAAGTTCACCATTGAAACACATTCAATTGTTATGGGGCTGATTACAGGGGAAACCCTAATCATATTTTTTGGCCATGTTAGTTTTTGATGTAACCAAGGCCCTTGATGTTGAAGTTGTGTTTGGATAAGATGACTAGAAAGGCCTGACAACTTAAGGGTGTCCTCAGTTTTCATTCTGATTTGCAGGTTGAGCTGGTGGCTTATTTTACTTGTATTGGGGTGTACCCTGATACTGAGCTTGAGTTTGATATGGCCTAGGACTATGAGCATGTTGCCTCTTGATAGTCACTATCTCATTCCCTAGGTTATGCAGATATTTCATAACTTCTTAAAGCTCTTTTGAGGTGCTAGAGGATGAAGTAGAGGCTTCATCTAAAATATGATTCCTAGGATTAGGTATAGGAGCTAATGTAGGTGTCAAACTAGTGCTTGGATCTCATAGTTTTTGGGTATAGAGGCATGGGTGGCCAAGGAGCAAGTTTTCCGGTCTAAATTAATCAATTTTCAGCTCTGATTGAAATGTTATTGGCTACAGGTAAGGTGATACCTCCCATTGATTGAATCATTAAAGAAATATGAGTATCGTTAGAGATCTAACGAACGATTTCAACGGAAAGCAGCTTCATTTAGCCGGTGCCCAATAGGCAATGGACTTTTGAACAAGGTCCTTTGTAGTCAAATATCGAAGTTGAAATACGGAATCGCTGGTTGCATTGGAGGCGGCTATAGTCTTCCTAGCCTTCAAATGCTCTTACAAGGACTAGGTTAATACTAATTTTTCTCGATACTAGTTGTGGATCATGCTGTATTTAGATGATCCCAGGTCTCAGGATAAAGCTTACTGTTAGACATCCTGCAATCATTGTGAAGCTATACAAGGAAGTGAAGATGCCTTTTAACTTGGAGTAACTTATGTGTCTCAGTGATCTCACGAATTACATAGAAATCATGCCGTTGTATCCATTGAATTTGGGCACTAGGAGAAGTTTGGTACTCTCCTGTGAAATATGAGAAACTCTTTAATGCTGCCACTGGGACTGGATTTTGTGCATTAAGAGTGAGTGGTGATGGTACCATTAGAAGTTAATATAGGGGTTGGGTACTTGTGCTATTAAAATTAGCCTAAGAGTATCACTGTTTGATTGAATGAACGACCTACCAGGAGGAGGTTTTTCAAACCATAATGGTGTTTGGCCTACGGACAAAAGAGACCTCTAGGCTATAGTCCCAGTTCTCCCTTTATCTAAGGATGATACAAATGTAGCTACCATCATAGTCAGGACCTCTAACTAGATCTTCACCTAGGTGGTATTATTCTACATGCACATCACAATCTTAGAATATGGTAGACTAGTAAATGTTGATCCTTTGGAGTCACTAGATGTGGGAGAACTCAAAGTCTTATTCTAACTTGAAAACTATCAACATAGAGCACATCAAGCTTGCTATGATAAAAATGAAGACATATTGGTCCCACTGGGCATGCCAAGTAACTGTTAGTGCATAATCAAAACACCCTTGAATGTCTACAACTAGATGAGTTGAGACTCTCGGTGTGATTGCACAACATGGAGCATCTCTCAAAGTGTGGAACTTTGAAATCGAGAGAGCTCTCTGGGTGAAGACCGGCTCCTATTCCTCTATTCAAGTGCACACAAATAAATTGCAGAGCATCCACTCTAAAACCTACTCTATCTTACCAAGGAGACAGGGTTGAGAAGATGCGAGAAAATAAACCTAAGCTAACAAGGTGATGCACCAAAGGAATGTTAAACACCCATTTTGCAATTTAACATAGACCATAAAAATGCAACAAACAACCATCAATGCATAGATAACCAGACTGTAACGAGAGATCAGAAAGACAACAATGAACACATGGAGAGGGTTGAGAAATCATCCACAAACATATATTATTGATCCAGAGTTGATATGCAATACAGTACAATAGCCAAGAGGCAAAAATTGTATTAAAACTTGAATGGGAGGTTAGGAAAACTCCACAAATTCACTTGCAGACAAAGGAAGAAGGGAGGGTGCAAATCGAAATGTCTAACCCTTTATAACGAGCCAAGCTCTTTCCTTTATAGATGTAGCAAAGAGAGAAGAAGAAAAGAGGCAAGAAACCTGATTTGGAGCTCAGCTACTAGCCATCAATGCCGCTGCAAATCCACCCACAATTTGTCGAAAGCCGCCACTCTATGTCTATTCGGCGTGTTAAAGAAGGAAGAATGATGGATCAAATCAAATATGATCTTGTTGTTGGGAGCAATCAGATTGCATATTATTGGCTTGAAGACGTTTTCCCATTTTTCACGCACCTAACCTCATCAAAATTAAAGTTATAGGTTTCACATGGCGTAGACAAGGTTGAGATCTCTCTAATGGTGCCAAATTTGTTGGATTTCAGGTACTAGATTAGAATATATGTCCAATTCAATATTTGAATTAGGCCCTTAAAAAAATGGTGAAAAATAGTTAGCAAAACAAGTCCGTGGCCCCGAAATTCACTTTGTGCCCCCTTGGACAAAAATGCAAAAATGTAAAATTTTCCTTGCAGCCGTGCAATATCATTTTGTCAAAAATTCATTTTTAGGTCTGCTGGTCCACATTTTCCATTAGGACAAGAAATCACTGCAAGGCCTACCCGCCTGCATGCAATTTAGGTCTGTCACATGGTTCCTTGGGCATTGGCAAAGGCATGGCTTATTTTTCTACTTTATGTGTCTTGGAAATGGAGCCAAAAAGTAAAAATTACTCCCAGAGACCCATCTTCCCACTTTGACTTTGAATATGGCCATGTGGAGGCTGACACGCATTTAGGAACTGCTTCTGTATTTTTCTTTTGAATTTTCGTCAATCTGACATGTGGCAACTTCCACAGCTTTACTTTATCCCCTTATGCTTTTGACTAAGTCTTTTATCTTGGCAGGGTCATACATCTAACTAGGGACACGTGGAGGCCTGGAGCTTGTCTAAGGACCTCCTTTTAGATTTATCTTTGAAGATGCATCGGGTTGACATGTGGAAGCCGTGTGCTCATTTGAGTCTTCACTTTGGGTTGTGCCTTTCAATGTGCATTATTAAGACACGTGGCACCTTCCACCTGCACTCTTATACTTAACTGATTTGGGTTGACTTTGCATTTGACCTTTGTTGACTCCTACCCATGTGGAGGGCTGGCGAAAGTTTGAGTCTTTGCCTTGGGATCCCATTTTGAAATTACGCTGAGCCTCCACTTGGTGCTTTCCACTTGTTTGGAATTTTCAATGGATGACTGAGTCCCTTTTTGGGCCTAGGACACGTGGAAGCTCCACCCTCATTTGAGTCTACTTTTTTGAGTTTAATCTTTGGAGATGCACCAAGGATACACGTGGAGGCTTCCACTGATTCTTCCATACTTATCTAATTTTGGGGCTCACTCTGAATCATTTATAGAGCCCAAAGAATTTGAGTCTTTCTCTATTTCTCTCCTTTTAGCCTCTACTTTTCTTTGATATTGTGTTCTTCCCTGACCCTACTACTCCATTGTAGAGACTTCCTGTAACTTATTTGTTGGATTTGAAATGTGGGCTCATCCAACAGAACCGTTTCTTGAATTTCATCCCGCACGGAGTCGTGTTTGATTAATTTTTTTGGGGACAAAATAGAGATAACAAGACCTACTACTTCTATAGATGTTTGATGATGTTTATAACCTAATGCTTCGTTGGAACCTACACATAGTGTTCCCTTAGCATCGAAATCTCCATATTCTCCTCTTGATGTACCTATGATAACTCATAATGGAAAGTTACAATTTTTTAACACATTATTTTCATCCTCTACTATTCCTTCATAGGATATCTTCTCTCTCACGCATTTTTTGGGTAATTTAGAGTCTTATATTTAATCACTCAAATTAGAAAGCAAGGACTATTATCATAGCATTGATAAAAATTCCTTGCATGGTAACCCTATTCCTAAGAAGATTCATTACACAGAATTTCCTAAGGATTTTATCATGGCTACCTTTTCATGTTTCAATTATACTAGAAACCCCTATTTTCATCCCAAAAATTACCGTATGGATATGGATTCATATTCTAATGATCAATTATTACTTAAATCCTTTCGATATAGTCTTATGGATGTTACTTTATAATATATTACTCACCTACCATTTGGATCTATTAGCACTTATTGTGATATGAAAGAAGATTTTCTTCATCCCTTTATCATCAATAATGGCCCTCGGGTTACATATGATCACCTACCTACTTTATGTCAGGGAAAAAAAGAACCTATTATGGATTACATCTTACAATTCAATGCTTGTATTCACACACTAGTTTGCCAACCTATTGATTAAGAGAAGAATTTTTTTTTATGTCATGGTTTGATTCTAACATTAAAAATAATATTGCAGTATGACACATGTGAATAATTCATACTTATATCTTATAAATTCATTGATCTAAAACAATACCTTGTTTCTACACATATTATATATCCTCCACCTATTATTACTACTACTACATCATCTAGTTTTTATCCATTTCCATCAATTGATCCTCCTACATGATCTCCATCTCCTCCTCATAAGCTAGGTAACCATTATTTTCCTATTTCTCCTATTTCTCCATTTAATCCTTATTCTCCTATTCCGTAGCACGCTACAACTTAATATTATACACCTATCTTACACCAAGCACTATAATTCTCTAGTCACGTTTGACAACATGATGTGTTGCGTTCTTTACATGAAAAGTGTTTAATTTTCTTACCTTATAAACACAGAAGAATCCTTATTCTCCTATTCCGTAGCACGCTACAACTTAATATTATACACCTATTTTACACCAAGCACTACAATTCTCTAGTCACGTTTGACAACATGATGTGTTGCGTTCTTTACATGAAAAGTGTTTAATTTTCTTACCTTATAAACAACATCATCCACAACATCACTTACAACATCAGCCTAATCGACCCTATTGTAACTATAAGTGTATCAATGGACATAGGGAGAATGATTGCTTCACCCTTCATGATAAGCTGCAACAGTAAAAGGATAAGAGCATCATTTCATTTGGCTCTCACTTACTTGAGTGGTCTATATATCCTCTCCCTCGTCAGTGAACTTCTACTCAAGCTGAGTTATCTCCTTCATCTAGTGCTAAGGTCATTATTCATTCATAACCATAGGTTATCACTCATGTTTGCTTTGTTGGTGCTTAATTTTATCTTGCCTCATTTGCTGTAAAAATTCTTCAATCTACAGGCTCTGTCGTATCTTTTATTTCCCTGAATGGATGCGTTAAAAGTTTTATTCATTTGTATGTTGTTGAAAGATCCTTCTCCATGGTTGTGGATCACATTTGGGCCTTATATCATTTTCAAATTGTATGTCCTTAAAGAAAAAATTCATCTCCAGGCACAAATGGTGATCTCCCTGCATTTTACAATTTGACGAGTGTGTTTTCCCCATCAATTTTTATCTCAACATCTATGGAAATGTGGTCCATTCTAATTAGATGCGGTTCAGAAAAGAATTTTGAAACTCTAAGGCCCAATTTAACTCAATTATTCTCCATGTGGAGGGCCTGTGCTCATTTGAAAATTCACCTCTTTGTTTCACCTTTGGATTTGTTTCAGGGAGACACGTGGAGGTTTTCGCTAGCCCTTCCTAGACTTAGACATTTATTTTATATGGATGGTGTAGCATTAAAGGACCATGGACACGTGGAGGGCCACTCCTCATTTGAGGATCCACCTCTAGGTCCTACCTTAGTAGTTGTGCCAAGGAGAAATGTGGTGAGCCTGCACTTGTTTAGGGTCTTTACTTTCAGGCACCATATCAAATTTGCAGGGAGACATGTGGAGGTTTCCACTAGCTCCTCTCTATACTTAGAACTTTTCAACCAAATTTCTAAGGCTTGGGAGACATGGAGGGCCCACGCCTATTTGGGTACCTTCCCTTGTACTTTACTTTTGAAGAAGCACCGAAGGGACACTTGGAAGTTTCATCTCACTCTACCCTTGCTTGGACTTTTCAATGGCCGATGAAATTTTCTTGGACCCTAGACATATGGCACCTTCTGCTGGTCCTTCAAATTTTTCAAAAAACTCTACCAGATTGAGACACATGGTGATTTCACACTCCTTTGGGGTCTCTGATTTTGGGCACCATACCAAAGATGTGCCAAAGAGACACGTGGAGGCTTCCATTGGATCCTTTTATACTGAGACTTTTCAAAGGCCAAAAGGTAATTTTCTTGGGTCCAGGGCATGTGGAAGGCCCACACTTGTTTGGAAACTTGCCTCTATACTTCACCTTTACAGTTACATAAAGGAAACACATGGACAAATCTAATCTAAAGTTAAGAAGGGGCAGAATCAATGGTTACTGTGCATTGTATCTGATTTTGCTACCATTTTGCTCTGAGACTCCTGGAGATGTGAATACACATTATTTATCTTGCAAATTGGACTCACACCATAGGTATGTGGAATAATCCATTAGTGGACACTCATTTCTCAGAGGCATGAATGCACACATCCATGTGAGGGGACTCATTTCTCAAGGAGTTGCCTCAAGGGTGAAAAGGATTGCTTGTTAGATCCAACTATATAGAGCCACTGGAAAATGATTAAAACTGGGATATATTGCATGACAGAATAAAAAGAATGATTAGAAGGAATGTCAAAAATTTGTGGCATGGCATCCTAGTCATTACTCCAGGTTCTGAGAAATGTGATCAGTTCATGATTTGTCCACTGGCAGGTATGAATGTAAATTTCTTAAATGTCATTTTCTGAGACAAATTCGTAACATGAAAATGATCCTAGAATATTCTTCTTTTCTGGGGGGGAAATTAGGGATGAGTAAACGAGTGAAATGTATAAATGCAATGAGAATACTCTCGTAAAGGGTCGGGGGTTAAAATCTTAAGAGAAAATTTGAGAGAGTGCATCTTCCTGAGAGACCATCTAAGAAACCTGTTAATTTCCTATGTTTTATATTTTCAATCATGTTAAGTTGTTTGTGAGTTTACAACCATTGAAAATCTTTGAGACTATTCAAATAAACGTTACCCTGGTGATGAATCTAATCAATTTCAAATTAATATGTGTTAATCTTCTGCCAATTTGTGTCTTCTTTATTTCAGAATGAGTGCAAGTAGTTTTTCTTGTTCCTATTCCAATATTGTGTTAAAATTCCTTTGAATCACATAGGATATCATCCCTGTGATAGTTTAGTGGAATTTTTAATTTCATTATGAGAAGAGACTTCATCCTGTGATGAGATAAATAATGTAAAATCACTTTATGGTTATTTTTTGGATAAAGATTTTCTATAAGCCTTTGAGTGTATCTTAGGCATGAGGAACTAGAGGTCTTAATGTTTAATTGAGTATTTAGCTTGATACTTCATGTTAAATTCTTGGAGATTATGTGAAACCATGCAAATCTGGGCCTCCTTTGATGCACACCTTATAGTTCTCAAAGATCCGGCATAATCAAGTTTATCCTGCTTAATCTCCCACTAAAATTGTTCAAAAAAAATGAATCCCACCTGAACTACCCCTATTTTACCTGCATGTCCAAAAATGTATAAATTATACTACCAAAATATGTAGAAGAAATTCGGATTCCATAATGTATTTAGTAACCTTTTTCCTTGCTTAGAAAATATCACCATTATTTAGAAGTGACAACTCGTGAGAGCTAAATTGTGGTGCATTGATCATATTTTCTCAGGGTCTCCTTTCAAATTTGTGCAAAGAAGGATATATTCATTCTCCTTCATCGAAAAAGGTTACAAAATGGGTCCACTCACCCTGGTTGACAAGCATAACCTAAATAGACGAATCCCCTCCCCAGCTACAAAACAACTCATAATATGATCTATTTATCTCTAAGTGTCTTGTTAAAATATGTGATGCTACTCAGTTTCCAAGGGAGAATCAATTTGGATACCAACATGCTCTCCATCATGTGTATCCATCATTACACCATCTCATTTACCTCATCTATTTCATCCATGACATCATGCCACTACTTCACATTGGCTTCCATAACCCTTGGTATTTGTACATCCCACCACCACTCCACATGACATACAGTTTCATTCATACACTGAAGTTTCTTACATTCCACATAATTCCACCACTTTGTGTCACCTCGATATTTGGTGCGTGATTTATATAACCCTACCCCTAATGATACACTAGATTTCTTAGGGTTATGACATGACCATTGAGGGATTTATTACAATAAGAACCTCTATTAATGCATTTTATTGATTCATCTAGCACACCCTATCGAATAATTTTTTGATGACACACTCTTACTTTGTGGTTCGTTCTTGACTGATGAGAGGTCTTATCTAAATTAACCTCATCATCTACACACTGGGGGTCATCACTATTCAAACCTCCCATTTCTCATCATCCTAACATGTGACCACATCATATTATTACACATCATCAATCCTTCATCATAATGTTATTTCCCAATCATATTACATACATATTATATAATCCTATACCAGGGATAATTTTAGCGGCGAATATTCGTAATATGGTGAAAATTTCATTTTAGGAAAATTTGAAAAGGTGAATTATTCGGAGTGGGTCGGTGTCCTGTTCGCCTAAAATATAAAGTATATTTTTTTTGGGGGGTCGGATTCGCCTTCATTTGAAAACATCTCCTATAAAAACCTATGTGATTCACCGGGTAGTATACCTCAAGTAGCTTACCAAATTACCAATACTGTGAAATTTGAACTTGCATACCCTTGAGCACCAGAGATTCATATTACTGTTATCCTGTGATTGTTGACGCGTGAAAAATGAAATGTTGACGCGCGACAAGGGCAATATTGACGCGCGATAAGAGCTGTATTGACGCACAACAAGAGCTGTACTGACACGCGACAAGAGTTGTATTGACGCGCGACAAGAGCTATACTGACGCGCGACTTGGGCTAAGAAGTGGCACGCGACAGAGGAAGGGTTGACGCGTGACAGAGGAAGTGTTGACGTGTGACTTGGGAACTGTTGACGCGCGACATCAGACAGTTCACACGCGACAAGACCTCAGAGACTGGACAGAGTCACTTCTTGGTTCTTTTGCTGACGCAACACTCTTTTCAGAATAATGGAAGGTGCCAGCTCAAAGAATACGAATAACCTAAAAGTAAGTAAGAACTCTCAGAAATCACTCTTCAAGTATTTTGGAAACCCTGCGGATACAGATAATGTAAATACCAATCATATAGATGCCACCAAAAAGAATCAGAATACTGACTGTGTGGAAGGCATTATTGAGGTGGACATGCATTCTGCACAGTATCACAGTCAAACAAATGAAACCTACGATAATATGCCATATCTTGAAGATATTGTTCCTGTTGGGGTGCAACCAGAAGTGCAGCTAGATATCACAGATACAAACACTCAGCAAAATGGAAGACAGAAATCAATATCAAACTCTGGTCCAAGAAAGAGGAAACCAGGTGATTGCGATATTGCTCAAAATTCTACTCAAAAAAGTAAAGCATTGAAAACAAACAAGAATATGTGGACCATTCGCAGGACATACAAGTTTGATTGGGCAGCTAAATTTCCATTTATTGAACCTGTACAATCATCTAATTCTGAAGAAATCCCATGTGAATGTACATGTACAATATGTACGTGGGAATTGGGAAAGCAACAAAAAATGCAACTGAAGCTGGACACAATAGAAAAACATTGTGGAAAACAATATTTAACTGTAACAGGGGCGGATGGCCAGAAAATCAAAACACATAGGTGGAAAACTGAAAAGGAGTGCATGCATGTCAGATACGCAGCAGAATATGAGGCAGAGTAGAAAAAACACAGACATCTGTTGGAAAAGGGAGGAACAATCACATCGCATATTGGTAAGATGAAAGAAACAAATATACATGCAAAATTCATACAATTCTCTACTCTTTTTCAAATACTTAAAAAAGGAAGGGCGATGTCAGATTTCCTTGATTTCAAAGTTTTGTATCAATTTAACGGAATGCTGAATGTACCTCAGTCTCATTGGTCTGAGAGTAGTGGATGGGAAATGGAAAAATGCCTCTCGATGATAGAGAAGGAAGATTTGAAAGAGAATGTAAAAAAAGAAAACTTTATCTCTCTTTCAATTGATGAAGTGACAGTAGTCGACAACACCGCATGGGTATGTATCCACATATATACTTTAGAAAATCATATAAGGACTCCTCATCTGTTGGGTGTTATGAAAATGGTTGAAAACTGCAATGCTGAAAACCTATATAAAATAGTTGTTTCTCATTTGAAAGATGTTGCTGGTATGACTGATTATGAAATTGCTATGAAGTTGGTATGCGTTGGAGCAGATGGTGCATCTGTCATGCAGGGTCACCGAACAGGGCTGTGTGTTAGATTACAAACAATAGTGGCCCCATATATGGTACCAACTCACTGTATGGCTCACAGAATGAATTTAGCGTATAAAATGATAAGCAACCACGAAAATGTTGCTAAATTAGAAGACCTCATAAGAGAACTTCATGTCTATATGTCAAGCAGCCCAAAGCGTTTTCTCAAGTTCCAAAAATTTGCAATTGGAATTACAGACGGAAAAAAACTTCTAAAGGATGTGGAGACTAGATGGATCTCTTTGTATGAACCAACATGCAGAGTTCGTGAGGAGTATCCTTCATTGGTTGGTTTCATGCAAAAATACCGTCATGAAATTGATAGGGCAAGGGACCTGTTGTTCCACTTAACTGATTTGGAGACTTTGCTTACATTGGTTGGTATTCTTCCAATGTTAAAGGAGATCAATACACTGATGAAGCATGCACAGGGCAGATTGATCTATATTGTGGATTTTATACGGATGAGGAAAATGGTATGTCAAAGTCTTGATATATTGTATTGTTCCCAGGATAGTTTTGATGCACCTGTTTTTGAAAATTGGAGAGATTTATTAGATCTTAAAAATCCTAACACCTTTTTGAAATTATACTTTGAGCATGAATCAGAAGTATAACCTCTATTACATAATACATCTTCTTGTGGTAGCAATACATTCTTGTCTCAACACCATGATAGACCACATAATGACATATAGAAACAATGTGTTATACTCTTCCTTACTATGCACAAATCTTATGACAAGGTAACATCAATATGAGATTTCTCAACTTTATAACATTTGTAGATACTCATTTTTCCCAACTTTGAGCATGAATCAGAAGTATAACCTCTATTACACAATACATCTTCATGTAGTAGCAATACATTCTTGTCTCAACACCATGATAGACCACATAATGACATATAGAAACAATGTGTTATACTCTTCCTTACTATGCACAAATCTTATGACAAGGTAACATCAATAGTAAAAACACAGATTCTTAACCTATCTACCTTTTACCAACTATAGACCTTAAGTCTACTTTCATACAGTATAACCCCACAGATACAATTAAAGTCCCACGACATAATTTTCAAGATAATTAAAGTCCCACGAGATATTTAGGCACTAAATTTTACATTATACACATTAAATCAATCATAGTCTTTCATCATCATCTATCACTGATTATCTAATTTTGAAAACCCTCTTTTTCTTTAGAAAATTCTGCTCTTCCCTCTTCCCCAACAGCTTCTTCCACTCTAGCTGCACCTCTTTCCCCAACACCAGAAATAACCCCTGAACTTATAAGATCTTCTGCAGCACTGTCCAGATTTTTTATAATTCTTTCTTCTTGATTTGTTGCATCTCCATGCGACAGAAAATTTGGATCAGCAACTGCTTTGGCTTTGAACAAGATGTCAGGGTCGAGACCATGCTCTTTAATTATCCGATTTAGTGTATTGTTTTGTTTGTTAACCAAAACAATATTTTACTTCAAATTTTTTGCTGCGGATAAGCTGTTCTTTGCTGTTTCCAAGTGAACTTGCAAAACCTTCGCCTGACTCTTCAAATTTTCATATTTCAACTGCACAAAAAGAGTAACGTCAATTCAAAATATTTATGTAAATTCAAATTTTCAAATTAACAAAAATGATTGTTAGAATGTAATAGTACTTACAACCGCTCTATCTCTTTCGGCATTTGCGATTGATACCAAATCCTTGTCCTTTGATCATTTGTTAAAATATGCCTGGGCCTCGGCACTAATATTTTCCAATTTGTTTAGTGCCTTATGTAAAATGCCATCTTTATAGTCGTTATTAAACGTGACATTCCCACATCTTACTTGGGTAAGTAAGGAATCCATCTTCGCAGGTTGATTCTGGACTGCAGCGTATAAACTATCTCGTTGCCAATAATTTTCATAACGACTAATAATCTCATTGATAAGAATTTTAGCCCTTTTCTCCCATTCTATCAGCTATTGGATTTGAGGAATAATAAACTCACTGACATGGGATTGACAATCATTACCAATTAAGTTCTCCAAAGGAAAAGGTGGAAACTCTTCACTATCTGAATCTGATGCAGACGATCTTGCTGGAGAAGTGTGGGGGCTTTCACCATGACCAAGATCAACTGCTCCTTGTTTCTGTCTTTGGGTGGGCTGATCCTGTTTTTGAAAAAATAAATCAAGATTTAGATAAATAAATTTGAAGACTGAAGATTTAGATTTAGATAAATCAGAATGTAATTAAGAATTGTAAAGCATATTAAAATTGAAATTTGAAGACTGAAGTATACCTGCTGCCCTTGAATCGTCTCCCGGGTATCGAAAAAACCAGTTGGGTCATTGCTATCAATGCCCAAATAATCTTCATCTAAATTTATATTGTTCAAAACAGATATGCCCGTTGCACTGGGCAAGCCACCAAGTGAGAGAGTTGGAATTCGAAACGAGGAGTCAAGGTTTAGTGTCCCACTAGGGGCCGGAGTAAAAGGCATGCGTTTACCAATGGTCTTTTTCACTGTTCCTCTGGTTGGCATTTTAGAAATTAATGGTTGAGTGGGTGTCGGTGCCATGGCTTGATCATGACTGACATGTGCTGAAAAGTACAAGAAAAAATGAAAAATATTAAAACAATTCATAAAGTCAAAACTACGAAATTAAACGTTCTATAGAAAAGTTGTACCTTGTTGTCGAGGGGTTGTTTTTTTCGACTGTACGGAGTGAGTTGGGGAAGAAGGTTCCATAGTCCCTGCTATTCATCAATATTAAATGTTGTCAATTCATTTTGCTAAAATTTAAATTGAAAAATAAATCTGCAACTTTGGAATTTGTAATTAATATACGAGAATGTACTACTTCTCTGGCGTTTAACAAGTTCAAACTGTTGAGGGTCTGGAGAGGAGTGAGCTTCCATTTCATATTGGGAGTCCCCCAAAGCCTCCGCGTGTAGTTTGCCTCTTCCTCTCAACATCTTTTTTTTTTTGGGAATCGCTTCAAGATATCTTCTCTGCAAAACATTAAAATTTAAGTTTTAATAACTGTGCACTGTAATGAAGAAAATTGTAATACAATTACAAACTAAATAGTTTATACCTGTTGTTCTGCAAATGGAATTGAGAATTTCATCAAAGCCTCATCAGAGCAAGTAGGAATTTCTTTAGCTTTTAAATTTAAAAGTGCCTCATAGTAGAAGCCGAGGAGATAGTTTGTTGATTAAATGAAAGGGTTTTCTGAGATTTTCGAATTTGATATGTCAGCTCTTATTTTTTTGGATAGAAATGTGCACCAATCGAATTTTTGTTTTGAGATAGTGGCACAAATGTATGCAATGGCCCAATTTGGTATATCTGTTTGGCAACCCTGCATAACAATTCTGGCTTGAAAAAATGCAATAAGTGCAGCAAGAAAGTGGTGTGCAATTGATTGTGTATCTACACCACGCCTGGATTTATTAACATGGGCTGCAAATGCGAAACAGTGAAAATTACTATCAATTTACAACAGCAAATTGTATCAGAATAAAAAACAGAATAAAATTTTTGAATTAAAACGAATTATACTTACAATCCACATGGAAACCGTACTTTGATTCGAGAAATTTCTTGTTTTCTTCCACGAGTGTTGCCTTGGTTGTAACAGTTGGTAAATTTCTGATAGGAAGGCCCGTAAACCGATGTATGTCATTCGGTTCAATAGTGAATTGGAACATTTGGCCATCGCTCAGAGTCACATAAAATATACCATTCTCTGAATTGTAGCATGACAGAAGGTAATTCAAAATATCCGGATCTGTTTCTTAATGGGGCATATTAACGAGCCCTGTAAATCCACACTCTTCTATTATAGCTTGATATTCTGGAGACATCCTTAAAGCCGTATGGATGTGAGGGCATAAGGGATTCCTGTAGGTTATCTTGGAAATCGATTGACTTGGATTCTCTTCATTTTCTTGCTGAACTTGCAATTCAAAAGCATGTGAAGTCGACATTATAGATGTAAATGCGTCTTTCTCAAAGATTTAGACCTGCAAAAATTCAAGAACGGGAAAACGTAAACGAGAAAATGAGCGGCATAAGGGTATTTATAACCTAAAAATGGGCGTCACTGTCCCCTATTGACGTGCGTCATTTGCTTCTAATGATGCATGTCAATAGGAAGTAGTGTCGTGCGTCAATAGAAGGCTCTGTTGCATGTCATTTTTTTATAGTGTCGCGCGTCATTTGTTTATAGTGTCGCACGTCATTTGATTACAGTGTCGCACGTCAATAGAAAATAGTGTCGCACGTAATTTGTTTACAGTTTCGTGCATCAATAGAGGTCAATGTCGCGCGTCAATTGAGGACAATGTCACGCGTCAATAGAGGACAATGTCGCGCATCATTTGTTTGCAATGTCACGCGTCAATAGAGGACAATGTCACGCGTCAATCGAGGACAATGTCACACGTCAATAGAGGACAATGTTGCGCGTCAATAGAGGACAATGTCGCGCGTTAATAGCGGACAATGTCGCATGTCATTTTGTGACAGTGTCGCGCGTCGATAGATTCAACTGATGCACGTCATACGATCTAGTGTCGCTTCAATGTCACACGTCATCAGGAGCTATTGTCGCGCCAGTGACGTGCGTCATTACGGATTATTGTTGTCGCACGTCACTGATTTAGCCTTGAAAAACCAGGTGAAAATTTTGTTTATGAATACTGTCAAATTCGCCTTTCACCGAAACTGGTTATGGGGATATTCGCCAGGTATTTTCCACCTTCAATTTTATAGGGGTGTCTTAAAATGAACCCTGTCCTATACACTATATAATCATCATCACATTACTCATTTCTTGAAAACTATGTATTACAAATTAGTTCAAAAAATACAAACAACACTTAACACATTGGTCATCCTATATAGCAACAAAAATCACATACATCACAATCACATCATAACATCAATACACACCAAATACAATCATCGTATGCCAATAAATACGTATATATATAATAAATTACAATCATAATTACAATGCATGTAATAATTGGGGGTAACTCCCCGACATTGGATACATCAATACAAATCGTATCTTATCATTTATGTCACTATCTAGTATTTCAAGTTCTCTAGAAATCAATACCTTGATGCTAATTCTATACCACTGATCTCGAACTTGATATCACTCCACCTTTCTCTGGAATAGTGTACCCTTTGTATAATGCTCCATAAATAGACTCTTTAATGCGATATATTTTATAAACATATCCCATGCTAAAGAACCGCCACCCACCACCTCTCTAAAGTGTCATGTCTACTAATGTTCCTCATCCCTCTCGCTCATTAGCACAATACTCATCGTTACTACTATTGTCATTGCCTCTAATAAATTTGAATGCTCTACCACAATGTCATCCACATGTTCTAAAATCCCTCCATCTGCAAGTATCAGTCAGAACATTCTTTATCAATGTGTGGATATATGTTTCCACAATAAAGGACTGATACATGTCACCTACAACATATATCACAACATATTACAAAACCACAACTATCACATAAGAAAGCTACCAATCATAAAACATAACTATACAGATATTAATGATCCGTTATTGTTGGGGGCATGTGATTTACCCTCCACTCCTCCTCCCTGTGGTAATCCCATAGGATCCACAAACAATGGAAACAAAAACACCCATGGATGTATTGTCCACCATGCACATTATGGTTATGTAGACCATGCATTATATGTGTCCATCATATTTATCGTTGTATTAACCTCATGTGGCTAGAGAGGTACTAGCTTCTCTCTTATGGGACTTGTTATAGCTTTGGCACTCTTTGGTGCTCTAATAACTCTAATCCACACATATGGCTTTACGGTCATATCGTGGGCCATACCGAACTATCAATCTATTCACTCCTACTAGAATAACTCATTCATATGTGGAAACTGATCCTCCAACAATCTCATCCTTTGTATGCATCGTAAATCTATTGCATCCTTTAGTCATCCTCCATAGTCTCAATATGGATTCCATCTCACTACCTCTTTCCCCATCTAATCTATCAAGCCTCTATACATGTCATTATTCATCATCCTCCCACACACACTAATCCATCTCATATAAAATATGTTTGGCCTAGTCCAATCTTCTTGTGGACAACCAAATAGCCTCAATACTATTATATTCTTGTAGGCCCATACATGTAGCAATGTAGTTGCTCCAATCCCACCTCAATGCTCCTCCTGTGTAAATCTAAAAATATATGTATATAGGCAAGCCAATAAACACCATGCCCAAGCATACCTAGTACACTTCTCCTCTATCTAGCGGAAAATATTGTCCATCTTATGTAAGATTCTCACACCCCCTCCCTCCTCTACAATTGATGATGAAATAACCATGGCTACAAATTTTTGCAATCACAGAACCCCTAATATCAAAACTGCATCCAAGCTAACATGGGCTTCAGTAGGAACTCGAGTCCACACAAAATATTGCCTAACAACCTTTATCTATATCTCCATATTCTCCATGGGCTTGACCTGTTGCATCTCGCCAATAATAGGTAATCATAGTATGTAATTGACATCCTAAAATGTAACTCTCATCTCATCGGTAGGTAACCAAAATATACAAGTGTCCACACCCCATCTCTCACACAAACTTGTCAACATCAACATATTATGGGGTGCATCCCCCATCCTCACTATGTTTCACAAGCGGACATGGTCCATAACCTCCCAATAATCATCTGACAAACCCAACCCAAGCAACATACTCAAGTGGTGAGCATCACAGAACTCCCTCAAATGGATATCATTCTACATACCATAACACAACAAAAAATAATGCATTAGAACAATATAAATATGAAAACATAACAACTTACGACATAACTACACATCAAAGTTCACATTTACATCACATAGGAAAAAAAATACTTTCTTGACATGGGCACCCAGAATCAAGACTCGGGCACCCATGAGCAAGACAATAGAGCCCATGTTTGTGTTTTCATGTCCCCAAGGCCATTAGCAACTTCACTGCTCTTTTCTAGGTGCCACACACCTAAAAAAAAACCATTTTTCTAAAATTCACCAAACACAAATACTCCAGATGCATTTTTCAAAAGAAATCACACTTAGCAACTTTTTCATCATATGAGATGCCACAACAGTTGTGTCCATCTTGAATAGGATAGATTGCAGTGCTCTAACTTATGTCATCCTAACACACATAAAGATCACTCGCGTAAAAGATAAATGACTTAACTAATTAATTTTTCACTTTACTACTTATAGTCACTTTTCATTATTCACTCTACCATGGTCATAGTTCACATTCACTACTCAACTAATACATGTCACATGATCTTGTTAATTTCTTGAGCATTTTTACTCCAATTTCTATCCCATTTATGAAATTCCCTTCAGAATTTCACCTAACATCATATCATATGCATGACACACATGCTAGTTCTCCTCAACATTATATTTTACATCATTTACAAATATGTTTGGGTTATCTATAATAAACTTTCTATTAATGAGTTAACTTTCAGCTCAATGTTCAGTCTCATTATCACTTCCCCTTTCACGAAAAGGGGCGACATACATTTGGAGTCATCCTATATTTTCCCTTACACTAGTACATTATCATTCAACACATCTAACTTGGAATTTTAGAACATTTACTATTACACAATGCAAAATTTAATCATTTTCTATCGACTTCCCTAATGACCTAACCTGGGGGCAATAAGCGTAAAATATCTCTATGAGTACAAATTTCAAAAAAAACCAATCAATAAACCATTCAAATACATTTAAGTCTCTAGCAATCAAAATCATACCATCCAATTGATATAATACAACTCATTCGTCCTCCCATATGACCTAACTTGGGAAAAACATTTGGCCTCCTGGATATCCTAACTTGGGAGTTACCTTCATTACTTTTCAAGATAACCTAACATGGGATGTTAGTATACATTTCAAGTTTACTTTCAGATGACCAAAATTTTAATCTCTCACACACATTGTAGTAACACCCTTGGAATGGGGACATCAAGATGTCATTTTCATTCCTATACTTCTCCTTTATGGGTCAACACGTTTGAATAATACACCTTTCTCCCTACACTGTTCCTCTGGTGAAAGGATGCCCAAATGCTCTATTTTTTCATAGAAACAAAAATCGGGTTAGGAATTGATCACTCTTTACCTCATCACATCGTCGCCATAAAAAATTTAAAATCATTAATCAGCCCTGATCACAAACAACAATATCGTTTAGTGTGCTTCATCAAGGTCTTACATATTTGATTATGCCACATGGATCAACAGGGTGATCCATTGTTCATCATGTTATATGTTCTCATTCCGCACTCTATTCTACCATGTCTACGTCGTTCATCTATGAAATGGATTTATCCAGACTTCTCTTAGGTACCCGTCTCTACTTACATTGTGTTACTGATATTTCACTCACCAACATAAAGTGGGGGAAGATGTAGTCACAAAATCACACACTTATTACTATTTTTATACCACAACGTATGTTTTTTTATATACGGATACTGCAAAGTAAAAGTATTCATCGATGACCCATTTCATAGTCCATTCATCTATCTTGTTTGTGTTTATAGTTGTCAGTATTGTATATTTTTCATTCATTTAAACAATTCACATCAAGTCTCATGGATTCTTATCTATCAGTACTCACTCAGTTGTCGTCACTAGTCTCTTAATAGGGAACCTAGAGTGCGATTAGGGCACCTGGGGCACCCATGTCATAATTCTAGGCATCTTGGTCCCCATCACACTTGGTTTTATTTTTTTCATTAGAGGTCGATATTTTGAGTTTTCCCTCTCATCTCATGAGGTACTATCCAACCTGTTCAAATTTCAACAAGAGATCCATATATAAAAACAACATACATACTACCTTATGGGTAAACTATTTCGTTCAAGGGCTAGCTATCTACATAGAGCAAGGGAATTCATATAGGAATTATTCTACATCACACACCACATAGGAAGGGGAGTTTCATTCTATTCCCTCCACCATTTTTCATTTTATCTAGCTACTTCCTGATATATCTATGCCATTGGCGCTAGGAAAACCTAGGCACATTATTAAAATCACAAGTATAAAGAAATACATTAGGTCTGAGATGAAGTGTAAAATTCAGTCATCAGTCCATCCATTTGGCAACCGAGGATAGTCTGACCCCTTCATTTGCATATTTATTTTGTAGGGTTTGATGTTTTATGTGGGGTTTTACAAGTGACTCTTCATTACAGGTTTATGGTGACAACAACGAAGCAAGTGCAGCTCCCACATGACTAAAAGGAGAATAATTACAAATATCTAGTGACCATATCAAAATCAGATTCCACTATTTTCGGTAGACCAAGGCACCACGATTTTAGACTAGTGCCCTAACATGTGCCCCTATCCAATTCCCGGTGCCAAGTGTGGTGAGATCTACCTCCACTACAATTTTATGAAGATCATTTTGATGATCTTCTCGACCATTCCACCACTCTATTAAGTTTCAGATCACTATGAGCTAAGTCCAATTTAGATAGGTACCTTCCCCTTTCATTTTTTTGAAATATGAAATAAACTACTTAGCATTTATATTTCATTTATGTGTCATTTATCATAGATGTAAATTTATAATTTTAGTGAAATATTCATATTTTATTGAGTCAGATGCCAAACATCATTATTGGGAACTCTTCCTCGAGGAAAGGAAGAAAAATACTTTTATAACATACATTCTACTAGCAAATATTTTCCATAATTATATTTACGATTATATATTAATTATCCTTGGATCTACAAGGATAAGGTAGAACCCTTATAGATATGTATTTATTCCATCATGGTCTAGGTGCTCCAACAAATTATACTTATAAGATAACATCTATCTCCAACAACTAGTAAATAAGTATTTCCAAAGAGCTATAGTAATCCAAACTGAAAATAAGAAGGCTTAATTCAGTAAATTAAATAGATTGTACCCCTTATGAATGACTGAAATCTAGTAAGGAAGATTGAGAGATGTGATTACAATGAATCAAGTGAGAATTTGTTAAGTATTTTAGAGACCACTACCCTACAAATCCCTCTAGCACAAGGAACCTTTTGTTGATTGCCATATTTTTATGATGAAGGAAGTGAATACAAGTACAAAATTTTATGACCAAAGAATTAATTTAAGAACTATGTGATATCGGAATCTCTAAATCATGACACCCAAATTACAACAATATGACCATACACTACATATTAAGCAAGTGATATTTTTTTAAGCATTTCATTGACCACTTCCCTATAAGGATTTCTTTTTCAAGGAAAAAAAATTGGATGCAATATTTTAATGAAGGAATTTAATACAAGTGAGTAAAAAAATTTATGACCAAAGCATTCATTCATGAACTGTGTGATATAGGAATATCCAAATCATCACACCCAAATTACCACGATAGGCACACATTCTACATATTATCCAATATATTCAATGCTCATACACTTGAAACTAGAGAATTACTTTCAAATGGCTCATCACTCACAAGGGATTCAAATTACCCATAGGTGCTTGATATTGGCCTGTAATTAATAGTTTTATCTAAAATACATGGTATGACCTAAATTACATCCTCTAATTCATCAATAATTATGTTGTTCAAGTAGTTTCCTACAAGAAATTGCAAAAACAAAATCTCTGTCCAATTAAAATAATAGAGTACGATGGAACAAGATCACAACAACAGTAAAGATTTTACATTTTTGTAAAATAATTTTCTCACGTCAATTAAAATAATAGATTTATGAGTATGATGGAATAAGATCTCCACAAAAATAATCATTTGACATGTTATATTGGATTTTACTTAATGCAGTGGATAAAGATAGACACGTCAATAAATATTTGACATGTTATTTGGGACTTTACTTAACCCCGAACTTAAATAAAATTCTAATCACTATTTTATAAATGATTGATATGGCTACACATTCAAGAGTAGGTCCATGATTTGGCATCCTAGAGTTGCTTATTTCATAATTTCTATTGTTTTATCTCTTCGGTTATTTTTTCGTTACTTTCTCTTTTATACAATTTAGTATTTGAGATTTTATAATAGTGACTATGCATTGAGATGAACTATAATAGTGACGAATACAACTCACTATTTGAGATTTTATTCTTTCTCTTACATACCTGAGTCTACCTAGGACCTACAAGAGGTACCTTGGATGTACCCCTTATGTACCGTAACCGTATCACATACATGGTACTAGAACTATGAATGTTTAGTTTTTATGCGCTACAAGAGCTATTATTTTTACAAACTAACATCATGATCAACAAAAAAATCATCAGAAAGAGAATACAACCGTATGAATTAGTAGTTATGATGTTAGTAGACCACATGCAACTATAGAATGATAATAAAAGATGAAGGAATTTGATCATTCAGTCTGAGAATGTTAAAATATCTGTTATGATTAGATTTGTGACAAACACAATGAAAATAATGTATATGTATGTCATGTAACACCATGAGTTTTCAATATTTCCTCTAACATCACATTTTATTTTACCATGTATGATTTATGAGAATTGATAAACTATTGAAATCAACGTGTACACCGAAACCATAGTGAGAGCACTGTGATGCTTTTAGGATTTTTAAATATGGAAACTTGTGTTGGAAATATCTTAGATTTGGTTCGTATAACATAATTGTATTGATGTAATTAAGTGTGTGTGTAAAATGTCAAGTAAAATGGGTAAAATTTCTAACTATCAAACTAGGCATTAGAGAAAGGTGGG